>JABASD010000034.1:0-159895 GCA_019776165.1 Pogonognathellus flavescens | reverse complement strand
TTTCGAATTTCTCGTTACAGTGACGGCAACGGGTCCCATCTTGGCTACGCCCAGGAATTGATCTACATGGAGAGACGTTTGGTATCATCTTAAGATATGCAATCCACTCACTATTATACATGTAAAAAGTTTGCTGTCTGCCACTTTGTTCTGAATGGTTTTAATTGTATCATGCATTTAGCTTAATCTCACTCTGACTTTCACTTCCCAGCTCTGTTTCGCAGCAGGACAAAGTAGACAGTCCAATTTTTGCCTCTCCTTTACCTTGATATAATTTAAGAATGATCTAAAAACATTTGTAACTTTGATTGTGACAAGGTGAATTTGATCAAATCTCATTTTGATTCAAATCTGCTAATAAATAATAAAGTTAATATTAAAGTTAAACTAAATTGGCAGACGTATCTATTTACAAAGCAATTATCTACCAAATAGGTATCCGTATTGAAATCAGAGAAATACAAAACTATTATTCGAAACCTGAGATATGGAACCTGCCTATAATTTAGATATGAAAAAAGAGAATCCTACGGAAGAAGATATTTTAATAAAAGTTGGTTTATGGGCAATTTATTACGGGCGATTCATGGGTTACTGTCCCTTTTCTTTTAAGAAAATTAACAATTCTTTGGTGTTACACACGAGGTTTTTATCCTTCACTATTTTTTGGAATTTGTTTTTGCAATCACTGACTTTAACACTTATACTTTTTATACTACAACATGCCAAAGATTTATTCGTTTATTACAGTGACAGTCGCACACAACAGATATCTATCGTTTTAAACATCGCCAGTATTTTGATTTTCAATGAATTTCAAAGGACGTTAGTCATATTTCGAAGAAATGATTTCTTACACGTTTGGCAGCAGGTTGTTACATTTTACAAACAATTAAACCTAACCAGCAAAAATTTTCACATTAAATATAACCATGAATTAAGAAGTATTTATGTCTACCTGAGAAATTGTACAGTTATTACTTTCACAGTGGGGACTTTTTGCACCATACATACAGGGTACACTTACTATTCACCCACACGCATACAAAAATTATTTCAAGATACTGTGGTTTATATGTTCAGATTCTGTCACATAGCTAACACCTGTTTCTTAATGTTTTTCATTAAACTTTTCAACTTGGGGCTAACTATCATACTATCAGAATTAGCAGATATTTCTTCATATAAAGGGGTTGAATTTTCAAACCCAAATCTGAGTTCTACTCAAGCAAAGAAAGAAATACACAGAATACCTTTTCTAATCTTAAATTCAGAGAATCATATCAACAACATTTTAAAAATTCTTGACTTGTTGAAAATTTTAGAAGAAATCATTTTATTATTTTCCAAAAAGTTTTTTGGGATATTGCTGACGGAATGCTTTCTCGTACTTGTGACTATATCTGCTACAGCATTCAATATTCTTGTCACAACGACAAATTCAAATCCAAATGGTGGTGTTGTCATCGGAAATCTTTGTACATTAACGGGAATATATTCATTCGCTCTTTATTCCTTGTCAACTGAAAGCGGAAAAATTTCGGAATTATATCTTGATATTTTATTCAAATTGCAAAATTTGCCTACCCAAATACTTACAGCGGATTTAAAATATAAGGTACAATCATAATCAAAGGGTTTATTATACTTTTATGGGTACTATGGGATGACGCAGATGATTCTCTTTAGAGAATGAATTGTGATTTTTCTAAACTAGTCAATTGATATCCAATGAATTTTACAGATAATTTTCCGGGGAATTTTACTTATTTTTCTTGAGAATTTTGCCAATATTTTTCGGGGATTTTTTTGAGAATTTGCCAAAACGATTTGTTAGGTTATTCATCTAAATGTTGCTTATTGCATGCAATTAATATTTCCATATTTTATTTTTTCGAACATCTGTCATTGTGTCTTGTATCAGCGAAGTCCATAAATCAATAGTTCATAGCTTATAAAACGGAGTGTAGAACATCAGAAATCAGAATAATATCATTTCTTTAAAAATTTCCTTGCTTCTACTAATAAATATGGCAATATTGAATTAGATTCAAGTTATTGTGTCAAGACTCTCGTATCACACACCTTGCATCAATGTGGGAGGATATTTCATCATCAATCGTTCCATGATTACATCAGCAGCCTCGGTAATTTTGGCATACATAATCATTTTAATGCAATTCCGACAGTCGGACATGAAAAGCGAAAAATAAATCAATTTTATTACGTTATGTATTGATGTGTACACTGAAATGTATGTATTATATTCTGATACATGCTTTACATAAAAGCAAAGACAGGCGACACTATACGAAACACAAATCCAAAATAATATTGCAAAGCACACATCAGTCAAAATGGAAAGAAACTTTCAATGGTGCATTATTCCCGAGGGACATTTGCATTCATATTTCTTTCAATTCAATGCTTGCGAAAAATGTTATTTATTTATATGCAAAAAATTATATGACCATTTGCATTTGTATCGTAAATGTGAATTATGAAATTATTTTCAATAAAGGTGCGATCAAAAATAAAATGCGTACATTTACGTATCAGTATACTTTAACCTACCAGTGAAATTGCTTGAATATAATAAGTGTGTCTACAAGTACAATTCATCAAAAGAATTAATTATACTTCAATTGATGCTCTAAATATAAATTATTAATAATATTATTTCATCTTTTCACATAATATGAACATTTATTTGTACTGCATGTATGAAATAGTTCTTTACAAAAAGCTTTTAACAAAATGAAATGTTTCAATTGCACCTTGTTGTGTTTGAACGCACACATGAATAATATGGCGTAGTATATAGCAGTACGAGAAATAACAGGATCAATAAAACCTTCAAGTAATCATGCCTGAATTAGAATTTGATCAATCCTTAGCTTCTGAAGTGTTATTCATTTTAACTTGCAGTAAATTTGCACTTATGTTTAGGCATTATAGCATATTAAGTGTCTTATGAAAGTGGTACTCAATATTTCATCTTCAATACCCATCTTACATTAAATACAGCAAGTAAAATCATTTATTAAGACAATGAATATCTTTCGGGAATTGTCCACAGATCAATCGGCGGAAGCTGACAAATTAATTGGTGTTGGTATATGGGCGGTATATTTCGGTATTCTTTCCGGTTATTTTCCGTTTCATCTCAAACGAGTCGATAATTTCAGAGTTCTAACTTCGAAATGGTGTTCGTGGCCCGTGTTTTGGAATTTGGTTTTGCAAGCCTCATTTTTGGTTTATGCTGTTGATACTTTGATTAATATTAAGGATTACATAAAATATTCTGACAGTAAAACACAATTTATAACCATGTATGCTAACCAATTGTACGCTATGTACACCATATCATTCTTGAAAATATTGGGAATTTACCAACGAAATCGTTTAATCATGGCTTGGAACAAAATTGTCGAATTTTTCATTCAGTTATATTCTGTCAATACAGAATTCGATTTGAAATATTCTCATGAATTCACAAAAATTTATAATTACGTAAAAAAATACAGTTTCAGTTTGTTTTGGTTAATAGCAGTAAGTTTTGGACTACAAATGTGGCAAACATTTGATCCGAATCAAGCTCCAATAATAGATGAAAGTATTGGGATGATATTAAAGGAATTCTACCAAGTTGTTATGATGGCACTACATTATTCTCATGTACTTGTTTTGATATTTTTTGTAAAACTATTTACTTTTGCTTTAGATGTAATATTAACGGAGTTTGATGAATTGGCTACATCTGCTAATTCTAATATTTACAGACAAGATATACTGGCCATTTCTGAAAAGAAATTATTTTCTGTAAACCGAAACGAATTTTATCACACTAATTATCTAGAAAGCGAGAAAAGCAAGCTCCTAGTGATATTAGACCTTATGAATTCTTTGGAACATTTAATTGTAGAATTTTCCAAAACATTCTTCAAATCATTTTTGCTTGAGTGCTCTTTTTTGCTTTTGGGAATTCTTGGAAACACCTTTTTCCTGTTAACATCTCTTTCAAAATTTAGCATTGCTACAAAACTAGTTATGGCTGTCACACCAGTTATGGATGCTGTAACCTTGTACTTGTTGTGCACGGAATGTGGAAAAATTACGGAAAAGTATTTGTTGGCCATCTACAAACTGCAAAATCTACCTTCAGAGCTTCTCATTGGGAAACCTCAATTAATGGTAACTGAAAATATCAATATACAAAGAAAATCCGAAAATCGTAGAAAATTAAATTAATTTTAAAAATCTCTACTTATAATTTACAATTGATCTTCAACGTGAAGGACATGTTAAGGATTTCATTTAATACTTATTCACAGATTCAACTGATTGTGTCCAGAATATCTAACAATCCTCCAAGTATTAATGTTGGAGGATTTTACACCATCAATCGTTCGTTGATAACAAGTAGTTTTGGAGTTGGAGTAACTTATTTAGTTGTGCTTGTTCAGTTTAGAACATCCGATATAAGCAACAAATCAAAATAAATGACTTTTTCGAAACAACTGTCCCCAAACCCTATCCCTAATAGTAAAATTAATCAGATCAATTAAGTAACTGTTTATCAATTTGACCACGTTTGCTGCTAATGATAATTATATACTAGAAACAAGGACGTATCTAAGTAGGGGCTCAGTGGGCTTGAGCCACACCCAGATTCCCAAAAAATGTATTTGACAGAAATTTGTAATTTTGTGTCTTTGAACCACCCATTACTTTAGATACGCCATTGACTTCGAATAAATGGCGATAATTTGTTTTAGAAACGTTATTATTTCTCGTTAATTATTTCTATCCATAGTTCCATATTAATTTTTTCCTAGGCTAAATTCATACACAAACACACTTCACATAAAAAAAAAGAAATTGCATAATTTAATTACTTAGTAGTAATAATTGGAAATGATCAACAATAAATGAATCTAGTAGATTAGTAGGTGGTTTTGTACATGGCGTAAATTACTAAATTAATAATTCCAATTTGTCAGTTTATATAAATACCTAGATATTTACAATTGTAACCAATACACAATTATTAACACTTGTTTTTTGTTAAGGAAATAAATGTTGTACAGTTTAGTTGGAAGTATCAATTATTCCTGGAAAAAGGTGAATATGTTGCATAAACAGTAGAAAAATAAATAAATTAAAATTAATTCAATTTTAATCTCTATTTTGAGGTGATTTATTTCTTCATCATCATGGTCGATATAGCCATTATTATGGACACTATTCCAGAGTCACCTTTAGATTCATCAAAAGACGAAGAAATTCTAATTAAATGTGGAATTTGGGGAATTAATCTTGGGAGACTCTCGGGATACTTTCCCGTATCAATTATACGAGAAAATGGTTGCCGTCGTCTACGAGCTAAATATATTTCCGTTCCTGTCTTTTACAGCATAATTCTCCAAATGCTTTTTGCGTGGAATTTCACCATATTAATGGATCACATTTCTGATGGACATCTCACATATTTTAGCCCCACGGAGAAGAGATTAATTCAATGGACACGATTGGTCGAAATGATTACCACAGAAGTATTAAAATTGGTAGCACTTATACAAATCAAAAGTTATATGACCTTCTGGAAGAATTTCGTACATTTGTACTCCAATTTGCGAGGTCATTGCAATAATTTCGACCATAAATATAGCAAGGTGTTTTCAAAAATCGCTACAATTTCGAAATTGTTTGCAATCACCGTTTTGATATTTCATCTATGTGATTTTTATTTTCGCATTAGTCACTCATTTGCTACTTATCCTTCAAAATTTATCTCTGCAGAGAAAATGATAAAATCCATTGTATTCTTAATTCATAACGAAATTCCCAATAAGCTTCACACAGCCAATATATTTATACTATTATATTTCATTAAAGTTTTCATGGCCGAATTCGCAGTTCTTGTTAGTGAAATTGAAGAGTTATCTCGAGGCAATAAGCTAATCATTGACTTCAAGAAATTTCAGAAAGATAAATTTTATTCTTCATTGTCATCAGTTCAAGAGAAGTTTTCCCAAATCCTGAGTACTGCATCACAACTAGAAAATTTAGTTGAAGAATTTTCAAACAAATTTTCAATTTCTATTATTATAGAATTAGTTGCTACAATATCTCATCTTTTAATGGTTTCGTTCTTTATATTCTCACAAGAAGATTCACAGATTACGTATTTTATTACATTTCTTGGTTTTGCTGACACTCTGAAAATATTTTTACTCTGTAATGAGTCTGAAAAAATGACCGAGAAGGTAATTTGTATCTCCAAAGCATTGGAAAATGCTCCGTCTGAGTTACTTAATTTTCCAGAAACAAAAGTGAAGGTAATTTTTCATTTTTCCATTTTTAAAGAATTGTTTCGTGCATTATGTCAGCTAATTTTATATTTACTTGTAAATTAAAGGCTCGTCTATTTGCAGCCAGGTTGTCCAATCGTCCTATTTCAATAAATGTCGCAGGCTTTTATTTTCTGAATCGATCCTTATTCGCCATAATCATGTCATCGGTTGTCACATACTTCGTTATTTTAACTCAATTTCGAATGTCGGACTGAAACAGTAATTCTAAATGCAATTTCCTTAAGTTTGCATAAATTAAATCACATACCTACACAGTGCAAAAAAAATTGTGTATACGATTTATGGATAAGATACTTTAAATACTTTTACTTTACTACAATCAGTAAAATGACACAATACAAATGACGCATTATGCGTTCGTCTATTTACAACTTATTATTGCTATAATTAAATGACTAGAAGTTTTCCCCTCTCACAATTAATGCATCTTCATAATTGTACGTCTGCATGTATCTTCAATTAAACAGTTCAGCTTAGTGAGTATTATTCAGTTTCCGTGTAGCACCATCATGTACAATTACTAAAAAAATTCGTACCCTTGTGTGCACCCATCCTATTATACCAAATTTTAGTATGCATATATGTATAGTATCTGCATAGCATTATTGGTAGCAGTAACAAGGTTTTTGACAAACTTGACTTGTCATTGTGATAAACATTACATTACCATTTCATTTTTATTCTACTATATGTTTGTAAATTGTAAAGACAGTTACTCATACATAGTATGGGACTTTGGGACATAATTATTATTGCATATAATTTGTGCGCTTAAGATTTCCTTCGTGGTTTAATCTACAGTGTACTTATACTAGAACTGTAACATTACCATTTATAACAATTAAAAAATTTGAAACATGAACTTTCATTTATTACACAAAGATGAGCAAGGGCGTATCTGGAATTTTATAATTGGGGCTCATAGGTAAATAAATTAGCTTAGCGGCTTTTGGCCACAAATTTTTGTCAACCATCCCATTTTTCCAGAAATTGCGGAGAGGTGGAGGGGGGCTCAAACCCTGTGAGCCATACAAAGTTATACCCGTGAAGATGAAATTGAATTATAGTTACTTAATTGCTTGCATAATGTGTGCTTCATAATTTATTTAGTCTTATCTGTACTTTACAATAACAGTTTCTTTTTTCATGTGTAGTATAAAGGAGGAATTGTTTCTGAATGAATATTAATGTTGAGTAAATTGTTATTTCCAATTAGTTATAGGTAAGTACTAAAATAACATTATTATTGCTGTTTTGAGTTTGAGAGTGTATAAGTACTTTGTGTTCAATACAGTAATTTATATACCTAAATATGTAATTGTCTTTCCTGAATGGAATATACCTACCTACAAGGCAGGCAAACTGCATATACCCTCCTTGCATATGAATGAGGTATAAATATTCACACTATGTTAATTGATGAGTATTTGTCAATATATTACACACACTTATTATTGTAGCAGTTAAGACTGACTGACAATGAGTCAAGACTCTAGACTAGAGAATGAACACTCGCTTAGTATTGCTAACCATTCTTAATTTAATTGATAAAGCTACCTGTTTTCTTTGTCACAGAATGTTACTACTTAGGAATAATTGGGAACTATGTCAGTTTTCGTTGTACTTAATCATCATGATTCGTTCTAGTAACAATATTGTGAGATTGGTTGTGGCAGGACAGAACTTGAGTTGCCACAATTTTATATCACTTGCATAGTTGAATTATTAATGATTGGTCTGTTCAGCTGCTGGTTCCTAAATTTTCATTTTTAATTAATTGTAGTAAATATCCCCGTAATGCTGTGTATCAAATTGTATGTGTATACAAACATGAGTGTAAATACTTACCGGAGGGAAGTAAGTGCGGAACGTTTTGTCCATAAATACATCAACCATTTTGTCAATAGGTTTGACTATAAATGGGATACTCGAGAGCCCAATGGCCGTGGTGGTCCATTTTTGCATGGACGGACTCAAACGGTTACTTCGTTTAAATAAGTAAAGAGACAGAGCGCAGACACGGTTGATTGTGTACCCTGGAATTGCCACAGAAGCTAACACTTGCCAGAGCAATGTGTCAATGGCAGTAATTGTTTTCTTCTCCTGTAATTAATTATTCAATAAATTACAGCTATGTAGGTATATATTATATGAAACTAGAATGTTGTACTATTGTAATGGAAATATGAACTTACACCTTTCGCCTTTTTTGTTTTATCTACCGTGTCGGCAAACACATAACCGAAAGCCAAACCATAACTTAACCGAACCACATTCACATGAATAAGTGCACGAAAGGATTCTCCGACCTCGTTTGCATAACCTGCAATAAAAATCATTTATTTTATTCACTTCATTTTTTAAACAGTAATACAAGCACTTGAAAAAGGCATGTTAGTGTATGTGTACTATGCTCGTTTCACTTACCTAATAACCTGACAGGTGTATCTCGGTAAACATCGATTTGAGATCCTTTTTTAGAATCAGACCCCATTTTAGCAAAACTTTTCTTTTGACTGTAAAAAATTTAATTTAAAGCTTTCTGTCTGAAAATAATCTTTTCAGTAAAGCAACCTTTAACAGCAGAACCACTAGGGAGTTCACATAAGCGTGTTTCTACCGCCTTTCTTTGCTCACATGTGTTCTAAAGCTCAACTCTGGTTTATGCACACCAATAATATAGTCATACAACCCCAACCCAAAAAGAAAGGACTTACATACTGTACTTACTGTAGTCTCATACAATGATTGCATATGAAATTCTTCAAAGTAAGTTGTTATGCATGTCTTTTTAAGTTAATTGAGAGATTCTGTTATCTGGTTTGTAAAAGTGCATTTAGGAAACAATTCAATAAGCTAGTACTGAGAGGTTTATTATTTAATTGATATAATATCACTATATGCATTGATTGATTTTCCTGCATGACTTATTCCTACTAATTTCCATTTATTACTACCTGCTGCATATAAATAAATAATACTTTTGTATGAAAGCATGAAATATTGAAATAAGTGTCGATGTATAAAGTACAGGTGAATTTTCATTTCTCAAGATATTTTCATTTATTCTTTGAAATCGAAATCAACAGTGTATATTCGCTCGAACGAATTAACATTTAATTTAAAAGTACTAGGTATCTAAACAGTAAGATATATAATATTGGTGTAATACATCGGCTCGAGCTTTAGCTATTAAGCTGTGAATTGTGAATATGAGATTTTTATACAATTGCATAATAATTATGCCTTCATATTAAAGGGAGACTTTTATGGCTTTGCGTCTTCTTCCTTACTCTACATTCATTAAACTTTAACCTTTTGTTCTTTAACTGTAATCATTCGTCTTGCGTATCTGTACTATAGTATGAACTCTACAAATTATATAATTATTATTATTATTACTCTATAAACTAGATTCAAATAAACATTTGTCCACGTGTTACACTACTATTTACTAGCATTGTATCTTAGACATTTAATACTAGCATTTCTATATCATATCCTTCGGTATTTTATAGCTTGGTATACGAAAACTCACAAAAACGGTGATAAATATTTATTGTATTAATAAACTCACTCATACTCACACAAACACGACTTGATTCACAAAAAATCATTTTCTCACGCAAGTTTTAACTACTTAATTCTGGACAATTTCATTTTTGTATACATTACAGCTTATATAGATAGTAAAATGGTAAATAACTTAAAATAGTCATTTCTTATATAGCACTTGGGTTATTTTGTTGCTGTGTATGGTCTGTATTCATTTTATTTGATTTTCACGTGTAACAAAGTACATTTAAAGATGATACCTGTTTGTATTGTTAATAATTGTACATAATCGGACTGGAACATATCATAACAATAACAATAGAGACAATGCTATGTATGATATGATATCATTTGGGTGTATAGAGTCGTATTAATTAATGCATTTCATTTGCCATTGCTTGAAATAATCATAGGTAGTCTTCTAATAACTGTTTAGTATCATACATAGTTGTCTTTTCTCGGTGTATATATATAGGGTTGTAAATTTGAACAATTAATTATGTTTGGTTTTTAACAACGCATTTCTGTTTATAGTTGTAGAGTTTCTTGTATAGTATTGTATTGTCTTTCGTCTAGAAGGAATGTCTATGTTCTTCCAATCTAATAATATTATATGTCTTTAGCTGTAAAATTATATTCGATGAGTTTTTCACATGAGGAATGAAATAAATACTAACTGTAAGTTAATAGATGTATATATCTTAATATATTTACCATTATACAAGTACAAATACAATTCATAATAATAATAATAATTACTAATGTTTACCATTAGTAAAGTAATGTAAATAAAAGTACATAATAATATTTTCACAATAATTCTAAATCTTATAACATAGGTATGCAACGTAAATTGAATTAGAATACTGACAGTTTGTCTGTGCAGACAATCATTGTAATTGGTTTGCTCAATTTTTAACACAAAATAGCAAACATTTAAATAATTATAATTATAATAGTACTTCGCAGTATTAGTAGCAGTATAATTGTATAAATAATTAACCTTGGGTGTACTATCAATTTACATACAGACACATCTTCTTCTTTTACCATTTTTACCATTGAGAGTAAACCAATACAATGCAAATACAACTGCTACATTGTAGAAAAGCAACTAGTTTTTTATAAACACTCATAATAGCTTCGAAATTAATTCTATTAACAGTTCACAGCTTAACAGTAATTTTTGGAACATTGATGAATGAGGGTATACGAGGGCTTGTTTTAATATTTTTAATGTGATGTCATTCTATTCGCCTGTTTAATTTTTCCATGCCCTCCCTTTGGTCTCTCTATATTGTAAAGATGATCTGATCACACTTTTAAAATGTCTCTCTTTTTCCATTCTTCTTTTTAATGTAAGGACACTGATTTATGTCCTACACTTCGAGACAAGTCATTTTACAAATAAAGCTTCTAGCTTTGCTTTTCTGTTTAACAAAAAGTAATTGAATCATTCCATTCAATCCTAATCATCAAATTAAGATCACAATTTTTCCATCACAGGCGCTACTTTTACACTCAATATTCCTCTTTGCTTTGTTAGATTTAAGATGTTGTTCCACTTTCGCCTCAAGTATACGTATACACTTTGTATTTGGTTAGAATAATCTTTATATTGTTTTAATATGTAAAATTCTTTAGCTAACTTAAATTTAGACGTGTGTATGTATAATGATCCTTATTATATGTAAATTGTTTAAAATCTATAATATAATTGTATGTGTACTGTATTCATTTAAGTACGATCTAAAATCTACTAACATAACGTACACACAAACATCCTTCGTGTAAATAATATTATAATAATGTCTTAAATAGCTACTACGATAGCTACAGCCACTACTAGATTAAATTTTAATATATTTATATGTACTATATAACATAATACAACACAATACAAAAATCTTTGTTGCATTTTTACATGCATCGTCTTTTATTACAAGCCACCCTGAACTGTTCCATCGTACGTTGAAACGATAAAATACTAAAGTCAAGTATAAATTAACTACAAACTAATAAGTATGTACAATTAAAACAATTACTATTATACACAGCTAATAATGATACGAAATACACACAGGTTAGTAAATACTTAACTACTACCTACGTTGTAAATGTAAATAAACATCAAGCCTCACATTCTATGTTATGCGAGTCGTTGTCTCACTCTTGCTTTTCACACAACATTAATATTGTAACAGTTTAATAGAATCTCAATTACCCTATTAGAATATTAATTATGGCTTACTTACACTAGAACTAATTTAAATATGAATTAATATTTGCGCTGATTATAAAAAATCTTAAAATACATTACACGTACATCTATGACGAATATACAAAGAATTTTCTAAGTTGTAGTATTTATATATACACAATATTTGCTGCATTTACATAATGAGGGACATCTCATCTTTGTTCAGTTTCTACTTACTTGCAGAGAAATTTTAAGCATCTCGCCCAATTATTTTTCATGTGCCAGAATAATATAGTAAGTATACAACAGAGAAACTGTACACATACTATAAGTATATGACATAACATAATTAGAATGAGAACACTGTATGCATATGGCACGATAAAATATTGAGAGATTTGCTATTGCAAGTAATTATTCAGTTACACTTAATTAGAATCTACTACTACTGCTGTATTTATACACGGGATTAATCTTCTAACTTCTCCTACACATTCCTGCATTAAATGGATTTGTAAAAATATTTATAAATTAAAACTTGACTAAATACTGCATTGAATACAATAATAATTATGTTGGTCTTCTTAAAGCATGCAAACTTAACAAACGCAGACAAGACACGGGTATGTGTGTGTTAACTCTTAACAAATAAGGTGTAGCTCGTTTAGCCTATTTTTCCTTATTTTTTACATGTCTCTACCCTAAAAATACTAATGTAAATAATAACTTGTTTGAAATGCACCAATTGCATTACTAAAGATTAAAGAATGCAATTGTGTAAATCTATGTTAGCTGTGTAATAAAATTTTATTACCTAGAGGTATGTGTAGAATTAAATATTATTATAGCGTTTGAATCAGTTTCTTTAAAGACACAAAAATTCTTGTTTTCAATACTTGAATAGGCTTCATGTGATGTTTTCTATTTTATCCTAATCGTTACTAACAAATCTACTACAAATAAGTTATACAGAATACAAATGTTTTTCCTAAAGCCTTCGTGACAGAATGACTAGCGGAGAATCTCTTAACAATTTCTTTGTTGCGAAAAAATCACCAAGAAATTTTTTGTTGTAAATATTTATTGTTTTCGCAATGTGGTATGTTATGTGTATATGTTTCGGTGTCATTTTTATAAGTGCTATGTATATTATCATCTTTTGGTTCATGCTATTGTAGATTTATTACCTACCACTAATATTTAAACCAAACTGTACATGTAAGTATTTATATTATACCAACAAATGATTAATATGTGTAATTAATTGTAAGTGTAAATATCTGAGTGCTATACGGGGTGGAGTGATTATTGAGAGTGTCAATAAGAAAAACATTTTTACACGTAACAGAAATAAAGGGAATTATATGCATTTTAATACTAATTAACTTAACGTACGAAGTGTCCACAGACTATGAGCGATTTTGAGCTAACTGCTATGAAATGACTGAGATAAAACTACAAGGTATGAATGGGCTTTAGGTTTTAAGCTTTTCATGTAACATTTTTCGTAAACACGTTTGAATACTCCACTCTTGCAAAATATTTGCACGAGCAGATATATAACAAGCCTACACAGCACACGCAATGTCTTTCAATGGCACTTGATTTGATCCCTTAAATTCCTTCGAAGCTGTTGTATACCCAGTAATCTTTACAGTTGTTTGTAATGAGTAATTTCATTTAACTCCTTATATAACAGGATTAACACTCGGATACTTGTAATACAAAAAGAACTTACTAATAAATATTACATACTTTTAACTAAATAATGTATAATCTTATATATATAGATTTAACGTAATTTATTTATACATAATAATTATTTACGTTTTGTTTGCTCCACAAGATTAACAGCAGCCACTAAAGCTGTACGTATATATAACATTGATAATCATTTCTGGATGTGTTTATAAGTAAGGCACAATCAATCCAAACACGTTTAAGGCAATTCGAAAGGCCAAAGTTTGTAATCAATTTCATTTTTGTCAATCTATACAATATTCTGCTAATTTCCCGGATATGTAAATTCAATTAGTTTCTAATCAACATGACGGTATTTGTGAGCAGACATTTGCGAGAGTCCTAGCACCGCGTAGCTACACTTGAGACAATGGTAATGTGTTTGTTTCTGAGCATGGATACAAGCCTCGATCTAAAAATCAAGATAAAATAAAAACATATAGCATGACCAATATTATAAAAAAAATTAATAATTTAAGTGGTTATTGGTTAATGTGATGAAGAAGACGAATTTTAACTTACATGGCAGTGTTGAGAGGGAGTGAATTTTTCAAAACCAGCAGCCATAATTGAATCCAATTTTTGATGTTGTCTACGATGAGCAACGACTTTATTCGTATCCGTACACACAAAATCACATTTTGAACAATGAAAATGTGAAGCTTTATTTTGGCCTTGGGTGGAGCCTGTAAAATGCAAAGTTAAATGAACCAATTCGTTAAAAACCTGTCTTAAGTGTTTACTGAAAGAAAACAATTTGTTAGCAAAATAAGATAATAAGACTTTAACGTACCCGTGTTCGGGATGTAAGCACAATTGGCCCTTCCACATGGAATATTAGCACGAAATTGCTTAAAATCACCTCCCATAAGCGTGTCGAGTCTTTCATGTCTAGCGGTATGCTGAACGAAGCGTGTCTTGTCACAAAAGCTGTAGCCGCAGTCTTCTCTCGTACAATGGAAATGAGTTTGGTGTTCCCTATAGCCGCAGTGAACGTAGGCACAATCTTCATTAAATCGGAAACGGATATATCCATCTGGCACCGGCTCATCTTTCAAAATCCTCATTTGCAATCTTGCTTTCTTGCTGTCAGGAGGAGAAGATGGTGAACAAGACGAAGAGGCACTAGGGGGTCTTTTGGTCTGTTTGTTAATCTGGAGGGAATTGTTCACTATGACAGACGGTGAGCCATTGTCACTCAAACCGGTCACAGTCGGAGGTAATTGTGGTGGAGGAATCGGAGGTGGAGATAAAACATTTCCTGGAGGAAAAGATCCAGGCGACCCACCAAACATCATTCCAGCGTAAAGCGATGTCAACGGATTTTGCTGTAAGAACAGATATGGGGAATGTGAACCTGGGTATGCCAAAAAGTTTTGTAGAGTGCCGGCATTAAAAGGAGAATTTGCCATTGCGGCACCTTCCATTTTCATTGCATTAATTTCTTCCTTCTTCAAGTTAAACTGTTTCTGAAGTTGAGATTCTCTGTCTGTTGTTGACTGATCGTCAGAATCATTTTTGTTTGAAGATTCTTCATCCGTAGATTGGTCAGATTGATCAGCAATTTTCAAAGGTGAGAAATTATTATGTTTGAGCACGTGAGGTCGAAGTTTTTCCAATTCTGAGAAAGCTTGATTGCATAAATGGCAGTGGAAATGATGTTTTCGCTTTAATTTGCAGAACGGTCGACCACAAGCAGCATCTGGACCAAATTGAGTCTCCCCGGTTTCTGGAACTGGAAGTTGAAGAATTCGACTAAGAGAATGGTCAGTAATGGGTTTTGTATCTGGAATAACATGAGAAAAATATTTTTTTAGAAACAGTCAATGTAAATATTTTTTCATTTATAACAGTTCAGTTATAGTAATACTATTAATAGATCTATAAAATTTACCATTGTGATCAGGAAGACCATTAGAACCAGAAAGATCCATTGCATCACCAGAGCTATTGTTGTTTGCTTTATTTTTGTTCAAAGATGATACTGGGAAAAATGTTCCACTCGCTTTCACTACTAGAACAACGAAATGCATTATTCTCACACTTGAAGTAAGTCTAATCAGATTTGCCAAATTTAGATGTAGTATTAAAAATTGTCCTATGAATAATCACCTTGTCCACTCCATTGTTTTCCTTCCTCGTCATCGCTGCTCGCATTAGATTTGGTTTCGTGACACTCAGCCTCATGTGACATCATTGAAGTATACCGTACAAACTTATAGCCGTCTCGGCTGCAATGGAAATGGTCTGAGCTGTTATTAAATTCGCAGTTGGAATTCCTACAGTCAGAATTTCTCTCAAAGTACTCATAGCCATCGAGAATATCCACATTCGAGTGGAAATCCCTTAAATGGAGTGATAACTTATGAACATCTGCCACGGAAAAGTGGCACCGAGGGTGACCGCAATGGTAATGGCATGTTGGCGTTGACAAGTTGAACGAGCATGACGTGTCAGGGCAAGTTGTTCCTTCCGGGTAAGAAAGAAAGCCGATCGGGTCCTTAAAACAGAAAAATATACTTATATGACTTACTTTTATACGACTATTTCAACAAAACTGGTTGTAAAGAAACACAGTTAAGAGTTAAGAGCTCTCTAAGTATGCTTGCGCAAATTAGAAACACATTTTGTTGGTTTTACTAAAAAGTCATGTCACGTCAGTCAAACGCTTATTTAGTTAAGTAGTTTTCTGAAATGCGGAAAACCCTATTCATCCATCAACGAGAACTGATTAGTGGGTGCAAGAGGGTCAAGGGGAAGTGTAATTTATTTTTTACGACATACCTTCAGATCTGAATCCGAATTGTCAGCACCATCACCACCGCTTCCAGACTGAATTGGTTTTGGTAACTTAAAACTGGTAAAGATAGCCTCGTTTGCTCCAGATGATACCTAATTAAACAAAAAGAATCCCAATAAGATCAACTCTAATAATAAATCGTACAATCTACATCAAG
This sequence comes from Pogonognathellus flavescens, assembly GCA_019776165.1. NCBI lineage: Eukaryota > Metazoa > Arthropoda > Collembola > Entomobryomorpha > Tomoceridae > Pogonognathellus > Pogonognathellus flavescens. The sequence goes on along the minus strand of JABASD010000034.1, from coordinate 143,066 downwards.
CAAGAATAAAAGAGGAAGAACTTACTTCAATCATACGATTCTTTGGAGGACGGCCCCTTTTTCGTTTAAAGAAGCCATCTAAGCTTTCAGCTCCCTTATCAGAAATATCCAACTTTTGCGAATATTGGTGCGCTTTAAAATGCTCCAAACGCTTAAATGGATCATCCGTTCCCAAAATGACTTCCGTACAGCCATCCTGCATAATAAATAAATCGTGAGTCATAGTTAAGTTGTTATTTTGCCATTGCGTTATTCCTTGAGCTGCGTCTTTGCATGCATTGGAAAAATACCAAGTAATCTTATACATCAGTCGTATTATTTTCCTAAGAACGCCTGCTGATTTCAGTTCTAATGGCTTCCCTGTCTTCGAGAATGACAAAAACAAGGAGTGTCATTGTTTGTAAATAGGTGCACAACAGAGAAATACAGTTAAGAATGTACAATGGGAATAATAAGAGTACTATGTAGAGAATAAGATTTGTGAATTGCAAAAGTCCAATGTTATCTCGAGTGTTTAGTATTTAGGTGTGCATACGAAATAATTTACTAGTACACATAACATTATCATTGCGTGGACGAGAACAACGAAGGATAATGTAATGAAAACAAAAGACAATCGTAATGTAATCATATTCATAACAAAACTTTTATAAGCATACATGCACATACTACCAAAATACCTACATATACTTATTCTTAGTTAGCTTATGTTTATAAAGCTCAATTTTGTGACTGAGCAATTTTCGTATGGTCGACGAAAAAAACAACTATAATGATGTCGTCATTTAAAGTCATAATATCGACTAAAGACGTGAACTGAGTCTGAACTGAACTTTTATATTTGTATTTGTCTCTGTAAGCCCAAACCCAAGAAACAACATGGACTCAGAAACTGAATGGGTACTCTGCGTACCTAAGTATCTAAGTTTACGTTGCACAAGAAAGTGCAGCCCATGAAATTATGTTATTTATGTCGCAATTGTTGTCGCATTATTCGAGCTTATTGTTAGTAATAGGTGAGTTGTTTTCTGTTATGGTTGCAAAGTTATGTTGTGATTATAAGTTCGTTAATCTGAGTTGGAATACAAAAGACGGACATACCCAGAGACAATGGAAATGTTTCTCCCTAGTTTGGTAGGGGCATTTGGCCGAGATACATGGGATTGTCGAGTCTTGAGCGTCGAAATTTGCCGGGTCAACCGTGAAAAAGGCTAGGGAAGAAATTCGATCTTCGAGTTCGTGATTCCGACTATGTTCTGATGCTACTTCAGTCGTCCTAGTAAAGAAAATCGTAGATCATGAGCAATTGTTGACAACAATTTCTTTAAAAAACATAGAAAACCAATTGGAAATATCCATAACTCGTTTGCAGATGTTTGTAGTAGCAACTAATACAGTTATGGATTGGATGTAATGAACTTAAGAAATTAAACTGGGAGCTTACCCGAGCAAAGCATTCACACAACTTTCAACTTTGCAGTGAAAATGTTCGTCCTCGCTCACATCGCATTTGCATTGTTGAATGAACTTCTTTATGATATCTTCGCTGTCTAAATCCGTCTGATCGTTTATAGACGAACGGCTATTCTCTTCTTCCGATTTCCCCAAAAGAGATTCATTCATAGCTCCCAAATTGCTCATTTCCGTACCGAAATTTCCTCGCATTACACTTTGGGCCAATTTGAACTTCCTATACGCCAATTCCGAGTCTCGACGCTCGTGCTTGCGCTAAATTTCATGGGAAAAAATAGGAATAATTACTTAAAGATTCGTTTACATGTAAGAAGTAGGTTCATAATATCAAGCTTAAGCATTTGCAAAGTACTATAGTACTAATAGCAGATTATCAAATCAATGCTGCTGACCTTTCTGTGAAATTAACCTACATATAAAATTATAATATTTCCAATTCTATTCTATGATATGCTTAAAAATCAAATGGAATTGTAAACTAGCAAATAAAATTAATTTTATAATTTTATCTGTAATATAATTTTGAATATTATAATAATATGCTTAATAATATGCTTAATAATGGCTTGATCAGTTAAATTGAAGCATATTTGTATGATGATTATGATTAGTGATAAATTTGTTGCACATGACAATCAATCTATTGTTTATTAACTAGAAAGCATTGGTATTTCAGTATTTCATTTATACGACTGTGTAAAATGTAGGACAGACATGCTCTAAGCCATGCCTTGCCTACTAATAATGATTAATAATGATTGCAAATTGTGTCCCCTTACTCAAGACAGTCATAGGAATCAATCAGGTGGACTATACAGTACAATAAAAGGCCCAGCCAAGGCAAATCAAAGTTATAAGATAGAAATGTAATATAAAGAAATAACCGCCCAAACCCAATGTAACCTTCCTTAACTATCCATTCGATATATAGAAAAGGTCAATTAGTCAACAAAGTGATATGAAAGCTCAACTAAATTCATTGCTGCGTTGTACACACAAAATATTCTCTATTTGATTATCAGTAAATCAGATCTCTCAATTTTGATGTAATATAGCAATAACAAAGATATATGCTCACATGCCAGGTGTAATAACTAATATACAATGAACATGGCATTCCTATTATGTTTCATACCTGTGTGCAAACTGAAAACTAGTATTTAAAAGTTTTACATAACCTACAATGTCTTGCCCACTGCTGCAATTATCATACTTACACTTCTTTTGGTATACTAACAGAACAGGTAAGTAATGTGAATCGTCCTGTAGAGCAAATAGTATATAGGTAGTAGTAAAAAGAGGAAAAGGTCAATTAATGACTTGCATATTTATTTTGTAACTTTATGTTCGTAGCATTTGGCTATAGCTATACACACTAACATTTTGTGTGTGTTCTCCCTTATGAATGTTTTGCTGACAACCTAACACAATTTTTAACTATCATGAGACTGCGTTAACAGCATTCATTCAGATAATTCATGCACAAACTTACATACACCTTCCTACTAACTACTATGCTCACGCAAAACACAATATTCACGTAATGCATATAATAATAATATTATTGCGTATTACAAATAACTATAGCAGGAGAGTAGTAATAAATGAGAGAAGCTTGTATATAAAACACAGAGGCAGGTAAATAATTTTCTCTTGTGGTAATACAAATACTACAATGGTAAATGGATAATAATGCGTATGGTTTATAAGCAGACGTTTTTATGTAGGTACATGAGTGTTGCTGTTACCTTGTGAGAGTAAAGCTGGCCACTGGAGTGAAGAACGTAGTTGCACCCTTCGCGAATACAGTGGATATGATTGCAGACACGCGAGAAGCGGCAATTGGCATAATGACACGCCTCGTGCTTCATGAACTTCTTGAAACCGTCTCTATTCAGTTGCTCGTCCTTAATGTGGTACGACTTGTGTTTTTCTATAATCGTCAGCCATACAAAGGCACAGACGAAAAATACAAACAAACAAACGGAAATGTCACAATTTATTGAGCACTTAAGAATCATGGAAATTACTTAAAGCTTCATTTTATTTAGGTATGTAGTCGTGTCAGTGTGTAGAATGAGACTCGCCTTCTTCATATCTTAACAATAAAACTACGTTTAAGCAACCATTATTGTAATAACTTTTCAGGACGAGACTAGATACATACTTACTTATATAATCATAAATGAGACTGCTATAAAATAAATCTCTGGTGTTTCTTCAAGGATTTTACATATTATTAGAGCGAGCTAGGTACTTTCGTATCTTTCGTAAACAATAAGAGCATTCTATATAAAATGCATATAGGTAGGTAAGGTAGGTAGATTTTCTACTGGTGGCTAACAATAAAAAATCAAATAAGTGCTCTGTGGGCATTTTAAAAATAACATTGTCGTAAACTGTAGTTAGATGATATTTCCACTTCTCCGGAAACGTCACCTCCACCCTTTTCCCGTAGTACCAGAATGACTTTACTATTATAGCTTTTAGTGACTTTATACGCATTAAGAAAAGAAGGCACTTGAGCAAGAGTGAGTATTCCTATTCTGTGTTTATTAGTAGCATGACATAACCCCCAAGATTACTATTGTTTTCCTTTATTACTATACAGAGCCCTATAGAGAGAGACAAGTATGGAGTGTTATGTTACTTACATAATAGTATGTGTTTAAAAACGCAATGTTTTATTTTCCCTATTATTACTTGCCTTATGTGGTAAATACTTACTACGTTCTATATAAGAATGGTATAAGAGTTTTGTCATTATATTTAGCTTGATATGTGTTCAATGTGTTGTGTAGTAAGGTATTTGAGTTGTTTCTTTATTTAGTAAATCCACTCAAATCAATCTTCGTCTTGTCAAGTAGCGAATGAACTTTGTTAAAAGCTTACCCATATCAGCTTTATTTTTGAACGTGTAGGAGCAAGATGTTCGTCTACAGTGGAAATGAGTTGTACGCTGATGGCGGAAACCACAATGATCAGCCCCGCAATCTTCGGCAGCCCGAAACCTCTGAAATCCTTCTTGAATTATGGCAGAGTCTTTTCGATGGTAGTTTGCATGCATTTGCACATCTGACGTGCTAATGTAAACTTTCTCACAGCCGTCCTATCGTGAATCATACAATCACACACGAGTTTGTACATAAGCGCACAAATGTCATTTTCAAAAGCATATTTTACATAAACATATTACACTACATAGAATGCATTTCTATGTAATGTACTGAGAATTTCATTAAATAATGCATGCATACACGTTCACTTTGTTAAATGGAGGGGTTTTCGAGTAAACAAAACATATACTCATAAGGATTTATAGTGTGTTGTTCTAATATTTCACATTTGGCTAATAACTCATAATCTGATACACATATTTATGAAATTAGTCAAAGCCATGTCAAGCTACTAGATCAAGCTTGACTACATAAATTCTTGGACAGAGACATAGGTACTTAATTTATTTATGTGGTGTAAGATAATATAAAGTGTTTAAGAACAACCAACCAAACCAACCAACGCAGCCATGAGACAACTACCAGTAGTGGCAGAGTAGACGCATATGTTTATGCTTACAATTAATAAATTTTCTTATCTCCTCTCACATCGAATCTCCTACTAGTTGCTAGTAAAAGTAGTAGTCAAACTGCTGTGTTTTTCTAAGTGATGTCGTATCGTATCTCGTTGTCTGTTTCCATCATGCACATTCTACTTCATGAATCTGTTCATTTACACTTTGAGACATATACACTGCAAAAACTAAAGCACATAACTGTAATCTACTTGTGAGGAGCTCATTTCAATTTTTAGACCTTTTTCAGTCAAAAACATTAATCTTTCACCAAGGCCAGTTGCTACAATTTGATTTATGAACATTTACTGAAAAATCGCATTTATTCGTTCTGTATGACATGGCACAACCTATGTTACGTTATGTTATTACTACGTGTCCAAGTGTCTATATTATGTCTTTGGTTTCGACAAGACTTCTCTCGCTTTGGTTTTTTACTCGGTTAGTAAATTTAAAATATCTATATATGAACGACACACACAAGACATGGTACTAAAAAGAATCATAAGTATATAAAAGAGACTTGAGACACTCTACTTAAATGAACTGAACAAACCAAATCAAACAAGCGAACAACTTTCACATTCGCAAAAATCATTTAAACCAATTACACCCTCAATTACGCTGCATTAGAGCCACAAACGTTATTATTAAAGCGTACAAAAGTAGCTCAACTCAACTCACAACCTTAGCAGTTTATTCAAATCATTTTTCTACTACGACTATCTCAAAGCGTCATACTCAGAGCTATAGTAGCTATTTTATATTCACCAACTGCTGTTTCTCTTCTTTTACGTTTTGGACGTACATATGTATACCTACTGGTGGTGGCTACTGCTATAAGTACTTCTATGTCTTTAGAATGGCATTTACAAAATAATGCTGTTATATTTATTATATTATCAGTCTGCAGTTATTTTCTTGGTTTAGGTTGCGATTTCGCTACATCATCAGATCACAAGACTGCAAGACACATAAAGTTATATAATATTCTATCAGATTTCATTCAAAAATCCTTGCCTTGATTGAATAACAATGAAATGAAGCTTGAAATTAATAAATCACAACTACTTACATTTAGCTTTACAAACATAACAAGACATGTTACGAGCAATTAAATTAAATGAATTTGTTTTCTTTTAAAGTTGACTATTTGCACAGTGTAGTAGATTATATTCTGCACGTATCTGGACCACTCCATCATTATTGCCTTACTGTGTGTTGCTTGTTTGCTCTTTTCATTTGCAAAATGTAACATTATCCTACAGTTGAATTCACTTGGCTTTATTTTACTTTTGATCGCCATTACCATAATGTTACTATTACAGAGATATGCTCTCAATTTGCATTTTGAAATGGTAATGTCTGTCTACTACTAGTACTACTGGTATGACTTCTACTACATTACTATTTACTGCCTGCTGCAACGCGTGGTTTCGCCTAATTGTCATGTGATGATTGAATCTATGACGATTGAGCATTATTGGATTGACATTAAGTACAATGAGACAAAAGAAATAAGTAGTCTTGCGTTATTTGCCCAAGTATAATCATTAAATGACATAAAGTGCCCCTTCAAAAAACTTCCTCGTTTCAACAATCTATAACACTTTATACTTTCTCGTGCGTAAAAACGAAACAACTACGATACACTGTAATTGTTCTAATATAAATGAATTTGCGAATTGCACCTTTAATGTTTTATTTGCTTTGATTTTAATGAATCACACAGACATTATTACACAGCTTTGTTTTTATAAGTACAAATCCAATAAAACAAAACGAAGAATCGTAAAATAGTCTGGCTATCTCTTTGCACGACATAATAATGCCAAAAATCTTTGCTGTAACATGTAATTCGTTCACTCTATTCCATCTGTCAGTCAGTGTACAGCATTTGTTGAAAATGTTAGGGCTTGTTTTCGAGAGCGGTGTACGATTCATTGGTACACAGTAGACTAACTAAGTACGTGGTAATGGTAATTTGTTATGGTTAAGTAAACGCCCTAGCCCGTGGGGAAGTTAGGAAGGAGAAGTAGTCACTTCTCTCTTTGCATTATGCATAATGCCACTTCTCAACCCATTTTACAATTCTACCTCATCTACAACGATTGGCATTTTCCTAGACTATTAGGAATATTATTACAACTATAACAGACCTTCACTTACAGCCCTAACCTTACGTATATATATATGACAAATACAAACACAAGTTACACAAACAAAAGAAACATCTCTGCATAATTTGCCCATTCAAAAGAAATTGATACGTATACACAGATGCAACGTAAAATAATAATGAAACGAGTAAAAAGTAAAACACTGGAATAATAAAATATTATGCATATTTGAATAACATCATCAATGATTGGTATAGTTCAACTTTTGAAGTGCGGTTGCAGAAGAACAGTAAAAGTATGGTAAACATAATAAAGTTATTGCTATTGGATTTCCATTACCAATAAGGAGCTGCATAGTAAACAGTAAAGTAGGCTACTAGAGTGATTTCGTTTTGTTTTGCTTATGTCGTTTCTTGATTCATGAATATGGCAATGATGGTGAGATAAGATCTCAATCTCATATTGAATATTCAAATTCATAAAATAATATCTCTCTTAGTGTAGACAGCTAACTCAAATATTTAGGTAAACCCAAACCCACCACACGTGTACGTGTATGCATTTTTATCTAACATCTTTCAAAGAGAAATAAAAAAAACTTTGATCTTCTTACCTGTAGACAGTGGTAATGTGTTTGTTTTCGATTGTGAGTGCAATTACGAAATCGGTCTGAACAGTCATCCATAGGAGAATACCTGAGACAAAACGTTCACATATTACATTATTTTTTGAATTAAATGCACAACAAATTTAATCACAAAACACTCAAACCTATTAAGGTATGCATGAAACAAAAACAAATTGCTTCAACTAAAATGCAAAAGGTCTAATGTTAAAGCTCTAAATGTTTACCGCATAAATCCATGTTGCAAAGACTCGTCCCGTTTCTTGTGCCATTTAAAGTGTCTAATCATTTCTTCTTTCTTGACAAATACGCGTCCTCCGTCCCCACAGTCCAGACAGTGGAAATGTTCCCGGTAATTTAATTCGCGACATTGTTGGAAGCCGCACTCAGCAGAATTACTAAATCTCCGAACATATCTTGTGTAATCCACTGGCCCTGTTCCTTTTCCTAAGAGGCCTTCACGAATTACCGGGAAAGATGTAAGGCCACGTCCCGAAGGACTTTTACCTGAAATCGAAAAGGAATTTAGCTTTATGATGTTATGAACCATTAATTTTATTCATATTTCCAAAGCACACAAACTTAATTTTTGACATAATCATTTGTACAATGTGTACTAGCTCAAAATTGAATTATTAGCCGTTCATTGTTGCATGAAGTAGGCTCACATTATTATTCATCTTTTGTATTACTTTCATATGAAGTTAGTACAACTAATTTGTTTTCCAGTTGTAATTCGGTTGATGATTAGGAGCGTTGACGAGTACTACTACAAACTACTTGTCCACACTACGATGAGTAAAATGAAAGCAAAAGTGAGAACTCATAAAAGGTAAAATCCCAAAAGCTGGAAAACAATCGCATTGTGTCGAGGCGTTTCTATTATGAAGTTGTCAAACCCCCATAGAGACTCTGGACGGGTCTCTTGTTGTGTAATCAATACAAAAGGCTACAATGCACATACTCGTGAAAATACCCCAAAACCAAACAAAACCTCACACTCTACACCCTTCTTCCTTCCTTCCTACTACTCGTACCACTTTTGCTTGGGATTAACACACAATTCTAGTGTATATTTGTAACTTATGTAACGATTTATATCTATACTAGCTTATACTAACTTTTCCTAAGTACAAGTATTTCTTATATATCAGATCAGACTGTAGTATGCATAGTATTGCCTATAATTCTAACAATAAAATATTTTTATATTGCTAGAATTGTATTTGTATTACAGTATAAGTTTTCCTATACTTACAGCAGGGTATAAAGTGAATATACATAAGTATATGTACACGAGTAGTAATCTAATCTCTCATTTGAAAGGCTTCCTTCATTCTTTTTCCCTATTCTTGTCAAGTTCATGCTTACAAACTATTACTTACTTTTAGCCTGTATTTACCCTTAAAATACTCGTCGGGATCCTTCAGTTTCTCATGCACCCTCTTAAATCAAATGTGCAGCTTAGAGACTCTAACTTTTACACTACATATATCCATAGGTTATAATATTATGTACATGGAAAACATTCTGTTGTACTTCACATTCACACGACATAACACCCTTATCAATAGCTACTTGTTTACACTACGATTGATTAGTCTAATCTTTTACATCCTCCTCCAGTCACCAACACCACCACATTACTCTGTGCCATACTTAAATACAACACATATTTTAAACCGTACGACATGCCAGGACTATTTGTACTCTAGTGGCTTTAGTTCACCATTTACAATTCTCTTGTATGTGACAATCACCTCCTTTTTACACCAAAACACACAAAACCTTGAATTACAGACACATTCATTCATCTGACACAATAGATATTCAACAATCATGTGAATTATAATGTATAAAATAAGTATTTCTGATTTGGGATATCATGTACTCAATAATCTTTAGTTTGTCAACAGCTTTTTCCTCGTTTTTATTTCCGCCTGACTGATATCTCTCCAATTCTCTTCACCACTTCAATCTTGTGTATTTTAGTAATAAGAAGCAAGTTCCCTTAAAATTATTCCGACACGCTGGATACAGATAATTACAAGTACCTAGTACACATAGAGGAAATCAGTAAACGAAAATGTATAAATAGTATGGGTACAGCTAAATTAAGAAAAAATTCTTGATCGTTCAAAAATGGTTGGTGAGTGGTTGGAGTGTTATTTGAAGTAAAGGTGCGCATGATAAACTTGTCCCTGAACTGAAAGAAAAATTGAACTCTCATCCATCATCATCATCTTCTTTCTGTCAATTCGTGAGATTTTTCCCATAAAATAAGTTGATCACTTTTCACTGTAGTATACCACGTAGTAGCCCAGTGCAAACACAATCTTTCACTTTCAATTTCACAAGGAAATTTACAATGAGCCGTTGTAGTAGTAGTAGAAAGAAATACTCTGTGGCAGTCGATCAGCCTCGCTACAATCCATCCATCAAACTTTAGGCGAGAAAGGGTGAAATGAAAAACATCAGATCCGTCTGAATCGAACTCAAGTGATTGTAAAGTAAAGAAAGAAATAGTACGAAAGAAAATAGAAATGAAAGCATAAAAAATGGTTTGAACCTTCACAAACTTCATAAACCTACCGTATATAAGTTTGCTTAAGAAAAGGAAGGAATCTACTACTCCTGAAAGTAAAATCTTCATATAAAATCCACAGATTCAATCATGAGGATGATAATTCAAAGTTTTGAGTACAGAAGGTTGTGTATTATAAAGTAAAAGAATTGTACATCACTCTAAACTAATCCAACATACAGAATAATGCAACTACTACTCACGATTAGCCTATAAGGTCAGAAGAAGCTTTATAATAATTCTATGGGAGAGCCAGGCGCTACCTAAGTCGATCCGAGGTAAAGCAAAGCATTCAGCTTACTGATGATGTGAGTTCAGGTCAGAATTTGAAAAGGAGCGAGAGATGAGATGAGACTAAAGTTGAACTCAACCCTTTTTATATAAAAAATCTCTTCTCGATAGAATCAAATTTCTGGAGTAAATATTTGAGCGAAGAACAGCTGCATTGTAATGTCATGTCTGTCAGCCAACGTCGAGACGACCAAGTACTTCTACCTACCTACCTATACAAAGTATACATCATATATGTTACTTATGCTCTTGTAAAGGTACATGTGTAGAAATATGTAATATAGGAACAATAAAAGCAGCCAGAAATACTATTAGAAAGAGCGAAGCTTTGTGACAATCTATTTTGAAAAGTAAAAAACTATGCGCATACTTTCTTTTATTTTAACTGCTTTATAAGTACTCTCGCTAAGTAATCACCGAACCCATTCCAGACACAAATATAGACGAAGAACTGTCAGAGATTCCTTAGGGATACTTTAGATTACGTTATTAGGTAGGTGGGTAGCATGCTGATGCTCTTGCTCTTTATAAATACCAATTTCACATTTCTTCTCAGAGAACAACCTGGCAAACCTAAAGCTAGCAACAGGAACGGTAAATAAATGGAGGTTGTATAAAAACGCTGGTTATTATATACTGCACTACTGAAATGTTTGATCTTCATAAAGAAAATGCATCAAGCAAAGAAATAAAAATCCCTAACTCGAAAGGGTTGAGAAAACACACGGCTAAATACTCTGTATGTGAACTAAGGAATAAGTAATACAAAATAATGTGACAAAAAACACCTCGAATGATGAGAGAAGAAAAATAAGTAAAGGAAATCATTCCACCCCATATTCAACAACGAGCTCTTTAACATTTTTTATCAGGAAGTAAATGTCCAGCTTCAAAAAGGGGTTCAATCCTTTCCAAATATTAGTAGGTATACACATTCTGTATTTGTCTTATAAAAAAGACCTGCACAATATATAGAATTTCTTGCAGAAATCGTTTACATCAAAAACCAAAAAATAGAATGTAGACCTTGCTACGTGGATTTATAATATTTACCCACGATTTAATAAAACTGATACTTTTTATCAACCATTTTTGATCAGAATTTGTCTTTTGTACGGTTTGTTTATACAGTAAAACTTGAAAATGGGGAAATGAAATGGAAAGTAGTATCGGTACCTACTGAATTCAATTGAATATCCTCCTGAGCTTAATTTATGTACATTTGTACTTCTTGTAATTCTTTACTAATAGCAGGGCAACAAAAAGAGCTCGAATATCATTCAATAAGGTAAAGATAGGTCGTAGATCAAACAACAGAAAAGAAATCGAAATATGAACTCTTTCTTTTTATTAATGCACCAATATGAGAATAGTGGTAGAGTAGTAACAACATGTATATAAATATAATATGTGAATGTGATGTGTTAATATTACATTGTGTAGCATTTATGCCCATTACCCCAATGGTGGTGTACGAATAATGTTGTAAGAGCAGAAATAAATAATCTTGGATAAGAAGGGCAAGGCAACAAAAGCTGGTGAACCATTTCATTATTATACAGCAAAGTAAAATGTAAATGGAAGAAAGGGTTTTCGCTAGCCAGTTTATATCGAACCAGACCAACATGCAGCCACGGTCTGCATTGCATTAATTCTTTTCCCTTTTATACCTCTAGGACATTTATTTCAATTTCAATTGTCAATGGGACAAACCAGGTTAGTTGTGTGTTGCGATCGGGAAAGCCATAGGCGATCTAGAATTCAATTCAATTCAATGTACTGCAAAGCCCATAAATTAAGCAAGTTTATTTCAATAAAAAGAATCTTGACGAGAAAACTCAATAAACTTGCTTACTCCTTTAAACTAAACGCATAATGCAAAGAATGGTGGCTATTTTTATGGAGTTTTCAACGCCCAGTGTTTACCCCGATAAACTGGGGAAACACATTATTATTGCTTTCTTCTCTTTCCACATGAGGTTTTCCTTCTTCCGTCCTAACATGTCATTTCAGACCTTATGGGAAAAGGGTGTGAATGTAAATTGTCGAATTAAATAATAAAAATCTATACAAAATCATAACTCCAACTGTCAATTGCTAATCTTGTGAAACACTTCGCAAACTATAGCACAGCAACGGTAAATACAAATCTCTAAATATAACTGTCAACGCAATTTGAAAGCAACACAGCCATTTTTCTAATTAATTGACTAATTACCGATTGTTGTCAATTGACTTCAAAAAGTATTGCTATTGTTGACCTAGTATTTCCTTATCTACAATTTAATCCCAAAGTTGATAAAATATCTAATTGGCGATTCAAGACAAAAAAAATGTATTCAAGCAATATTATAATTTAAAAAGCTGTTTTTCTCACCTGTAGGTTTATTTTTGGACGAATGTTTGCCGAAATGGCCATCATTGCTCATGCTGCCTCCTATATGATTATGGAGATTGTGATTGGAACCGATTTGGAGTGAGGGAGAATTTCCTGGTGAATCACCCGAGGAAATTTGCGGTTGTTGTACGAGACTATTAATATTAAAACCACCAAGAGAGCTTAGATGTTGATGTGAATTCAAATGAGCATTTAGACTTGGACTTGAATTTGCACTGCCAGGGTGTTGCTGATTGTGTGAGAGATGATGTGAGGTGACACCGGACGGGACTTCTCCAGGTGGGCTGTTTGCATTGACATTAGAGTTAGCGGCTGCTACGGATTCCTGCATTGCTGCCAAAAGTCGGGCCATGTTTTCCGGCAGGACCATCTACGCAAAACAAGCACAAGACAATTTTACATTAGAGTGATAATGCACATTTCATTCTCACAATACAATTACCTATTGTTACTAGAAGCTAACAAGGAAAATAAAACACACTATTAATTTTTTGTATGTGCCAATGGTCTGTTTTATTTAGCAATTCATCTGGTGTATCTACATACGGTATTATTGTACTTAAATATATGTAGTAGGATGTAAGATCATTAAATCAACGTTTAATTATGGTTTGATCACATTTTAAAGCTAATGCAAATGTTTTTCTACTTTTCGACAGCTATACAGCCTCTTTACATTAAATGACATACACATAGCTCACGTAGAAAGATTCATGATGTTTCTGTAGCGTGGTAAATCGATTGTGAGCTGAATACAAGATGTTTTAATTAAGACACATGATCTCATGAAAATCAGGAATCTTGTCTTTCTCAATGCTGCAAGACTGGAATTAAGATTCCTCAAATTACATCAAACTATGCTCTGAAACGGAGATGTCTTGTCTTGTCTGTCGCTCCCTCTTTTTATTTCATTTCAGGCCTTTCTTATCCTCTCTTCACCAAAACAAACAGACTCTTTTACATTCGCTATATAATATTCTGTACTCCCAAACCAACTGCTTCGAAAATCCGGCGAAAATGAAATGAACGCATGCATTCTAACTAACTGCTTCATGAAAATATGTTTGTAAAAGCAATTTCAATAGCAATACTCACTCATAGTCAGCAGTAGTGGCAAAACACAACACATCAAACTTACAGTCTTAAAACTGTCGAGAGTTATAACATATGCTGGGGAAATTGTAAGTTGAAGAAATGATGTGACGCGTGAAAAAAATAATTGCATAGCTATGAACAGGAGTGGAGTGGAAATGAAAGGATGAAGAAGAAGAAGAAGAGGCAACAAGACGGGACACAAAATTCTCAGTCTCTCTCACTCTCTTTTATAAAGAACGATGTGGTCGGAGTAGGAAATTTAGTTGGGCCAGCCACTAGTCGCATATTTTACAAGTAGGTAGTTGTTAAACTATCAAACCGAAGTAAATAGGTTGTTATAATGTAAATAGCACCTTGTACTCATAGAATGCTACATATAACCATCATCATCGACCTCCTCTTTTTCACTTTTCTCCTCATCCGTCGTCTCGTCTCCGTCTCTCTATTTTAAAAGCTTGGAATGGCATTATAGGATATGATATGACAAATGTATCGTCAGGTGCAGCACAAAAGGAACCTCTCTAATGCATTACCACTCTGAACAAAACACCACCACTACCTTATAACTGTATAACCTTCTTAGTTCTTACTAACACCAAACCAAGCTGAGCAAGGCTAATACTACAAATGCTGTATCCTACAAGGGGTAAACACTGCACTCTTGTTTTAACACTCTAACGCTTCTATATACGCAATTACACAAATCTACAGTACTTACTGGTTTAAAATGAACCCCACTATCTCATATCTATATACGTTAACGGTATGGAAGGTTATACCGATATTATGTCCTTATTCATTGCTTTTACTATTATTAATTTGACTTCCTCTTCCATTTGCATCTTTTTGTAAGAAAAATTCAGCTTCATTAGTGATAAGCAAAACTGATTCTCTTTCATGTAAACGGGATGCTTAAAATAATCTCATGTACACCATCAAAGTTTTTATTTGTTTCAAATGCGCATAAAAGCAACTGCAATGAACGGGTTGTATGTGTATGTGCATTAGGATGCTTTTGTACACACAAGTAGAGCAACATAAGTAAGAATTTCTCAAGTAAAATGTATTATTTATTGTCACAATCTATAGTGAAATACGTACGGTTATATTCCTTTATCAGACTACTGCAGCATAGTACTAAGAGATCGATCAAATCTGCCTTTCTCATTTTTATGCGTTAAAAATCTCATTTAATTCAACCGGTTCACTATAATAATAACTACAATTTCCCCGAGGAGACGTTCTAAAGAGAGAGAGAGATGGAAATACATATTATAAATTATAACGTACATTGTATTTGGGAAAGTTTCTAACAAATCGGTCTTCTTTTGTGTTCTATACAGTCACATTATTATAGGCACGTGAGTTTAAGTAAAGTTTGCAGAGCAAAGATTACAAAAAGGTTTTCCGTGAAAAGATTTACATAAGATGTTGTTGCCAAACCACAGGAATCAACTCAAAACAACGGTTTTACCCATTTGAAAGAGACTAATTGGCTCTTTTTACCTAAGACGCAGGAGAAGGTGCTCTCAACTCAATCAGATGAGACGAAACTTGAAAGAAGACTGAAAGACTTTCATTATTGTGCCTGATAAAGAGTAAACCGACGCATGTGTGTCCTCCACGTACACAACCAACCCTCCTGCACTCACATGTCATACAGGAAACTCCACTATCGCTTTCCAGGAGAACGATCATTATTTTACTACTTTTATTATTATTAGCTCATAAGTAATGCAGTATTATCTGTATGGGTAGATACTATAGTAGATTCCCATTTCATTTTGCACAGAGTAACTCATTCTTCACTAGAAGGCTAGAAGCATCATTTGTCCCACTGCGACCAAGTATAAGTAGTAGGAGCAGCACTTGTGCTAAAAAGTTAAATTCAACTTTTTAGTACGCCTTTTGCGTTTCCATCTCTGAGCAAAGTGAAGTGGCTTGGCGTAGGAAGGTACTTAACATTAAGTTGCAGTAGAAAACTCTATCTGACTGAGCATTGCTCTTCTTTTTCATCTTCATCTTCCTCCTGATACTTATTTTCCTACTTAAAATTTTCGTCTACCTTGTTAAAAACACAAGGAGCCACCACATCACCGTAACGAACCGAAACAGAAACAGAAAAGAGGCAGCCAATTTATAAAGATTCTTATCAACGGTTCATTGGATCTGCAAAGTAACAAACCAAGCTACTAAGTCATTTCTTGTTCAAATATTTCCACTCCAGTCTAATAAATCCTCATCAAAATTCCTTGTCACAAAATAAATCTCTTCGGACTGATATCGTAAAACATTTTCTCGTCATAATGCAGATTGCTGTATCTATAGCCTCTCCACACCACCATCAACCTACACACACGTAATTCAACTCAAGAAAATAACAAAACCTACACAACTATTTTTCATATGTATAAAAGAAAGCAAAGAAAAGGATATTTTCTGATATGTACATAATACCACTAGCAGTATAGGATAGAGGTACTGTTGTGTTTTACATACCTATAGTTTTATGTAGGCATGTATTTGTTTATTATGCATGTACCACGGCTACAGCCACACAACAATAGAATATAGCACTAGTAAAAACGTAAAGTCTGACTAAGTTGGGTCGGGTGATAGAATATAACAGGCCTTTTCTGCTTTCTTTCATTTATTTCGTATTATCTCATTCTAATCTGAATCTGTTGTTGTTTTTCTCCCTTTGCTCGCTCGCTTCGCTCCATTCCATTCTACAATTCAATCTAATCCACGAACCAGGAGAACACAGAAAGAGCACGAAAGAAACGCTGGATTTATTATAATGTTTCATTGGATTAGATTAGATTGGTTTCAAATCAAATTGTATTGTACAATGGTACTAGAGAGAAGTACAGTTTTTAATAGTGGCTTGGCATTGCATTGTGTCGTCGTTATTGTATGAGCGATTGCTTTATTATAGAAATAGGAATATTACATGTTTTCCTTTTTTACGGCTAAATATATCATTGTGGAACACGGAGTATGGTTTCGTTAGTTAGAGTTACATACTACATTCATCCACAGTCTCAGTCAAGTACACTCGTAGAATATAAAGAAAAGAACAGATTGCACACATACACCGCATATTACAAATACTAAGAATAGACCACCTCTCTGCACTGTTTTACAGTAGTATCAAATGAACAGAGGAAATCAAGTAAAAAATGAGAAATGCAGAAATATCTGACGGGTGACTCGGCTGCAGCATTTCATTTCAAGGTATAACTACCATTTTCCTTCACTACTACACGATCTGACTAATGTAAGAATAACGAACTTTCATTATATTATACCATTGGGGAATATATATCCATCATATAGTATCATCATCATCATATGTATATTATGGACCCACTTTCTTTCCTTCGTATATAAATAAGTATATTCCCTGCTTACTTTCGTATAGTTTAAAGTTTGACTGCAGTTTGTACACAGGGAGTGTGTTCTGTGGCTGGAGAGATGCAAGACTCATGGAAAGAGAATAAAGAAACAAAAACGAAAACCAAATCCCTGATCACATGTCCAGCTGTGCGACGTATTCAGCTACAAAATGTAATCTAAAAGTATATTATTATTGCTGAAGTGATGTGAACTGACTGACGACTATCTCCTTTCGTCTATTTTAGCTCTTTCACCATTACAAATACATACTCACTCTTACAAAAGATTCCAGATACTCTACTGATAGAGAAATACACAGTTGGCTTGGCTTATTTGCTTCGATCAAGCCTTCACTTGATTTTTATGTGTATGTATCTACTACTACTACTTGTATTTGCATATAAGTACCAAATAATATTACTTTGTGTTATGTAATACTTTTATACAATTCAAGTAGTATATCCTGTGCCACCCTGTAATGATATTGCCATTAGGAATATATACCCAAAGAATATTGTGCTGCTTATAATATTGTCTTACTATAAAGTGGCGTATGTGGGTAGGTTTGTAATGGTATATTAGTATTATTGTTATGATTGTATTTGATGTATAGGAAATACTACATGGTACTGGTGAGCTAAGCCACAGTTGGGATTCGAAAGACAAAAAATAATTTTCCTCGAAAAAGACAGGCCGTGAAAAAATAAAGAATGGAAAGCTCATTTGCATATAATGGGTATTTCGATATTCTAGCTGGAAGGCACACAGGGAGTAAGTCAGTCTATGTTTGAACACTCTGGTCTGTAGATGATGCTACTAACTATATATATTCTATATTTCTAGTACAAGGTTTTATAAAATAGAGCTTGGATAATATACCGAAGCACTTCTAGAATGTGGGTTACAATATAATATACTAGTACAGTCGATTCAAAAGTACAGTAGTGAACTAAATGACTGATTGTGTGCAAGCAATTCATTTCATTCCTGTTTATAATTCTAGACCTAAAAGATTAAGTGGATATATTCAGAGCCAACACCACAACACCGAACCTTCCAATCAAGCCATTTCTTTCTTTTTTGAAAGTAAAGTCGGAAAGGCAAACCATGGAGAGACAAGTCAAATGGAAGTTCTAACGATTGATGTAATGATAAATATTTTTACTTTTCAGGTGTGCTGTGTACTTCCATAATACAATGAAATGACTATTCATATTACACAAATGCAATTCTTCGTGCCATACAAACATGAGAAAGATGGAATTCAAAAATTTGTTCAAGTAATGAAAATGAATCAATTATATACAACTTAGCATACATTACAAACCACTCTTGCGACCCTAAATCTATGTACATACTTGCAGTATATAAATATTTCTCACTAACAATTTTTAATGCGGTGGTATGGAGCAACAAATTGAATTGTAATTAATGAAATGTAAAGAACATTGCTGTTCATTAATTTTCTGACCTAGGATTGAACGATTTCATTGGATTGTAGAATACCGACACAATACTACTGTACAGGTAGACAACAGGCACCTACAAGTTATAATTGTGAATGAGAAGAAAAAGAAAGGAATAAAATGATATTCTCACCTTGGCTGGATGTCCAGAATTATCGAGTTGCCGGGGAATTCCTGGGATGTCGGTATTAGGCTGCTTTCCTGCTGGGAATCATTATGACATTTCACATTAAATTGCACAATATTAAAACATCATCATGCTCTCGGCTACTGTGTTATGAATATCCTCATAAATTTCTCTCCTTGCAGTCTATTCACAGTCAGACTTGATTGAGCCTCAGGTGTTTCATTACATATGCATGCAATCAGAAGCCCTTTTTTACGTGAAGCTACAAAGTAACTCCCTACATGTTACTACATCTAATCATTAGCAGAGAAGTATCTCTCAATTAAACAATCAAAAATTTTATCAAGATGCATTATACGGAAGTTTGTAGTTTTTAAATTGCATATTATTTAATTACAGCGTTTACAGTAACATTTACCTAACTAGGCAGTGTAGTGGTTAATGTGAACAAGCTTTAACTAGCCAACTTGTTAGATTTACTGCATGTTCAGGCATACCTATGCACACTTATTACAATAGTATATACACAGTGCATAAAATGCGTAAAAAGTAGTCAGAAGTGAGAAACGAAATTAAATGGAAATGATTGAGTTGATAAACAAGCAAAACCCACATAAAAGAAAATTAATTCTGTTCAATTTGCCGTAAAAAGGCAGATATGTAATTCCAGTAGAGAATATATAAAGTTTACACCAAGGAAAGGTATAAAGTCTCAAGTAAGGCAGCAAAGAGAAAAAGGTAATTCGGCACGCTTACGGTTTACACAAAATACACAAGAGAAGCACGAATGTCTACCTTATCATCATGGCACGCTATGCCATGCAAACTCACAAATTGGGAAATTATATGAAAAGCCCCAACAACAACAAAACAACATCCTCCACTTGAAGAAACCCAAAGAGAAGCAAAGCCAATTCCACCACACCGCACACAGCAACAAGTGAGACAGTCTGTGTGTGGATTTACTCCATGAAAAATTACTATGCAAAAAATCCAGTTTGTTTTTTTGTGCCTTGCTCGTCGCCGACGAGGTTTTGGTGGAAAAAGTAAGTGTGATGATAATGATGGGCTTCTCTAAACTAAGCTCAGCTCGACGCAACTCTAACTCATGAGAAATTAAGGAAAAACATCTTCCTTGTATCTTCTTATATCATTCTTGTACAATTCCGTACTTATTTAACACGTACGTACCGAAAAGAAACGTACTAGTAGCAAAAAGGAACAAACAAAAGTTGAGAACCATTCTCGGTAGTTTGTGAATACTACACACATTACACATTACTACATAGTCAGAACACCCCATGAAGCGAAATAATTTGTGACAAGAACTTGAAAATGATGAGAAAAAGCGAACTGAGGGCATTTTCAGTTTAAGTCAACTACATTTTGTGTGTTGGAGTAATTCGTTTGTATTCATCATTGGCTTTGCATTGTGCATACTTACATTTACGACTAAGGAATCGGACAAAAGGGCAACAAAGGTTGTTTTATGTAGTAATGTAGTAGAGAAGCCATAGAAAGGGATTCTTGGACACTCTGCTCCTGTATGGTCTACCTCGTCTTCTTCTTCCCATCCCACACAATTTACATGTCACATTGAAGAAAAACCTACAAATGTATTTTTAAGTAAGGAAAAACAGTACGAGAATTCATTCTGCAACTTAAAGTGTCCAAGTCTCCAGCAATTGTGTAGATTTTGCTCAGTCGGCGAACTGCTAATAGCACTGAGAAAATAATTTATTCTCTACGTGATGATGATAATGATGATGATGATGATGAATACCTTCGAGTCAAGTCGAGTTGCATTAACAATAAGTGTAGCGCGCATAGAAGAGTAGGTAATAAAATAGCAATTTTTATATTTTCTTCTTCTTGCTCTTCAGCAATTCACTTCTTAATACAGCGATGTGTACTTCGAGTACGAATGAACGAATGTTTCCATGATTATTGCTCATTTTTATTTTAAAAGCATTGAACATTCAACATTCAAGGAAAAGAAGATGATGAATACGTCTAGGTTCAAATCAACACTCAAAAAACAAGTTTCTTTTTTAACTAGATCATTTTCCCATGCTATGACATCTTCCTACTTTGTATATTCCTCCCAGCCAATGCAAAGTGGAGCGGTGTGAGTGTGGTGTGTCTATGTGCTCTTGTACTTGTAGGTAAATCTTTTTCTGTCTGTAGTAGATTCCTGATTCCTTTACTACGCAGCATGCAGCGGCATAATGTAAGCTAACGTAACTGTGTAATGAACAATAACAGCAAAACGTCTTTCTTTTATCGCGTAAATGACATTCTAATGCGACATTTCTGTGCAAATGCCTTTTTTAGTCGAAAGCCTTGTGAACTCTTCTCTCCGCAGAATGGGATTCTTTTCAGTTCTTTCCACTATCCACAATGAATATTTCACTCTTCTCATCATCTGATTATGTGTGTATGTGTATTAAAGATTATTCATGGGAAACAAATAAATACACGTAAAAATACACTTACGTATGTACGTAGCCTACATAATACAACACCACCGTGAGCACACTACAATAAAATCTGTTGTGTTGTGGCAGAGCAAAAGTAATTACTTCTAATAGTAAGTGTTCGTGTAAATAAGATGATATTTTAATATTTATGCATATAAGTGTCTTTGAAAGTAATGCACAGAAATGTAGTTTCCTTCTAGTACCTCTCTATGCATCTTCCTTATAATTTACATGGAAATGTCAGTTAATTTTCAAAAGTTTTCTTGCCTCAACTTTGGAAATAATTACTCGGTCGTGTTGTATCTATTATTTTTTCGAGAGTGTGCAGTAAACATTATAATATTTGTAAAAATTCATACAGTACATGAGAAATAGTACTACTTGGTCTTATTACATATTACAGCTACCTAAAATAGTATACAGTGCATGCATTTCTATATAGGTATAGTTGTAGAAACGTTTGCACTGGATATTTCTTGTATTTCATTTGTACCAAAAGTAGTTATGTTAACTTACAAAGGCAAAATAAGAAAACCCAGAAAACGCACAGAGCTATTTAATGCATTATTCATTGATTTGATACAGAGCTGAGACTAATCATTGAGAATTGGTGCCAGGGGTGGTTCGCTCAACTGATTTTACGTTTAACATTTAACAATCATAATCGTCACAATGAAATACATGACTAAAAGCTGTTGTGTGGAATACCTTATCAGTATCAGCAAAAAATATTATTATAAATACTGTAACACATTATTAATTCACGTATTATTACGTATACTAGGTACCAGCACAAAGAAGGTCTGAAAAGACCCTGGACTGAAGTACAGGTCTTCATTTGTGTTAGTTATGTTTTCTGAAATTTTTGAATTAGGTTCTTTGGAATTAGGTACCTGTGAGGTAAATGGAATTGTTAATGCATGGAGCACGGCAACTCCTATAACTTACAAGTTGTTTTGACTGATTCAATTCGATTATCTCTGATATCATATCGAAAGAATCTATAATATTTTGGATTCACATCGATTTATTTCATTTCTTATCTCTATCATTTAATTTCTTTACTCAACATGCGGTCCATTGTATTGATTGTAGAACAACGTCCTCAGATTTGTAATCATTCACTTTACATAGCATTATCTGTTCGTGAGAGACTGTTCTGATGTTATGATGATGTCAGTCGTTTATTCTTTCCTTATTCTCCACAGATCTCCAAGTAAATAAAGTTCACTTGCTCTACCCTCCACTACCACTACCTTACCACACACTGCCAAAGTGGAAACAAACAATAACACAATGCGTTCTCATACAATTCTCGATTCTATATGGCCATGGATTTTCACAGAATTAAGAATTAGAATGGAAGTAGAAAACGTGAAATCCAATTGAATTGTTCTAGTCAATTGATTGTACTGTAAATACAAATGTGTGTAGATATATATTCCGTATTAGTGTACACTCCAACACATCTCTTTTACATCTGTATATGTACACTATTACAATAAAACCACCCTGCCCACAAATACAAACCACCAAGTCTACTATGACCATACATAACTCTGCACTACTACTTATACGATTACTGTAGGTCTCCATACTAATGATATAGTAATCTTCCCTTGCTAATAAATTTATACAAAATAAAAGTAGACTCGAATCTGGTTAAGTGAGTACGTAAGTCGATTTATTTGTACAGCTCACATCACAACATTCATCGCTCATTCATTCCATTAGATTTCATTCATACAAACACATTCCCATAAATTGTCAATACATTGCAACTTAACTAAGGCCTTGCGTTTGTCTTCTATTGGCTTGCCTTCTCAAAGCACGTAGTGTACAGGTTAATAAACAATGCTTAATAAATAAATTCATAAAAGGGCCATATAACAGAACATTTGCACATACTTCAGTGAAGTATGAATATATATTGATTTCATTTGGCGAGTTGCTAGTATTTATCTGTCTATCGCAAATCGTACTAAACATTTTTTCCCTTTTTCTTTGCTTTCTTCTTTCCTAGGCAAAATCAATCGAATCAAATGCATGTGTGATAATGTATCGGCTAATGTATTCGAGGCGCAAAAAACACAAATTGACTGCTTTGTAAATACTCGACATTCCAATAACTGTTACAAAAGTTACAACAGCTTTTCTTATAAAAGTCAAGTAGTATTACTATAGTAGTGTCGTATACACATGTACACACGCAACTACTACCTGCATAAGATTATGGTGCATTATAGCTTTAGTATATTACTAGTGGGCAGGACTTGGTCAACATTGTCTTCTTCTTGTTGTATTTGGTCATTGAACTGAAAGGAAATGAAATTAAATGAAGTTAACCTAAGCAAAATCATTCCGCAGATAATTCTCTTCTATTCTTCATGGTAAAGCAACTTATATTGCTGTGGATGCTGCTACTACTACTATTTTACTGAAACGTTATAGATATACTTATATGCGGTTGCTATTATAACATTGTGTTCTTTATTGTGTTCAGTATCCATTCCAACATGGAAATTAGGGGCTAATATATTTTGTTCGACTACCAGACGCAATTAAAAACATTCTTTCTGCCTTCACATAAGAAACGACTAATTCAATATGCTTTCTGACTGATTCAGATCACAATAAATAGTTTGAGTGCAAAACAGCTACATAAATAATTATTTTTTAATACCCTCTCGTCCATAAGAAAATTTCTTGTTTAACATCTTGGTTTGGTGCGGCTAGGATCTTTTATGACCTCGTTGATCTCCTTTGTGCGAGCTCCTCATGTTCATAATAAACTTAGCAGTAGTAACACTGCAGTCTGGATAGAATATAATAAATACAAGGTCTAATCTCGTAATATTAAAAGAAAACTTGATGCAGGATTACTACAAACATACCTTCTATAAGGAAAATGCTGTCTGTGCTTTGCATTTATTTTATATATTTATATTTTTACTTGCTCGTAGAAGTACAATGGTTGAAATAAGATATATAAGTAACAGGCATGCAAAGTGTATTATGTGAATATGTTTGGAGTACCTAGTGTGTTTTTTATTACATAGCACGTTACATGGAGGAATTCGTGTTTGCTCTTTGATATGGATTAGAAGTTATAGTTATTACATTATTTGGACGAATTGTATTCATTTCTTGGTTATTACCACAGGCATTTGCTAAAACACTCGGAAAGAAACCCGAGTCAGTCTAGTTATTCCACTTGGGACGTTTGCTCAAGACTGCGCGAACACTATAAACGTATAAATTCCATTTAGAGGCTCGTACATCATTTCAAGTTTTGAATTTGCCAACTCAACTTTATTTCAGGTTTCCAACCATCTACAACATATGCTTGTTTGTTTAATGATGAATAAGTGATATGTCGACTTTGTATGAATGTGTGAAGAATTTGCCAAGTCAATGCTATTCTAATGAAGTCAACTCGCTTTATTATTTCTTGCACCATTTCTCCTTATTGATTAAGCCACTGCCACGTATTTAAACCTTCATGTAGTCCCACATAATACCGACACATACTTAAATAGTTTACTTTACGACAACTATTTATGGGCATTTATTTCGCAGTATTACAAAAAAGCATAAATATTATTATTATATCGGTAATATACACCCACAAGGGAAAAAGTAGAGCAAACTGCATGCCTACATATCTACTTATATGTCACAAAAATGTTTGCTTTACTTCTAGACGGATTGTATATACTAAATGCGGCATAGCTGTTTGTTCATAATGTGCGTTATCGTCATCCTATCATTCTTCATGCCCGTCTTTGATAAACATGAGCAGTTAAATTGAAAAATCCTCGAGATAAGATTACAAAAATAAAAACTTTCAGACCTAAACAATAAATCCGGGAGAGACACGGAAAGACGTGCAGTGATCTTTTTTGGGTTGTTAAGAGAGAATCACATGTAAACACATAATAAAGCCACAACAGCTAAGGATAAAAAGCTGAGAAAGAAAATTTCTTATTCCTCACAACTCGCACTCCATGATACGGTCATGGGAATTGAACTAAAGTGAAGTTAAGCTGGCCCAGAATGAAATTAAAGTTTCCCATAAAATGTTATGACCTTTGCGACCTGTTCGGATAATACTCTCCGCTCCTGCCTTCACGGACTGCCTTACAACTAAAGATGAAAGACAGTGCAAACGCTATCATACAGCTTACACTAACTTCCATGGCATGACATGACCAACTTTTCTTTAAACTCTTACATGACACACCATCGTAAAAACACAAAACTCAGCTACACGTTTTTCAATTCAGTTTGTTTTGTACACATTTTCCTCCTTAAAATTATTATCTTCGTCATTATCACCTCAGATATTCAAGATGAACAGAAAAATGAACATATTCATTTAAAAGGGGTTCATACTAAAAGAAATAAGTTTTTCCTCAGCTTGGAAACATAATATTTTTAAAATTCGATTTAAATTACATGTGGATTAAATAATAATTATTGTTAATTGAATTGTGCCCATTCACAATAAAAGTGAATAAAAATATTTATTTACTTATACAGCTAAGCAGGTTCATTTTCCCCCTTTATGACTAATAATAAATAATAATTTTGCATTTGAGGAGAATTCTTCCGTTGAGAAAATGTGCCTTTTCTCTTTGCTTCTGGGCAATTGCCTTCAAACAAATAAAAATGTGTTTATTTTTTGCCCCTTAAAATAGACGTCGATTGAATCCATTTCCTCTGTGTGCATCAGCCTGACTTTGTCTAATCTGGAGCGACATGAATATTTCATCTCTGCAAAGAATCTCAAGTAAGGAGAGCAAGCAAACTCAAAGCGTAGTATACGATTACAGATTTCGTAATAACATTACGTGACGCTACTCCACTCTCTGCAGTTGCAATCCGTCCAATCATCCAATGCCAAAAAAAGCATTTCAAGAACGAAAATCCGTTCATAACATAACATTCATAACTATAAAGATGAATCTTCCATAAGTCAACATAAAGAAATAAAAACATGCATTTCTTTTCTTTCATTAAACAGAGTACGTTTGCATAATACACGAAAGAAACGCTAAGACTTCTGTACACACATTCTATCTTCAGCTTAGATTCCAGTTTTTGATAATGTGAACAGAGATTACATCTTTTTCCTACTCCTGTGTAACTTGTAGCACACAGTAGGAGTATTTTAAACAGATAAGTATGTATTAAAGTATGTACGGAACGAGCAAGAATTTTATGAGCCGGCTACATATATAGATAATGTATTTATATTACTTTAAACTATATTATATACCTATAGTTATAGTTATAAATATATACACAGTAGTTAAAAAGTCAATAATATGGCACATTAAAGTATTACGTGTTTTACCACACCATACTACTTACTGAGACACACACATTTAAAACTCAGGAAGTATTTTACGCTTGCAAAATAAAGATTACGTCAAAAGGCTCGACTCGGCTAAGCCCTACCTACCATAAACACACCACAAATACAATCAGACAAGGAAAACCCAGCCTTACCGGCAAAGCAAATGAGAACTGATTAGGAATTCATTTCATTATACATTTGATATTTCTAAACTCTTGAAAGTTAAGCGAGAAGAGGAGCGAAGCAGATAAGAAATCACTAACATAACGTAATGTACTACACAAGATACAACAAGAGCACGACAAGATGAACCAGCAAGACGTAAAAGACGAACCATGCCGTGGCATTTCTTTCATTCTCTTATTATTATTATACCAAAGCAAATAAGCTTCGCATACTCCTTTCAAACACATTACATCACATAACAACATCCCTTTGCATATTATCTTCATTTTCGTCATATTATATGCTTCCTCCAACATATTATTCTGCCATATAAATATTCACTGCACTTACTAGTAGTAGGTACTCTACTCCTGTGCGTATAGTTCCATTCATAACACAAAATATTATTATATACACTACACATACGTTTTAAGACTGTACATACCTCTGTTTATTCAAATATACAGCCAAGTATGTTACATATTACATACGTAATACTAATTACCGAAGATTGGTATACTCTTAATACCTACCCGATGCATGAAATACACCATATGATCACAAGGGCCAAAAGGTTATCGCACTTTTTCCACGCAAAAAATAAAGTGGAAAGAAACGCTTTTCTGTAAACAAATTGTGTGTAACTGTTGAAATGTTCGTAACAAGTTCATGGGGAACAAGCATTGATATGAATCTGAACAAAAAAAATTAAGGAATTTTAAGGAAGGATAAGGATTTTGAATGGTTATCTGACTTTGAGTATTGTATTTTACTCACTAACAGATTGACTTTTATTTCGTCGCAGTTTATTATGTAGGTAACGAAACTGAAGAACTTTAAGCTAAACTTGAGCATTTTTTATCACGTTCTGGGAGATTCCAGATTCGATTCATATTTCTTTTTCTCCGCGATCCCCTTCTTACTTATAGACCTGTGGGTTAAGCCAGTCTGGCTTTGTCAGTTTTGATTTGATCTCATGTGTACGTGTTGGGATTGTGTCAGGCAATGTGCAAAGCAAGGCACGACAAACTTATGACGACACTGTAGGTTAATATGTTGAAAGTAATTCGATATGCAATAATAACTTTTTTCCTGTGCAATCACACCATAGAACATAGTTAACCAAAGTTGTAAGTTGAGCACTTCGACAACATGACTGTCGCATTTCATCTCGTCATTTAAAAAATACTTTCCACTTAACTCTCTCTGACTTGACAAACTTTGCTTTACTTCATTTTAAACCTGTACTTCTAAATGCATATATACCTCTACTAACTGTAATAATCCAGACTCTATGTGTATAGCTAATTTCTATCTAGCGTAAAATTATTATTGCTTATAGTTAGTAGCTCAGCAGTTTTTTTGCATTGGTTTATTTTCCGCCTATTTACACACGACGAGTTGGCTGTGCATCTGTAACTGCACTTCTTGCTGCCAGCACCCCACACACTTTGAAATGGTTGTCTTTGTTTTCGTTCTTATGGATATCTCTTAAGTCTCAGTCTACATGGAGCTGTGTGATACTCCGGAGCAGTTCGTAAACACGTATTTTCGTGGTAAAGAAACAGTATGTTTCTCTGAAACAGTTTGGATGTTTTGTCTGCCTTTACTGCAAGTACTAATGCTAATGTAGTATTTTGTGATAAGGATAAGATAAGAACAAGTGTAAAATAAGCATCGTTTCTTTCTTTTCTCAACTGTGTAACAAGAAGAACATACACATGAACGTATTGCTTTACTTTACAAGATTGTATTCGTAATTTAACGTGGCAAACGATGAGGTGAAATGTTAATGTGTCCATTTTAATAGATTCTGTCTCACAATAACTAGTATTTGTAACTTCTTGACATTTTTAAAGCAACAAAACTACATACATATGCATAAGACTTCACACTAGTACAACCCTACTACTTAAGCATGTTCTGATAATGTGGTAAACTACGTAAGTTAAGCAGAAACACTTAAAAATACCCGAGAATGTGTAAATTCACATTTTATTGCCAAGCTGTTGAAGCTTGACTCAAATAACTTGTGATACCATCAGATTGACTCTTTTCCTCAGTTTAATTTACTCAGCACTTGAGATAAAAAAGTTTTAAGTATAACTTCGTCTTATACTATCTGTAATGTATACCTTGATAATAGAACTAAAATGAACTGCCCTGCCCATTACCCTTCGAAAAAATCATTGCATTAAATTTAATAAGAATAGTTATAGCATGTACTACTAGAAATACAACTCACAGAGTGCAATTTAACCAAAGTCCTGATCTACTCACGACGCTCTGCATTATAACAATGAAACACGATCAATGTAAAGTAAAGTTGTTGTTGTTGGAGTGGAGAACCTGGTTGTGCATGTGTACGCGTGTTGCATTATTGCATTAGGCACTATGTATATAAATTATGTACCGGTAGAAACATAAATAATTTCTCTCTGCTTTTATGTACGAGTAATCCTACACAAGCGTCATTACACAGCAATATACGAAAAAATGGAAATACTATTTACCCTGATGCACGTACAAATAAAATGAATTGTAGAAATATTATTGTATATCCCTTTGAATCTATTGTCCAGCAGAATAAGTTATTCCGTCTAATTTATGATCTCGTTTTCTATAGCGAAAAAACTCATTGTAAATTATTGTACTTAGCTTTTTACCATTTTGCAGATGCTATAAGTTAATTCCTAATTGCTCTCTGCATAAAATAAAGTATCAATCTAGGCTGTGTCTAAGAAACTAATAGTAAGTCGATTTTTGTTCTTAAAGTAGTACACATGCGGGATTTTAAGTCGTTGAATGCAGAACCTATTTATACAGTACGAAGAAATTAAAAGTTAGTAAATCATGTAAATCTAATGGATTGGCTGATTGTGAGTATTAAAATGAAAACATTGACCTTGACATTGAAAGGCTTAAAATTATTGAAGGGAAGAAAAGAATCTGGAAAAGCAGAGTTGGTTGTGGAATGAATAAAAGGAAATATTTCATGATTAAGCTTTGCCATGTAAGTCAAAATTTGTACAAGAATGATATGAATTTATAAACATGTGTGTGTAGTATGCAAGGAAAGTTAAAAATGAAAGGTAAATCTCGGTGTGTAATGCATTTAGAGGAATAATAGGATGTAGAGAAGGATTTTACTTCGTTTTCTACTAAAGCTATCTGAAGAAAAATGAGGTTAATACCAAAGTTAATTCTGAAGTAAAAAAAGTAATATATTACAGAGGAAGAAGGGAAAGGTAGTTGTGTTGTGTTTGTATTTAACAGGAATCAAGGAAGACGACTACTTTACTGCTACGTGAGGTAAGTGAGGGCAAATAATGCATGTGAGTAAATTTAAGCTCTTTTCACTGACTTCACTTGTCTTGTATTGTAGTTTACTAGTTTCCTTTGGCTTTGTAATAAAATAAAATAAAATGTAAGAATTGGAATTCGTGAGCTGAACGAAACGAAAAAATGATGTGTGTTGCACTAGGAGCAAGTCATAAGTAAAAAGAATAGACATCTTTTATTCTAAATAGCGAAAGAGAAAAAGAGCGAGAGTAAGGGATGAGTAAGAAGGACACGTTGTTTGTAATAAGTGAGTCAGCTAAGGCCAAGGGAAGGAGACTAAAGTGAGAAAAGCCATCATAATAAATACAGATATAATAAGAAAATACATGGAATATGACGCACATTGAAATATCATATCACGTACTGCTGGAAAGGACCGATGAGCTCCGTAAATCCCATTGTCTATCTAAGCTGAAGACGCAAAGGAAGGCAAAGAAAAGACAACGTGAACAAGTACACACACTTATTCCTAGTTAGTTTAGTTTGGAAAAGTGTCTTCTTAGTTCGTTCTGCTCTGACTCACAATAATCAAACAAAATCCACGATAGAAGACTCTCGAAACGGAGAAAAAAGCAGTCAAAATTTATTCCCAAAACTGGACGAACCAGTTTCGAGAGCTGAACTTGGAAAATGCTTTTCTCTCCATTTTTCTGATCAATCTAAATAACTTTGGCCATCATAAGCCCAGAAAGTTGGTTTTATAGTCTATATCCTCATGTTACACATTATTATTACTTTACCCACCTACAGTAAGCAAACCACTAACTAACTAACAATGAGTACTTTGTGAGTAGAACATATCTGTAACAACCGAAATCCACATTCAACACAACAAGAACACCAAAGAAACCTATCCGATCCACTAAAATTACCACTCCAAGTAGTTCTGACTTAGGTACAAACATCATAATGGAATAATGTTACACAAGCGAATCCAAGCCAAGTCATATCAGCAGAACAGAAAAATATTTTTCATTTCAATACACAATAATATCATCCGCATACAAATACACACTTACACACACAGTCTCCACTACTACTACAATAATACTTACAATAATACAATAAATACTCAAACTCTCCCCTCCAGCTCTTTTTCCTTCAATTTTATGAGGAAACTCTTCATGATGCTTTGCCATGCACCTTACTTACTCACCACATCACAACACATCACTAATACACTTATAACACACACACACAATTCCCTCACATCATTTTAATATCCACACACGAAACACATATATATATACATCTTTACATACATTCACACATTTGTGAAATCTACATTATATACCACTAAGGCTTATTATCTACATGGAATAAATTCGTTTGAAGATGTATTGCCACCATTTCCCTTCAACCCACGATGAAGAAAGGATCACAATACGAAATTTAAAATACAATAAGCTATAATATAATACATGTGCCTGCCTAGGCAGTTTAACCGTATAAAATGTGAATACGACTCCTTATGTACACATATAGCAGTAGTGGTGTAGTAGTGCATAGAAAAGAAACTAAAATGAAACCACCTGTACTTGTATTTTACACACAATTTGTGTGCAGGGAATATTTACGAGTTTGCTACTTAATTACAATTAACCTGCCACGCCTTTTACCGTGCGTTTGTGTCATTTGTGCAACTATTTTATATAGACGGGAGGCAGGCCAGGGCAACATAAAGGCCAAAGCAGCAACTCAGTTAGTTCTTTAGTCAAGCCAGCTTCCGCACCCCTTCCCATCATTCTTCTTCTTCTTCTCTCTCTCTTTCCTAAGAGCTCTTTCTCGCTTACTCACGTACTTATGCACTATACTCTTTCTCTGCATTGTTTAAACGAATACGATACATAGTAAATATGTGGACGTGTGTGTACTGCACGTTAAACACAGATAATCTCATGTGTAATGTACCATATAGTGCAATAAATATATTAAACTACAAGTAAAGCCATGTATTATGTGCATATACTTTCCATTTAGTAGTAGGTATAGAGGATCTATATGCTTCACCATAATATTTCTCTCGCAAAGCCAAAAAGCTTTACTCCAAGAATGCTTTTATTTATTTACTTATTCACTCATTTATTTATTAGGGACGAGCCACAAAACAACACAACATTCTTGCTGCATGTTGTTTTTTGGTGTTATTACTATTACCATTACTTACTTCACTCACTCTGTAGTTTTCAGGTGCATTTCAGTAAGTCAAGTTGAATCAAACCTTTCTATTCGGACATACTATAAGAATAAGAATCCCTATAGTGGTATTTGTATAGTAAGTACAGTATTGATGCTATTAAGTATTAAGTATTTTTACATTATTGTTATTGCTCTGTCTTTGTGTACATTTGTGTGTATTCTAAGTACCAATGATGCCTTCTGCTAAATTACACTTTAGCACTATTCGTCTTGTAGTAGTTTGCATTTAATGACTTCGTACTAATAAAATGTATACTTAAGTAAACACAAAAGAGATGCTGTGTGTGGATGGTACCTACTTATGGATGTACGTGTGTTGGCTATAATCTATACGTTTGCAACTTTGTACTGGTGTCTAGACAATAAAATATAAATAAAACAAGACAGGCACTTATCAATCCAAAACTGTTCTGTATTGTGTTCTTTCAATCGAGTCGTAAATTCATTGGGTGAATTGCTTCGAATTTCCTTTCGCTATATCGTCACTTGACTCGGTTTGAGCAAAAGTTGTATATTTTAATGCAACAAGTAGTATAAACTTAGCAAACCTTCTGTGTGATCTCACAAACTGTTCTCTTGTTCAGGGAGAGTTGTGAAAATCATGCGTTGAATCTTCTATTGTAATACAAAGTATATCTTACATCGAGAAGTTCAACCACGTTGCTCTTACTATACATGAAGAAATACTACTACTGTAAATAGTAGCACAATAAATTTATATCAAGTTATATAGAATCATAATGTATGTAGTAAATTGTATCTCTCTCTTTCTCTCTTTCTACTTACTTACTACTACTGGTCCAGTATTCAGAGTAATACTCGTATATACATAGTAGTAGTAAAAAGGAATAATAATCAAGCTGTGTGTGTCTATTGACCTACCCTTCTGTCTTCACCTGTCTCATAATAAGCAAAGGCCAGGCTAAACACGAACACGCAGGAGATTCGTTGATATCCATTATGTACTAGTAAGGACATCAAAAGTTTTTACTAAATATAAGACTGATACTACTACTAGAATTGTTGTAGTAGTATAAGTTTCACTCTATACAGTGAGGGAAGAGTACATTGCTCTTCTAGGACGTACACATCCCATTTAGATAAGAATATAATAGTATGGAATAATAATGTGCACTTATTCGAGACAATATAATGCACAATTGATTTGCCTTTATCTTCATTACCCCCATTTTATGAGTGCAGAATGTGAAAAAGAGTTCAAACCGAGTGAGTGAGTCAAGAGCAAGTTTATAAAGTAAATGAAAAGTAAAGCAAAGCAAATAAAAAAGAAATAAAAATACATCAAATGAAATCACATCGATAACTAATGTCTCGAGTCTCTCGAAGCTGCTGATTTTGCCAAAGAGTACTAAAGCAAATAATACAACACAAACCAACACCATAAGAATATCTCGCTGAGCTCATAATTATTATCTCATCTTGAACTAAACAAGCAGGGGATTTCAAGGATTTATGTATATTCTGTACAGTCTGGAGTGTAATAAAGGCTCACTTTGTCTTCACTTGAATTGCCGAGCCTAGAAAACATTAAACTAGTAAATTCACCACAAACACTTATAGTCAATTTAATATATGCATATATACTCCCATTATAGTACTAGTCTGAATACTCGCTACACTTTTCTTCGTATAACTTTTCTTTTGCAACTCACAAATTGAAATCCAGTCTCGGTATAAGCTTTGTTTTGTTTTGTCTATTAATTATCACTTACTATGAGTTGTTATGTGGAAACTGCGCAGATATCCTCAACTCACATGCTGATAATGAAGAAAAATCATTTTCTTATTTACTCATTTCTTATCATACCATATTTATCTACATCAGCCATAGTCACCATCATTTTGTAGATAGTATAGGTCTGTATTATTAGCATTTTATATATTATACAACAATATTACTATATTATGTAATATTCATGAAAATTAAATAATTATGCTTTCCATATACGCGGAGTAACCAACATGTTGTCTTACCACTACCACTATCTCTCTGTATTAGTATATTGTGTACGATTTGGTTAATGATGGCTTGTTTAGTGTTATAATGTTTCACATGGCAGTTGAAGTAGTAGTTTATTTCTTCTCGCTCTCCACTACTCTTTCTACTTACCAGTTA
Organism: Pogonognathellus flavescens; assembly: GCA_019776165.1. Lineage (NCBI taxonomy): Eukaryota > Metazoa > Arthropoda > Collembola > Entomobryomorpha > Tomoceridae > Pogonognathellus > Pogonognathellus flavescens. Next base: position 108,232 of record JABASD010000034.1, on the reverse strand, counting down.
CGACCGACACTGCTCAGCGGGGTTAATTAATTACAATATTATGCAATCAGACTCAATGCTGAGAAAAGAATGCCTTTGAATACATAGAAGGGTTGAGCTTTATTGAATTCCATACTAATTTACGTTAACTTGCTTCACCTTCCTCTACTACTTAATTAGTGCAGATAATTTTCACATACATTCTTGTAGATTAACACAACGTAGTCTCGAATCTCTAAAAGTGTAGCAGTATCTCCATACTATTAAGTAATAAGCAGAAAAAGAAATGTTGCTGTTAATAAATCTGGTATTATGAAGTAAAGGTATGTTGAAGATATGCAGAATAAAAGAACTGTAGTATTTCGTGTGATTAAGGTTAACATTACTAGAATTAGTTTGGCACTCCCGTAAATAGTCGTGGTAAACTCGAACTGAAACCCACACTAGATTTGTACACCACAAGCCAAAAGGATCTCTGTGTGACATGACACACGAGCATGCATATCATATCTCTAGCCAAAACTGCAAAACCAAAGGTTCAGACATGGCAAGACATGATACAAATGTACTGCACTCTTTTTGACAATGGAATGGCATTAATAATAATGATAATAGCTCAGCTTTTACTTCACTTCACTTGACTTCAGTTACCTCTGCTCGGCAACACAACACAATGCGAAGCCTTTACTAAATTCATTACAAAACCATAACTGCTACTATAATAATGCTCAAAGTATAACTTTTATAACTTAGTCTCTCTGAAATCAAAAGATATATTAGCATGATCATTAAACCTGCGTGTGTACTTATTATTATAGGTATATATCCGTATCTAGGTAAATGTATGTAAAATCTAATATATTACTACACACTAACTATACCTAAGTCAGAAATGTATTCTCTCAGAGCTTATTGGACTCTGTGCTCTTCTGGCTTGTTTGTCTGTGAGAAATATTCTTCTGGCTAATCGTAGCAACACACACATATTATAACAAGCCTTTCCTATCTCATTTATTGTTAGCCTTTGTTCCTTTTTTAAACTGTACAGCTGCACCAGTTAAATACGTTCTGCATATGTAAACTGTGAGTGAAATGACAATGGAGCACATATGCGAATACTGAAGCTATTAATAACTTTTGACATTTATTTTTTGATTCGTTTACTTACATCATACCAATAGTAAGCAACACTGCCACTATAATATGGTCCTTTACTATTTAGTATGTGGAATATCCGTGTGAAGGTTTTCATACAACCAGACACGAGTTTCACAATGCCATTTATTATGTTGCAGATCTAATATTTACAAACACAATGTCTATCTGAGTCTCTAAGCACATTATGCCCACATACTTAATACAAATTTAGTATTGCACTAACGTAGCATGTAAGTAGAAGCAATACCTACTGGTAATTAATTAAATTTTCTGATTTCACATTACAACAATTGTTATTTGCATAATGTGCCTACTTACACATTTTTCTCTGTATCATTTATTACCACTACGACATAGTACTACCAGTGTAAAACTTTTCAAGTCAAATGCGAAAGTCATTATTACTAAGGTACTTTAGGTCTGATTAACCTTAATGTTATTCTTGTATGTATATTCAGATGCAGTAATGATACTGAAAATAATGCCTACACATTCACATACACACTAAGCTCAGTGACTCTTTTGGTTGGTTATAGATTTAGTAGTTAGTACATAGTTAAGTTGAACTGTGATATTTTTTGTGTTTTCTCTTGGTAACGGATACTGTGGCATTTGATGATGAAACTGGTGTAGGAATGAATAATGATCTCCACTCTAAATCCTCACAATTGATCTTAATTGATCTCAATTCCCATTGCAAGGAACGCCAAGCCTTAGCTAAGCCCTGCCTGCATGTGTCTCACAACAAAACACAATCCATTCAACATTATTATTGTTGATTTGGTTGAGAGTGTAGAACGCCCAAGCCCGTGGACCATTGAGTGAGTGAGTGACTTGAACCACACTAAACAATACAAAGCTCTTATTTCTCTCCATAGAATTATATACCTTTAATTTTAATACCAGAACATCTAGAACACCATCACCACGTACGTAGCTACGTTTTTATCTGAATGTCTTGCAATATTACATAGCTATGATATTATTGCCAGAACATTGAGCAAGGTGGTTATTACAATGCTTTAAGTATAAGTTATCGAAGTTATACCGGCTTTTAGCATTCACACAGCACCTACAGTAGTAGTTCTGACTTTAAGGTTGTTTCTTTATATGACTAATACCAATACCAATGGTAGTTTACACATATTTATACAATGTATCATTGCCTTTAAGTATAATAATTCTTTAAAAAACCTATACCTAACTTGGCCAATAACTATACAGAAAGCTAGAGCAATGATGCATTCGTCAATATTACTAGGGGGAGTTTAGTAGTAGAAATGCTACAATACCTGGTTAATGTTGAAGACAGACGTATGGTCTAAGGTAAAAGAGTGTTGTCATTACAATGGAATACAAAAATACAATACGAGAGATATATATCCCATTGTTATTGTGATGATATGATAGTCAGAGTGAAATTAAGGAAAGAAGAAGGCGAAGAATTTCCGAGAGCATCGTGTAACAGAGAAAAATATTTAAATTGGAAAGTCTTGTACAATGTAAAACAGAAAGAGAGCGAGAGAGAGAGAGAGAGAGACGGTGGGACTGACTGATATAGTTACTGACATAACATTGCAATGTGAATGTGATGCAATGGAAGAGAATGAATTGCCTCTAACTTTAGCTGCCTCGACTTTTGTTTGTGTATAGAAGAAGGAGAAGAGCATAGAGAGAGAGAGAAGGACATAGACGAACAGTGATCTGATGTGATGTGAGTTAGAGACGAAGAAACAGAGACAGATCGAGATAGATGTAATGTAATGTGGTAACTAATGGTAGTAAGTAATGGGGCGGCTTGAGCTCATTTCACTACCACTACAGATATACTTAATATTATGATTGTACACGACAAAGTACACATACACACAATTCACCACGATGTTTCTCTCGTCTATTCTTCAAGTCCAACTTACATTTTTACATTACATAACGACGACGCGACCAAACAGTCAGTGGCAGAATAAAGAGCAACGAGAAAAGAAACTTAATTAATTGCTGGGATAATTAGTCTAGCAGTTGGTTGTTGTGTTGAGGATCGTAGTTGAGAGAGCGGAGAGATTCTACAATGTTCTGCTAGAAGTATTAGTGGCAATGGCAATTTACAGCACAGAAAAGTAAAGAAGCCGGGAGGAATATGTAATTCTGAGGTGGCATGGCTTGGCGAGGCTCTGTTCTCTTTATCTCAACCATTGTACTTTGTAATGGTGATGCGATTCTCTGTTAAATTCAAATTCCAGACATTGACTGGTACTTTTTTCTTCTTTCTCAATTTAAAGTGAGTTTTTTCACTCCAATTCAAAATTGTATGAAATGAAATGAACTGTAAGAAGCAAAACGACAGGAGAGAGAGAGATAATGCAATGCAATCGCGTTAATGTTGTAATTGTAATGTATATCGTTAATGCAAAGCTACCTACGCAAACCTAACATCATGCTCTTCTTTTGTTTGTGTCATCTTCTCCATTCTATTCAATTCAGACTACAAGGCGATTTTCATTAAATAGATGCAGAGAAGATGCAATTCTTTTGTTTTACTTAACAATGTTTTATCTCGCTTAAGTTTTACTTGATACTCCTACTACCTTTTCTACAAAATGGAATCTTCATCAGATGATTAGAAAATCTTAGAATTGTTATATTATGTTGAGTAAAATCGTACACAGGTAAGTATAGTGATGAATCAGAATTATTTACGGATTTATCTTAGGGAAGTAGAATTTTACTGGTAGAATGGATAAACATATGGGAAAGAATTCAGTTGAAAAAGTTTATCCTACGAAAAGCGATAAAGTAAGGTGAGGATGAGTCTAAAAAAGGGTCCGTACATTATATCATAATGAATGCCAAAGCTAAAAGGCCAAAGTAGCACTTGAGATAGATGAGGAAATTCCATATAGAGTTACAAACGCGCTATTACAATGACATGACATGACAAACAGTGCAGTACACAATGCTAAATGGAGCTTTGTTGTTGAGCTTGTGCTGGATTTGTAGTCATCTCTCTTTGTAGTAATGGTAGCATGCACCCTCGCCTGCAACACTTCAAGTACAAGTTCGTAAGGTAAAGTAATAATATTATTACGATGTGTCTGTGTAGCCGTATAACGCAATAATAATCAAATCTGTTACTTTATTTTCCTGAAGTTAGTTAAGTTAGTTAGTCAAGTGCAGTCTAAAAGATAATACACAAGTCGAGACAAACCAACAACACAAGGAAAGAAGCATAGACCTGGCCTACCTCATCTCATGGTTTAAGTTGTAAGAAGACTTCTTTTAGTGAGGATTCTATAATACGGTTGAGTTCATGTCATAAAATGCACGTAAAATGTTTAGGCCGCTTGTGCATTGCCCATATTTTAAAAGTCGGTCTCTTTCCTAAGCGAGATTTATTTGGAAGAACTGTAGTTGTAGATCATGTTTTTAGCCTGGAAATTTTTAATTTAATGCAGTTTTGTTTTTGTTCTCGAGTCTTTTCTCTCGAAGCGTTCATTCCTCGCCCAGTTTCGTTCTTTCGGAGAGAGTTCAACTTTCAGCTGACAATGAATGAGCTTTGTACTCAAAATCCAAACCAATCCACTACTAACTTATATCTACCAGTATAATAGTAATTCTACACGAGGAGAAGAAGAAGAAGAAGACTCCAGTAAAGAGCTAACTGAGAGTTAAGTATCTCTGAAAGAAGAAGAAGAAGCCCACAGCCTTAGTCGTACAACAACAAGAGAAATACATACCAGAGGAGCACACTTGTGCACATTTATTTTATTTACTTCTTTAAATCCTCCAAACCAAATGCATACATTATGTACACACTGCACTCCACCACCATCACATCACAAAGCATTTCACATTACTTACGGTTACTTCAATGTACTTTTTCATACTCATTTTTTCTGCTTAGAATATTCTCTCTCTAGTTGAATAGAGTCAAGTACTTATATTACTTCAGTGCATAAAATATACAACACATATTAGTAAATTACTTCTCACATGATATGACTCACAGGCAAATACTCAACTGTACAACAAGGCCTTGTTTTCTTGTTAATATTATTGCATTCTGTTTCTTCTGCTGGTTAAAATTAACTACTACTTCTAATACAACAAGCAACAACTTAATTTAGAGGGGCTGAGTAAGTAATCTCGATAATACGATTTTAATTCTGTGTGAGACTTTTCATTTCTTGTGCAAGTACAAGTACTTCTATCAGTATGGGTCCATTAATACTAATATATAGACATTCGTTTAAGTAACAAAACGTTTTCTTGTGTGTATTTACATCATTACAACTCTTCTATGTCTTCATTAAGTTCATTTCATAAGTAGGTAGTAGTAATAGAATGTAGTAGTAGTCAAAACCCAACCCATTGAACATGAAAAAACTGATTTGATGATTTCACATTGCCTATGTTATTCAACTATCGTGTTTCTCACAAAGTGCTTTTAACGCACTAGTAGATTTCAAGAGTAGGTACTTTACTTTCGTAGTGATTTTATTTATCTAAATGGCCCAGTCTACTTTGAAGTTTGTTTGATCTGAAAGAAGTTTTTAATAAACAGACCATGTGCTTTATGTACATTGCTATTGCTATCTTTACCCATTTATTCAAAAACCTTCAGTTTAAACAGTTCAATTGAATATTATAAATTTTAACCAATTTACTCTCTCTTTCTACAATGTGCATAAATACCTAAGTAGACTATACATGTATCTGTCCGCCAAGTTTATTATTATGCATAAATTACGAAACGAGGCTTACTCTACTCCATTTTTATTGAATGAGTGAGTGACATGCAAAACTATTAGAAAAATACTTGATCCAAAGTAAAGTAAAGCATATTATAGCTGGTGTAATATTTAAGAAGTATATAGAGTGGTATGACATGATTATAATATTACACATGGAGGTTGGTTGGTATAGACTAGTTACTTTTTATTTGTATCTCTGCTAAATATTTCTATAGAGTTGATTAGCCTACATCATTATTATTACTATCTTTGAATTATACTTGCAACAGATATCATGTCATTAGTATTAGACAGACAGGCGAATAAATGGAAAGAGGACGTAGCATACGTTAAGCAGATATGCGTACCTGTAATCATTCACTTTTATTTGGATTACACACTTAAACAGATACCTACTGCTGCTATAAACTTCATTGAGACGAAGGAACGCGCAAATTATACGTAAGTATTAAATAGGAAAGGCTTGTCTAACGATTCTGGCTTTTCTTCTTTGCTCATACTTTGTTAACTTATGACTCATTTATTTTTCCTTATATGTACCTAGAATCAAATCCATGTTGAGTAATTCTTCATGTGGCTGTTATGAAAAAAGTGAGCTGTCATAAGAAAATTTCTAATACTCACAAAGATAATTGTCATCCCATGCTATGCAAGGCTATTGCTGTTCGTGAAGTAAAGTAAGGTAAAGTGTTACATTACAATGCAAACTTGGGGATAAATAACATTATGGCGACTGCACATAGCACATACAGATAATAAACTGATAAATGAGTATGCAATTTACTTATAAAGATATTTTATGCTGTCTACTACTGCAGAATAAAAGCGTACGCAAATTGACATAATCCTTGTGTTCTTATTAGTAAAGCGGAAGAATTTGCAAATGATTGTCAAACTCGTGATAGGGAGTAGTATCTGTAGAGGGGTAGCTAATTTTGATAATAAAATTAGTGGGAAATGCCTGCATTTCTTAATTGAAATTGGCCATGGACTGTGCTAAAATGTGAAATATGCTTAAGAGCTTTATAGGACTCGAGGACTCAAAACATAAATAGCCAGACAACAAGCACAAGGCGTGTCTTTAAGGATTTAAACAGCCAAAAAACTCGTTGACGAAGGAAATCAGGCGTAAAGCGAATATATCTTGACAATCTGTAGTCAAAAATTACTGTTTCTTTGCCTATATACTTTTTATTTATTTACTACTAAAACAGACACAAACTACATAAAATATATTACAAGCCTATGTCACACACACAGACAGATACAGCAATAATCTCTTGAGTTTTCGGTTATAAGAACTAACGTCTGCTTTTCTGCTCCCCATCAAAATTCTCAAGAGAGATTAAAACCTTTCACCAATTTACGGAAGAATTCCTTCAACATATATTTCATCTGTCATCACCAAGATAAAGAGGCAAAGAATGTTGGCTTAACTACATTCTAACCTGAGTCTGTTTTCTGTCATTCTCCCCATTTTCTCAAGTAATGCAATGCAATTGCAAAGCGAACGCCAAACACTTCCACTCATCCTTGAATCAATTACCCTGATATACAGATACAACGAATTCTGTAGACACAGACATATACAGAAAAAGAATCTTCTGCTGAATTTCACTTGAGTCTTTTTTTTTGCAATAATCATTCTATTTACCAGAACTAACTGTGCTCATACTTTTATACAGCTTTTAGATTTACCAATAGCATCCCTTCCTGTCACACTTAGCATATAAAGAGCAAACTGAACATTCACATTTTTATTTTATCTCTCAGCCGCTCTCACTCTCTCATTCACTAAAATTAAGTGTCCTTACAGCCCGTTTACAAAGATAGCAAGAGTAAATAAGTACAGCGAGCAAAGAAAAAGAAATGAAAACAACCCACAAAAAATGTAATAATGTCAAAAACTATCGTTTCTTTAGTTTATGATGTACAACAAGGAAGGATTTAATCCTTCAGACACATTTTCTGTGTGTTCCCATGAGTTTCTCTCCTGTAGATCTTTCAAATGCAAACTTTCCAATCAAAAGGTCTCAGATTTAACAAAAATCTTGCACACAGATCGATTTTCAATTTGAACAGGATCAACAGATCAGAACACAAGACTTCCACGAATAATAGGAAGGAAGGAAGGAAAGAGTTTGAAATAAAAGGTGACCCGATTCAGTAGCTCTCTTACCAAAGCAAAGATAAATAAAAAGAAAGAGAGACACAGATGGGACATCCCATGAAGAATTTTCCAATGTGATGTAATGCAACATAATAGAACGCATCGCAATGCAATGTGCAACAGGCCGTAGTCCATGCAATCCAACCAATCGAATGGAAAAAACAATCTAACGGGATCGCTCTTAAAAAATGAAATGAAATAAAATGATAATGATGACGAAAAAAGGGTCGCTTAAATTCTACTTGGATAAAAATAGTAACTTAAGACCCAATGTACTCAATCCTTGCACATACACACAATTCATAGTACCAATATAATGTGTGTGAACATATTATTACCTATATACTCCTATTGAATTGAACTGCATTATTATTATACCTATACTACTACTAATGTAAATAGTATAGCCGTTCTTTCCTTTGCGTTTCTTCAACTAACTGTTATCACACATATCACACTTGCACATGGCAAGGTAGCAGCCCATCTTTATATAAGGCTACTACTGTTGCACTGGCACTGGCGAGCCACACGAAAGCAAGACACAACATAACGCAAAGCAATAATATACAGTAAAGGAAAGTAGAAGACAAAAAATTGTATCATTTCAATTGAGTCCCGACGACGAGGTTGAATTGGTGAAAAGGGACGGGCGATGAACCGTTAAAATGGAAGGCATAGAAATACAAGATAGGGTTACATGACATCACATTACGAACGTACAGCTACGTTGTGTAAGTAATTTTAGAAGATGGTTACATACAAACACACATGCCGTGTTGTGTTTTTAGATGGTTCCTTCCGTGCCGGTCGGTCATATCGAGGTGCGGTGTCCTCTCTGTCTATCTATCCCTATATAAAGTCTTATACTCTTTCATTCTTTCATAGAATACACTTGTACGTGTAAAAAGTATACCTATGTCTATTGTGCACGATACAATGTAACTACGTGGATCCGTAGGGAGACGATTAGAAGTTATAGGATGTGTTTCTTCTTCTTGTATATCTCTATTTCTTTCTATACGTACTAAAATAAGTATAACATTACAATTACCATTGCATTGGGTAATTTTACTTTCCGTGTTATGTTAGGAGAGTAGTGTGTGCGTATGTTATGTTTATTTTTTACCCAAGAATGGAATCCCGTACTTGTGGAATTTCCTTCACAAGTACAAGTTCAAGTCCTTAGTTTACTCCGTGTCTGGCCGTAGTAGTAGTAATAGTAGTATATTATGCTTATTATCATTTACCGCTATTCCCACATTATTATATTCTTTGAGCTAACAATAGCTCAACCAAACCTGTCCACTCCAATTTTACCGATTTTTAAGAATACATGTGTGTGTGCTTGGATTTATATAGAGCAGAGGTGCATGGTTGTAGTAAGAATAGAACTGAAATAAAATGAATTCGTTTTTGAATTGAATTGAATATAAGTACGATCTCAATTGGTGGAATCGGAGATATCAAATGCCATCACTCACGCAATAAAACCAGAAAAAATACGAATCCAGTGCAAAGCTACGTATTAAGGTATTACCCACGACCCATACGATGTTCTGCTGCTGTTGTGAGCGATATCGAGCAAAATAAACATTTCATTGTAGTATTTACTTTTACTGCTATAAATCCGAATGTGGTGGATACTGGAGATATTGTGTTAAGCGTGATAAAGGAAAGACGTCAGCACAGAAATGAACGAAAGGAAGTATAAAGGTAAGAAAAGGGTGAAATCAAGGTGAAGGTTGACATGACACATTACAAAATATTATAAAAGATTCCTATCACTTAAGTTAAAAGGAAAATACAGAAATAAAATATTTTCCAGCAATGCTTTCGTATTGAATTTCATGTCTTTCCAAAGAACAAACGTTTCATAGTACGATATCGTCTTTTATGAAATGTATTACATAATATTTTCTCTGGGAACCAGAGAGACAGAGGTTTCTTTATATCTGCACAGGAACTGCGAAAGAACGTGAAGGTGCTGTCACGCGGATGCTATATGCCACGGCGAGACAATTGGAGCCTGAATATCAAAAATCACAGACAGATTTCACGAAATAATTCAATATCTGTAACAGATATAATTGCATTATATTTATATACATACGCTCGTTTGCTACTTTTCTTTATGTATTAAAAGGATTCGGTGTTGTCTCAATCTGAATTCTTCATGAGCTTGATTTTTATACAATCTTTTTGATAAAGAAAATGTGTTTGTTGCTCAACATTAAACTTTGTTCCTCATGCTTAAAGCCTTTGCTGCTGTTTCCCAATATGTATGACGGTTGTTTCTAAACAATTTTCTCTTTAGCAATTTCAACTACTTACTCACTTATAAATATAATGATAATGTAACCCTTTTATATTGGGTAAGATTTGATGGAACATACGGAGAGGAGCGAGAGATACATACAGTAGTACATAAGTGGAGGTGTAAAAAACCGTATGTAGGAATATATAATAATTCTAATCGATTCATTTCAATTTGACGGGTCTTGTGATGATGATCATGGACCGGTTTGCAATGTGAAAACTGAATCAAATCAAATTAAACAAGTATTAAGTGTATAAGTATCCGTTTATAAGTACTATACACAACTAATAAACAACTCTGTCGTATACTAATGCACCTTTTATGCTATTCGCATACCCAATGCCGTCAGAATCACAAAATTCTGGAAATCAGCTTCTGCACTGTAAAATAAATTAACCCTGCCTATCTAAATACGCATCATGATGGGTATGTAAGGAAAGAATAAAGGAAACTTGTTCTGTTCGTTGTTCGTTCGTTGTTCCTCTCTAAAGCTCACTCGCACAACAACAATCATAGCCAGAATCACCCAAGTCAAATTCAAATCCAAGCAGCCAGCCGAACAGGCCAAGCAAAACAACAGGCAGCTCTTTACAAAGAGAAAAGCTGCTGGACCTTGTTGATTCAATAGGAAAACACTCTTCTACTTCTACCACTAACCACTACTTGAGAGAAACACACATACAACTTGAGAAAATTGAAGTGCAGCCTGTTTATGTTGTTTCGTTTTTATTTTATGCCTCCCTGCCACCATAAAATTACCATGCTGTTGCTATATTTCTGAATATCCGCACACTCACACCATTTTAACATATTTGTAACATAGGTCTATACACAGAGAAATACTAATACACATGGAGATACTGCAGATACATACATTAAGTTATATTATAAAGAAGAATTGAACTTATAGCCAGGAACACCAATAGTTTAACTGCTTCTTCTACTCTTCGGTGTACTTTTACTATGCGTTTTACTGTAGAGACATGGTTGACTTGACTCGGTTCAAGTTTTATCATCTCTCGTGTTATTTTTTCATTTTACTCCATATCTTTCGACTATCTCTGTGAATGCCTTATTCAATTAGTTTTAACCTAGCCGAATGAGTGAGTGAGTGAGTTGAGTGTGGCGATGTGATGTGGTGTGAGTTGAGCTGACAATGAGCAATATAATATAATAGCTAATACTGCTGGTACTTCTTGACCACAACATAATACCTACTAGTAGTAATACTTACATAATGCATACGTATAGTAGTACAAGGGCCACATGGACAACCATAACAGACCAGGCAGGCCAACACGTACGAATATATAATATAATGCAATTTAATGTGATTAGGGATATGAATGTATGGCTATATAACTATTATGTAGTATTCTTCTAGTATTGCCATTATCACATTTATTCAGAAATCAGGTTTCTCCCTAAATTGTTTTCATTTATTTAAATATATGCGAACCGTTTCATTCAATTCAATTCACTTAACTTACCCTAATGCATAATATTGTAGTGTGTATAATCCTTTAGCATTTACATCAAATCGCACACACACCACACACACTCACATGCATACATATAGGTACTTGTATTATGCACACATCAAGTTTCTTTCTAACTTCATCTCAATCTCTGCTAATCTCTCAACTCTTTCAAGTCACTCTTTAATCTTCCTATCACTTTAGCCGAAGAAAAAATGACGAGCTACATAGCTATGCGTAAGTTCAGTTGTACTACTCGTATTTCTGTTGGCAATACCTATAGATGTATTCACGAAATATTTCTATTCAATTTTTCTTGGCTTGGAAACTTGCTTTTCACAGAATTCCTCGGAAAGTTTCATACTTTGTATAATTTTGTAGTGTTCTATCGTCTTTTTTAAATATTACGTTTTTATTTTCCCGTAGAGTGATTTGAATGGATGGGGAATAGTATAGTAAGTGGTAATAATAGTAATCATCAAACTCGTAGCTTTTGCAGAAGATATTAGTTGATACCTACTTACTACTTACTTCCTTGCTGTGTGTACAACTACCACAAGATTTAGAATACATAACCTAAACTAAAGACAATCTGCCTGAAGCACTACCTCAATGAAATTCAAGAACAGACAGGCAGCCAGAATGCATCGGTACAGCAAATCATCGCACAAAGCAACGGCTCACTCAGTTCACTACTCTCTTTCGTACGTAGTATTATTATTCGTACAAAGAAGGAAATTTTTTTAGTCAAAAAAACATTGACTCTGGGATGAAATATACGGAAGAAGATTCTCCATAGATGATGAAATCTTTAATAATTATAATTATACGTATGCAGCAGCAGTATAGAAAAGTGCGGACAAACTACCAACTTATTTACTAAAGAAGACGGTAAAAGACGAAATGCTAAAAGAACTTTTGTCTCCTGCAACCAGTGTAATAGACAGATAGACTTAAAAATAAATTTTCCTATCTTTTATCCTATACGTGTAGTTACAGGGTTGAGCATTGAGCACGATTGCCTCTAAGGCGAATTTTAGACCATTGCCTTCAGAAGTTGAGGATTTCCTATGAGCTCTTTGCTTTTGATGCCATAACACAACATTACATTACTTTAATGCTTTACTTTACCATATAACAACATTCCTTCCATATTTATCACAATAAGTGAAGATTTTCCGATTGGAATCTCTGCATTTTCTTCTTTTATTCTTTTCTCTGCTCATCTTTCCCCCTATTATTCATTCATAATATTACAATCTGAAATTGTAACACAAAAACTGTCTGTTTATATCCATGAGGCATCCCACAGCATTACATGATTTTAAGCTTGCATCTATTTACTACATAATAATACTTACTTTATTTTTATTACTATAGAATTCATTTGACTTTTCAGCTATAGATAAATACGCGATAATACTCCACTAGTACAAGTACACGCAGCTAATATCATTTCGTATATATAATATGCAGTAAATACCTTCACAGATTTCTGTATTATGTTTAGCACTGCATTGCATTGGTTTCATGTGTCAAGCAGGAATGTTAAAGCCGCAAAAGCCTTTTCATATTTTCATCAAAAGATTTCTAAGGAACGAAATGAAATCAACGAATAACACAGCATTGCTTGCATCGCGGCATGACAGAATATACGAACGACCGACAAAGCTCAACACAAAAAACTATAGACTTTTACACACTGATACAGCACATCTCTCTCTCTTTATTAGAAAATAGTTGATAAACTAAAGTTACTATTATTATAGAGCTACATTTACAACAAGTCAACAAATAAAAGATGTCTCATCCTTTTCACGAACATAGTAACTACCTAAAACTAAGTCTAAGCCTTCGCTTGACTATATTGGCTAGGACTCAATACGAAATTCGTCTCATTTTGTATTGTAAACAGAATTACGTTATTATTTCTTTCCTGATTGTAATTTGATTAAGACACGATAAAATTATGGAGTGCTGAGTAGGCAAATACGTAAGAAAAATGCTCCAGCATCAAACGACTACCTTTAACTAATACAACAACACAAAAAGATCTAAGAGAAAGGGTTTGGTTCATTTTACTCAACTTGACATATAGTCAATGCGTATAGCAGTACTCCTAAGAGTAGAGTCGTCGTAAGTAGTGGTGCAAAGTGTACGAGATTTTAGTTAAGGTAATTTGTAATTTATTCCCTATTCTTCTCTAAAAAGTCAACTCCTCTGAAGGAATTGTAGGCAGCGGACTGAAGATAATGGAAAAGAATAGACGAGAGAGCACTTTGCTTCGTTTCATTCCCATTTCTTAAATGGTAGTAGACAATAAACACGAGGCTAGGTCTGAATTCACATAGTCTCCTCGTCAGAGAGAGAGAGAGAGCCGTATCTTGTAAACTTTAAGACTGAATTCGCCTTAATTATATAATCGACTATGAGAGTGAGGTGAAGTACACATTAAAACTGCCTACCTATATTTAAGTAATACGTAAAAACCTACTCGATACGATAACACTACGATACACAACTACAACAATACACAAGGAAGAAAAGATAAAATTCCATTCGTTTCTATCTGAATGTTCGTATAGCATGAGATTATTACTTAGGCTTGCAAGATTTCAGTCTCAACTCAACAACTCCACGAGAACTCATTTCCAACCGACCCAATTGTTTCCCCAAAAATGTACTTGTGCTTTTTCTTTTGGATGGATTACGATTTCTTACAAGTCTAATTGAGCCAAGAAAATCCCAATGATTATTTGATTGGAGAGTATTAGTACGTATTTATCTGTATAGTAGTAGTAGTTTGTAGTTTCAAATTTGCCCTGGCCTAGATTGTATTTCATTGTGCATTGTATTTTCTGTATGATATTATTGCATTGTGCCAACAACAGTCGATTAGTACTGTGTTGAGTCAAGTTTTCATCTCAAAATGAACCAGTCTGTCTATTCTTTGCCGAAAAAGGGATAATGGGACGGTCAACCCCGTGCGTCCGACCGTCAAGTCCTTCTTAATGATATAATGGTACCAAAAACTACAAACTACATACAAGAATTTATCAACATACAAGATGTATAGGAACTAGTCGATGTACAAGAAGAGTGTGTGCCACACAAAGCCAACTTGATGATAATAACAATGGAGCAAGCGAGTGAGTAAACGTAAATGTGTATAATAGTGAGGCAATAAAGGGAAATTGTATCCTACACCAAAAACAAAATGCCACAATCTAAGTAAACTCTAAGGGCAATTGGAAATAGAAGCCAAGCCCTTATTTCACGTTTTACATGTTCTGCTTCCAGTATAGGGAACTGACTTTTCAAATCCTACGTGAGATCTACGAAACTCGATTATTATTAGAGTATCACATTACACACACATTATTATGTTACTACCAACTAAAAAAATCAACGCTTCGCTTTTTCTTACTTTTGCTGTCGATGTTTCTTCTGAATCTATATGGTTGATCCTCTAATTTTCCCTTTACTATACTCATCGCGATTATCTTTATCTCACATAAAAATCAGACAATAACATATAAGTAAGGAAATGATAGTCTTTCCCTTCTTTTCTCTAATTTTACTTTCTTAACCCATTTTATAACTAATCTTCCCCGTTTAAGTGATTTTTATCTAATTGCATGTATGTCTGAAACTGAAGTATTATTTTTATAACTTTGGTGTTCTTTTATACATTTTTACATCTGCTTTTATAAATTTATTCTACTAGCTAATACAGATTCCTTGAATGCCGGATCGTCATCGCAAAAAAATCACGGTATGTATATTACTTGATAAATGTTGGAGAACCCGAACCGAAATCTAACAATTGGAAATAGATACAGTTTTCAAGTTACAGCATCAGATCAGACAAAAGGGATTTACTCCTTTCCTATTTTCTCATGGTTTGAGATGTGTCTGTGATGTACAATACCTGTTGCTTACACTGAAAGTGAAACTGCATCCTTTACAATTTGGGAAAGATAAGGAAACTACAAAACTACCACCTAAACGCGGAGTTTATTTGATTCTCAGACTGAAATCGACTCAACGGTCTAGACATAAGCGGATTGAATTCAGTTGAATCCAAGTGGAAAACATAAGTAGAAACAGAAGAAGCTCAAGGCGAAAAAACCTGTGGATTGGGCAGCTTTAATGCTAAACTTACTATTGTCTGATTGTGTTGTATCGGGTAAAGTGGAGAGAATCAAAGAACAGGCAAAGGCAACATAAAGAGAAAAAGAGCATGAACCCCCCAAAATTGAACGGAGTTTTTATACAATTTAACCCTTACGTTTTAGGTTAGCAATGGAAATTGCTTTGGCTCGGCTCTCACTATTGAGCAACTTGAATCCAACCAAAAGTCTTTTTAACCCTTTTCCCATCAAGATTTCTCTCAGATTATCCACATGTTTTTTCACTTGACGAGAAAAATTCCGAACTTGCCTGTGTACATCTACTAAAGCTCTATTTACGTACACACTACCACCATTATATTACTACCACTCTGTATTATTACGTACATTAGTCCGTCCAAACTTTATTTATACAACAGATTCGTTTGAGTATGAGCACGGTCCTTTATATTGAATCTGAAACTGTATAGGAGGTAGAGCACCACAGCAAAGCAAATCTTGCATTACATCATCATACCCTTACAATATTGTACTCTGTGGAATGGATTGGATTTGGCTTGGTTAAAAGTAATACTCGTTGGTCATACTTTAGTATAGTGAAACGAACCACCACCAGCAGAAACGTGAAAAAATCTTTTTATAAACTCTTGAATAGAGTATTGAATTTCTCATGTGATGTGATGTGAGTTAGGATGGCGAAAGGAAAAAGCACACCAAAGAATGGAATGGGTAAACTGAATTTTCCTGTAGAAGTGCTGACGTTGAGTTTTTTCTTTCTTGGATAAATATGGAATCTAATACTTGTACACACACATCACATCGCATACTTAATGCCTGCATACGTGTACACTGCATATGCGATAAGAACAACAAGTCTTCAAAGTAAAATGACGAAACGATGAAAAACTTAGTAAGTAAAGAGAAGAAAAGTTAAGTAAAGGGTTGAGTTTTTCCGTTTGGAGAAGGAGAGTTATTTTATCTTTCCTCAGACCAAACCAAGTCAATAGCAGTAAATAGCTAATATAAAAAAAGTCTCAAAGCTTTACGAGCCCACCACACCAGCCGGTTGTATATCTCCTGTGTAATTTTCATATTTATTCTCTATCCGTCTTTACTTTAGTTGTAGACTTTTCCATTTTTTACATAATATTCTGAGAGATCTTCTAAATTATGTATAATATTATGTGGCAAATGTACCCATGTGTATATGGAAAATGTACTTAGAAATAACTTTCACAATGTAAAAGCTTTCTGTATACAAAAAAGACACTTTTTAAATAATGTACTTGATTAAAGTACACTGCTCAACCAGCTCTTACCCACGTAATAGCACAATATTAAAACACCTTAGGAAAAATACATGCACACAGTACAAGTTGCAGATTTAAGATAGTTACGCAAGCCTACGCGTTTTTCTTGATGATACGTTTTTGAGTAAACAATCATAGCTGTCAGCAGATTAACCATTTTGTAAGTAGTATAAGGGTATCTTCTAATATATATTTAATAACCTGCTACTATCTTTTGTTGATTCTATGTAGAAACTCTATAACAGATTATTTTCAACACTGATGTGTCTTAGTCTTGAGACAGACTGGCGAGGTGAGCGAAGCAACTTAAAATTTATTCAATTGGTTTCAAGAGCTTCCTAAAGAAAACAATGCCCTTCCTTGTCCTTAGTCCATTACAGGTAGGTATTTCATTTTTCATCAGATCAACTATCAAATGGTTCTTGCTGATCTCAAATACATTCTTTGTTCACACAATCAATTTTTCCCTTAGCATTAAATGTTACTTCTAATAAGTTTGAATACAACCATGTTATGCGCCATAGGTACCTCGCCTCGTTTCGTTGAATTGAAAATAATATAGTGGAGTACCATAAATGTCTATACTGTGGCTATATGAGAATATTTCCAAATTAAATTGCATTCATTTCATTCCATAATACTGTTAAGTAGATGCTCAATCAAAGATGGGAATTATAGATAAAACCGCGTTTAACTGCAAAGCTTTTAGCTTGAAAGAGTGAGAGAGTGAGAGAGAGAGGTCTTTTACTTTACGATTAGAATTATGAATACCCAAGAATAGACTGAGTGTAGAATTTGCCTATTAATACCGTGTCTTGTAAAGGTAGTGTCGGTGATGGTCTGAAGGTAGTAGTGGAAGTATTACAGCGAGTGGTCGCAGTCAGTAGCCTTGGTTTCCTTTACTGCATTATATTATGACTACTATACTATACTAGGACCATTAATATGAAAAGCTTGAATAATAATATATTCAAGAATCTTAAAAGTCAACTTCATTCCATCATCATCATCACCATCATCATAATAGCAATACAAACTAAAATCAGTGTGGTGTGCCAGAGTGTTTTGTCAGGAGAACTTGGGCTAAATGAGACTACTAGCTAATTCTATGTTTTTCAGATCACAGAGAAAAATCCTACACGTCCGATGATCGTACGTGTAGGTAGAAATTACAATTTCTTTCTGTTCTGATAAGAATTTCCTCATTAATGTAGTCAGCATGCGGTCGTTGATTGTCTTGTAAGTCAAAGTTAACTTAACTCGGCTGATTGTGTTGTATTCTCGTAGTCCGTGTGTAAGAGTAGTGTAATGGAACAAAACTTAACTTTGTATCGCGTCAAGTCAAACTTCGATTATATTGAAAAAGAATCCACAAAAAAACATATCCATGAGAGACTTGGTTTGTTGTGTGTGTGCAAGGAGTCGAAGAAACCAATGAAAAATTGTTATTCATCGAAACACCCATTCCTGATTGACACTTGACAGTTTGGGATATTAATAGTTTATATACTTGTGCTTTGACTTGCCCTTAAAACTTCGATTAGTCCATCTCCATTCTCCATTCTTCTGTAAAGTTAGTGCTGCTGGTAAAGTAAAGTACGACAGAATGCACACAGAGAACTGTACATTAAAACCATATCTTTTTGTATAATGTACTTGCAGATATGATTATAATAAACAAACTACGCTAATAGGTATACGAATACACACAGTATGCATATCCTTCTCTTCATCTTTATTGTGCATTGTAAGGAAAGGAAAGGACGGAGCGACGAGAAGACCACAAGGGCTCTTTTTCATTTCACGTGTTTAACGATCCTCCTCTTGTGTTATATGCTCATGGGCTATTTTCATTTATTTCCATTACATTACTACACACGTGTATCTTACAAAGTGTATGTTAACCCATTAGTATTAGTAGTATATTTTACGGCTGCAGTACCACTAGGTGTAGATGAACAATACGTAACACACATTATTATCATCTCATTACATTTTCTTGTAAAAATTTCCTAGTCACTTGGCTTACTTTGCTGAGCAGCGGCATTTTATCCTGCATACCTTTACACAGAAAAATCTACCTGGGTATATTTTCATATGTAATTTTTCCAATTTACATGGTGTTATCTGTTCTAGTGTAAAAAAGTATGCAGGATAAAGTATTAATAATAATTCTGTTCTTTACCACCTCGTGAATCTTTATTACCTTTATTACTACACACAGATGCACAATCATCATGTTCTTATCACTGTATTACAAGAAACTTTTTAAGAAACATGTAAGCCTTCTTCTTTCGTTCTTATACATGTCTTTGTCTCAACACGATTGAAACACAGATTTCCGACTAACAACATCAAAAGCTATTTTTACATTTCTAACCAGGAACTTCATATTTGTACTCATGATGTTCATTACTACTTACTTGTGTAGTATTTATTAATATTACCTTTACCTTCATCCATATACTACATAGGAATGATTTTTCTTTATAGTTTCGCTGCACCATATGGTAAGGTAAAGCAATGTACATCAAACTAATACACACCTTTATTTGAACTTTGCTCGACTACACGAAGCCATTAGCAGTACCTGAACGCTAACTTTACTAAACTTAACTATCTGACACATCGCATCACTCATTACTTTACAGATATATCACATAGCACCATCACATCACCCATTGTTTTTCCATAAACCTCTAAGGCATGTGGCAAGACAGTTAACAACATCAGAATACCATGACAAATAGACATTCCTTCATTTGCATAAATTATCAGTTGTATTATGGCTACAACTACAGATACAACACTGTTTTATCTCAACCAGTAAATTCATAAGGCAAATGCAAAAATTATTTACCATCATCTTTACACTATTATGGTATTAAGTCTTTCCTCGCTGTTTTATTATCTTTATCATAACATACCTCTATGCTTCTGTGAACCAAAAATAAATTCATACAGAGATGATTTAAAAATACAAGCAAACGTATCATTAATAAAACCAACAAAGCTATCTACTAGTAGTACAGAGCTCTTACGTGTAATTACAGATGTCTTATTTTTAAAAGCAAGATATTGTATTAAGAGTAGTACCTAAAGGAGTTTGCTCTTGTATAATATTACATTATCAGAGAGGATGATGATTAACATTACAAACAAATACCTACATATTAGTAGTTGTATTAGATAAAGAAAAAATAAATTCTTCGTTTTCTTAACCCTTTGCTCAGTTAAAGTTAAAAAAGCTTAATTAAGACAGAATGGGCGGAGTTGGTTGAGAGTGAGTTGCGCTGAGTTAAGAGAAAGAGAGAGGTCTAAAAGTAATAAGGGAAACGTCAAGACTTGAGGCATGAGCTATGTATATCCATAAACGAGACGGCGGGCCAGAACTTACTCACACTCACATACATACACAACGTATCTAACAATAAGTGGAAGAGTAGGCCATGGAGCTTTTGTTGTTTCAATAACATTACGCAACGAACACAACATAACATGGTCTTGAGTTTTCTATGCATATAGTTTAAAGCATATAGATGTATAGAACTAATATATACAATGGTATTATTGCCTGGTTTACCATGAGATCGGATGTTACCATGTGTAATGTGTAATTCAACGTGTAGTGTGTGGTTGGTTGGTATGTTGGTAGGTTCTGTACAAATCTGAGTGAATCTGAAGATTGACAGTAATACGGCTCGCGTGTGCTACTGCGTAACGCCTCACTCCAGCTCCGACTCTTTCATTAAAAACCGGAAAGTGAATTTCTCTACCGCCTACACGAATTTGTCAATTTTTTTCTCGTCTCTCACTCTCTTAACTGTTTTTCCCTTGGATTGTTAGACATTTTACTCAGTCTTGTAAATGCATATAACTCAAGTCTCTGCTAATGTTGGTAGACAGAGGAAAGAGATATGTTATAGGAGAGTGAGTGTGTGTGAGTATTATCTGGTATGGAATGGTATGGTTGGTGTGGGCAAGTCAGTCACTCACACTCAACGCTTTACTTGCTTACTTAGCGCAAATCTCGTAGTTAGTAGCTTACAGTCATTTTATATCCAATTGAAACCGAAGCGAGCCCACATCACACAACACTCACAATACAAGACAGTCCGTCATGAAGCAGAACAGGAAAAAACAACAGAACACCTTCACACTTGTTCTCTATACGTTTCTTTTCACCTTAGGAATTACAAAAGACTTTTATAAGCATAGAGCATATAACTTAATTTACTCGTGTATTTCTTTTGTAGATGGGGCATTGCAAGGTTTCTGTAGTAGACAAGACAGTGCTTTAACAATCAGATTATCTAGCATCTTCACCTCAAATACAATTTGGTTCAGTTCAGCTCGACTTGTTGTATGTGAAAAAGTAAGTTATGAACACACCGTAGTACAGAAAGCCATGCATCAAATTCAATTTAGACTGTGACGAGTTTAAATTCAACATTCAACACGTTCTCAACACTCGCACTTGACTTTTAACTAAATTATGTGCATCGGCTGCATTATATTATTACATTACATAATATAAAAGTCATACTTGGTCATACGTATAAATAAGTAAGGCCAGAACTGCTGAGCGTGGTAGTAGCAGCACATCTTGTCTCAAGTGAGATATACGCACAAGTAAAAAAAGATAAAATTCCTGCTGCTCCTGTCGCAAAGAGGAAAGTAGGGAAATCTGTGGCTGTCTTGTTGATGGTTTGGTTTTCTTGTGTGTTGTATTTCAACTACTAATATCTGTTGTCCAGCTCATAAGTTTCACTGACCATTGTATATTGTATTCTTGCAAAGAGATGAAGGCAGAACAGCTGTCCAGTCAAATCTCTTGGCTACTGGTAACACAATATTGTCGTAATAAAAAGTATTTCATATCCCATCTCATTCCATTTCGTGTATGAACTCACAGTTCCATTGTAATATACGATCCTGACTCACTCATAAAATATTCATACACTTTTTCCAACATGGATAGTCCCTACGAGCCACGTTCTTGTTGACTTGTCTTTTCTCTCTGTTTATAAATAATAGTGGTAGAGACTACAGTACAATGATAGCTTAGCTGCTTAAGTTCATTTCATTTATTTACTAGTAAAGTCAAATCAACCCATGAAGTATGAATCCTAAAGGCATACACAGGTAAAAAGAGATGCATGCTCAGGTATTATTGCATTATGCAGTCAAGTCAAAGTCAACCACAATGCGTTAAAGAGTTGAAACAAGTCAAGACATTGGGGAATTTAGATTTTACACAAGAGATGAGGAACATACGCCGTGTATGTACATTATGATCTTGTATGTGCATACCTATCTAGTATAGTAGTACTGTAGTTATTTTGTTATGCAACTTTAAATAAAATATCTGACAGATTCACATAATACTACATGATTACAGTGCAGCCGTAGTAGTATTAGCCAACAGGGCAAGTGTGTTTCATTTCATGTGGCAAAAGGAGTAGTAGAGTAGTATTAAAAGCCATAATGCTCTGCTACCCTTTCTTTATGATAAAGATGCAACTCTATGGAGCAGTAGTAGTAGTAGTGGAGTATGTAGGAACGATATGCCACGAAGAAGATGAGAAACATACCTAGTACGTATACTACACAGAGAAAATAATAATACAATGGATTACACGTAGCATTTGGTATACACGAATGTGGAATACTACTTACAGCTTGATATTGCTAAGCTGTGTACCGTCAAAACCCTCTCTTCTCCATAATTAATCATTGTCGAGAAATTCTTTGAGATGTTTTTTGTAGTGTGTGGTAGTATTCAGAGTTGTGGCTGAGTGACTGAAGAAACTGTGAGCGGAGCTCATAGAACAGAAAACGCTCGAGCGACTCCCTTCTTCCAAGAGTAAGACAAATAACGATAGATTTTTCAAAATGAACGAGCTGATAAAAGAGAACTCCTCAAGGTCCGTCCTCCTCTTGGTCATCATTTCGTTAGATTTACTTTTGACGGGAAAAGAACGCACAGATCAGACAGAATACTGAATATATGTGTACAAGAATGAAAAAATAACTTTTTCTACTTCTCCTACTACTACTACTCACACAACAGATGAGCTCCTATTACTTTACTACTTTTGTAAATGCTGAACTATACTTTGTGTATTCGTAATGGGATGCTTTTGATTTTTCTTCTCTCCTGCTGCAAAGCAAAGTATTCTTCCAACAACATTATTGCCTTCAGCTACATCGCCACTATAAATTGACCTATTCATACTTTTTCTTCAATTCCTCAACTTACTAATCCTATCTATCTTATTAGACTTGCACTGTACTCAGACTTTGCATCACTGACGAGTATCTATCTGAGGAATTCACTATTCAACATTTTTAAATCGTGGTCTTTCTGTTCAGCTGTGTGAGCTGGAAAAACTATTGAAGAAAGCATCAAGGAACAAGTCAAGTCTTAGTCAGGATTCTCTGATTTCGATTTGATAGCTTAGCTATGATTGTCATTCGTATTTACGAATTAAGGAGTCTCTCTCTCTCTATAAGTATTCGAGAATCCCAATCTGTTCTTCTCCTTCTTCGTTCGTTCCCCATTTCTAAATTCCCTTTCGGCCTTTTGCTTAATGGTAAACATTATTCTCTTATTGTGCTCGGACATAAGTAGCTAAGAATGTGACGCAATCAAAGAGCCTTTTTCCTTTTCTATGTCTTTTTAATTCTACACAGAAAGAAGTGTTTCTAATTTACAAATTCCAATCTGAATGCATGTCATTATACTAAACAGTCATCATAATAACTACAAGAACACACTGCAACAGCTCCACCGCGTTGTCTGTATAATTAACCACGGAATTCATCACAACTATGGTAAAAAGACAAGAAAAAGCGTTTCTCTCATTATAATCACACTCTGTCCTTCGTCTTTTCTTCAGAAAACAAAACTTTGTTTACAAATGTCCCTAGGGGAAGTGCTAGGTGCCATTTATGGATTTTCGAGGAGCTTTTTTTCACTTTTCATGGCTTTTTGCCTATTATCTGTATTTGTACTTTACTTAGGCAGCATTAGGTGCGTAATAACAATAATAACGATGATAAAGGAAAGAAAAGAATTGGACCCTATGCATACATTCATATAGTTTAGTATAGATCTATACAATAATATATCCAACTATATACAAACGCCTTACTTTTGCACGGTCTCCATTGGCTTTTTGACTCACTCAACTCGACTTGTTGTAGCACTTTGACTAATTCCACTAGATTTACCTTCGTTCGTCATCTCTATTCAATTTTGTACGTAATATAATATAATATAAATATTCCGTTCTATTGTGTATTGCTGTGTGTATAATAAAATTTAGCTGGTAGTAGCAACAACATTACGTTTATTACATTATAGTTGCACACGAGGACCTGCTGCTCAGCGAGAGTCAAGTCAAACTTTTAAACGAATTCATAAAGAAATGTGTAGACTACCACTCACATTTTCTATGTATTTACCTCCTGGATACAACATAAGTAATACACGGAGTATACAAATACAATGAAGCCAAGTCTAATATAGTAAATCTACTTTATACTGATACTATACGATACATCATAAGCTAAAAAGCAGGCAAGTCAGACCCGAATTGTTCTACGTGGTATATATTATATTATACAGGTTTTTCATTTCCATTCTTTTCACAAAAGTAAAAAGAAAAGGGAATTCAGTGGGGAGTGCGAGCGAGCTGTGTGTGTTTCTTTGCAATGTATGCGTGCACATGTATTGCAGGGCTGTTGGTGTGCGAGGCTTTTAACAAAACACAAGATAACGTAACACCACAATTTTTTGTCTCATTAACTCATGTACAAGAGAAGTAACATAATAATGGATGCATGAGAGTAATTACGTGTTATTGAGCTTTTATGGAAATTCTTACCTACTCATTCTTAGTTAGACTTTTGTTCGTGGAACATGAAACTGCCTTGTTATGATCTCTTAACGCCTTATTACTGATTCTATTGTAATCTTTTCCTAACAATTCCGTAATTCTTTTCTGCACAGGTAAACAATAAGTCTACCATAAAATTATCGTATATTATTAAGTTATACACAAGACTTCCCTTATTGTAAATTCTGGTGTACAACATGCTATACATTACAATTACATTAATACCTACACTTTTTATACCTTACACCTATGTATTCTACTACGGGAGAACGTATATCTTCATTGGAAATCTGTATAGAGCTATTTACTGTGTGCAGGTACATTTACAAACAGCAATCTATATCATCATAATAGTCTATGAATAATTTAGTGTCGCGTCATTTTATTGCAAAAATAAATTAGCACTTTGATGAAGCTCTATGTGCCCCTGTTGCACATTCTCATCTTGTACGATCAGATTACAAACGTTCATCGTCAAAACTTTTTAAAGTGTCGGCCAAAATCACTTGAATTAGATTGATGGTCCAGATCAACCCTAAATTTAGCCTTGTGGTAGTATTACCTATTTAGAATTATCAAGTTAAGCTGTAGTACTACATACACATAATTTGATAAAGAATCACGAGGCTATAAAAAAGGAAGGAAGAAATATCTCTGTATTTAAAAACTATACACCTACTACGTATTTACTCCTAGTAACTCAATAAGATCACTGGGGAGTTGAATAGAGTTGAAATGAAGTGAAGTCGACTACAAACTACAAATACTCAATCTAACTCACAATCATTACTCTTTCCACCTACATACTCTCACTCACAATCAGAAAACCGAGAGACCGCGTAGGGAAAGAGGAGAAAAAACGGAAAAGAGTAATTTATAACCAAAATGATTCCCCATCCCATCAACCGATCTCGTTATACTTAGTTAGTCTCAATCCCTGTGTCTTCTTCTTCTTTGCAGGTTAGGTGCTTTAAATAAAATAAATATCACCATGTCGTGTCCATTCATGCGGTTCTATCCATTATCCCATTCCATGCATTACATGGCATTCTACTTTGATTTTCTCGCAGGAAACCATACAAACCATATTATGTATATTCACAGTATGGGAAGAATGTGTGGCAAAGCAGAGAAAGAGTAACACAAGGAAAAGCTGACGGACTGACTGATGATAAAGATGATAGGACGCTACAAGCTCAACTTATCAAAATCAACTGCAACTTCTCTTACTATTTACAACAATAAGTCTCCGCTTGCCTAAACTTATACAGACTATATACAAAACACTATTTAGTTATACTGTAACCTGAATATATCGGTGTAATATGAATGTACTATGAAATTTTTGTTAAACACGGTTAACCAACAAGGTATGCTATCAGAGTGTTTAATATTACACTAGAGTAGTTTTATCATTAAAGAGTTAAGTGAAGATATGCATATTAAAGGAAAAGTTTAAATATTTCTACTTTTGCAATAGGGTTAGTAGTTTGGTATACCACAAACAGAGATATTTTATAGTTAATAAGCGTTTTATATGACGATGGTAATAGCAATAGAGCTCAATTCAGTTTCGGTCTGTCCCTAAATTTTTTGCTAGCTGAACTGAGGTTTCATTTCATTTCTAACTACACTCTACTCACATACACGTAACATATTACACATCACATAGATCTGACTGAGAGCATATAATATGGCTGAGTGCAATGGGATGCTTTGGCATGACAAGAGTAAGTACAGTACAAGCACAAGTATAAATACCGAACTGTAACTCAAGACCTGTCGACCCTCCGTACGAAATTTGTCAAAATGGACGTGACAAGAGGAGCGCTTGTAAAATATGTCTTATTCTCAGCCACAGTATCACATCACCCAAATATCCACTTGTCCACACAATAATTTACTCTAAAGAATGGCAAAGTTTTCAGCAAATTATTTTTTTCCTGGATGTAACAAGATGCTTCATTAAATGAAAATCGACAGCTAAACCTACAACATACTTCAGTTGAATAAATAGTAGGTTGCTAAAATATTTTTTGACAGCATTTAACCAGGAATAAAATAAATGTAGGTTCAAATTAAAAAATTCTCCGTAGAATATGAGATTAGATATAGAATGATGGTAAAAAAGAGTTTAAGATTCTTATTAATTGATCTCCTAACTTCCAAAGACTGTGTTGAAAAGTGTGCTTATTATGCGATGAAGGTATAAAACAAAGGTTCAGTTTGAAAAGTTGTGTTTCCCTTCTTCCAATGACCTTACGGCAATAAATAGATGTCTCGACGACAAAACTATATAGGGATTGGATATAAAACGGATAAAGTATAAAGTATGCAATGCCTCGTGTATAAATGATAAGGGAATCTTATACTCGTAGAAGTATACGACTCCTTTATAGACTGGTAAAAGAAGAGCAGTAGGTATATATAGAAATTCAACAGGTCAGACTCAATCTGTACAAGTCGGCGAAGAGTCAGGAGCGGCATTCAGTGTTATTGTTAGTGAAGCTGTATTGATATTAATAATAATGTTGGTTGGAAAATGCTGACTCGAAGTTTGCCCAATAGCTACTCTGTTCTCCATACGTTTTAATGTGTGTGTAGATGTAGAAAAAGGAGTATTACTACAAACACATACCAACGAACTTATTATGTACATTACTATTACTACATTCACACAATTACTGCACGCTACTCTTGTGTTCGAATATAGAAAATTTGTTATTTTCATAAGGAATCCTCACATCACTTTATTATTATTATAATAGATTCGACCTCAACATACTCATCACATTTGTACTTATTAAGACACAGTCTCCCATAGTATGTACAAAGATAGTAATGTGCAATGCATTCACAAAGAGAATTTAAATGGACCAAATAGCCACAAGTACACACACACACAGAGTGGTCGTATATTACAAGTTTTGACTAATACAAACTAATAGCAATGGCTTAGTTCAGTAATACAATGTGAAGGGTATAGATTGAGATTGGATGTAACTTTGAATTTGGTTTCCCTATTCAGATTTGTATTCTTGACTTCTCTCTCTCTCTCTCTCTCTTTAATGTAAATGTAACTCGCCTTGTCTCTCTCTCTCTCTCTGATTCTTTTTTACTTTGCTGGTAGAAGACTTCACTAAACTCCAAGATTTATCTAAGCCAAGCTACTCTAACTGAAGAGGTTAAACTTTTTAGCTGAGTCATATTATCATCAACTGCATGCAACACTATACTTCGAAGACAGCTTTAGCTTTGTGCTTTTACATTCTATCTACATACATAGAAATATTTAACTATCATAAAATAACACAGTAATATTACTAATACTGCCACTAGTACTGGGAAAGAATATCAATAGCTTTAGTGTAGTGGTAGTGGTAGGTACATTACTGACAATAATATTAGAGAGACTCACAGATGTGTAGGTATTTGTATATGTGTAGTATAATGTGTACATTTATTACGTAGAAAGATGAAAGTATGCATAAAGCATAAAGTAAGCATCAATCCATCTCTTCTTTCATTCTTTCTTTACCAAAGTTCTTTTTTTCTCCTCATTTCCATTTTTGGGCAGACTCAGACTGAGTGAGTGAGTGAGTCGGATTTATTTATCTATCTATCTACACTACTATCTATCGTCTACTCAACTTTTCGTGGATTACTACGTATACATAGATGTTATTGTGTTTTATGTAATAAAGTCATGCTACCTTAACTCTTATACCAAACACAGTACGCCATTCTTTCCGTCTTAGCGTAAAGATAATACGATGCACAGTGGGTCCTCATTTTTCAACTATCTCTTGATTCCTCGGGGAACAATACAAATACAAACGAATCCTTCAACTATGTTTCTATATTTCGTAAACGTTGATTTATTTATCCTCGCAGCAGTCAGGAGCTTATGGAGCTTTCGAATATTATGATGCGTCATATCACACTATTTACGTTTACATCTGCCATTTTATGTTTTAGTAAGTGTATAAAAATTTACAGCAGATAGAAATAATACTAATGCTTATAGTAGTAGTAGTAGGAGCAATTACATTACGATCAAATTCCCTATTGTCAGGAATGACATGTAAATCTGTACTATCGCAAATAGATTTATTGTAAGTATAGCACATGCAGAGGTGTACCATATTTTTAAATAAATACTAGTCAGATTGTAAAACAATGCTTTTCATTTGAACTGTTGCTCATTCATTCTTGCGGAGAGAGTCTAATGTGGACTTTGGTAAACCAAACATTCATACAACACGTTCATTTCCATAAGGAATTGCAAATTGTAACTGTAATGATTCAACATTCTAAATATAACAGTGTATATATAGTACTAGCACAATACAATAAGAACTACAAAAGAAGCGAGAAATATTATAATAATCTGATTGCAAAAGACGTAGGTATTTTTCCATTCCACTTTTACATCCTTTGTGCATTGTTATGTGGAATTAGTGTTATTTTCTTAGGAATTTAGCATCTCTTAGCAAATAATAGAAATAATGCTCAAAGTTTGTTTGATGTCATTATAAATTGTATTATTTCATCATGCCTTTCCTTTTTAAGAGAATATTATGAGGATATTCACATCAGTAGTAGTAGTGCATGTACTATTTCTAGAATAATACTTGCAATGCTGCCGAGGAAGACTACTTAGTATGCTTCAAAGTAAAGGAATGTTAACATTGTACATACCTTGGCGAAGATTTTCAGCAATGCCGTAGAGTCCAAGGAGTTCTTTCATAGTTGTCTCGGCAAAGTCGTTCAAAACAGCGGAATTATTATTAGTAGTCAAATTGTGTATACTGTTACTACTGCTGCCTGTACTACTCGTAATCATTAAGTCATTGGATCTATCTTCGTAGAATTCTGGATTTCTGGCCAGGCGAAGGTCCATTGCGGCCATTGATACGGGATAATGGTCAATATTATTATTGTTAATGTGATGATGTCCATGATTGCCAACAGAGTGGGAATTATTTATCGAGGAAGGGTCATGCAGGTTATTATTATTTAAACTCTGCAACGGGTTCATCAACGACTCTTTATTCGGTTTCCTCCAAAGGCGCTTTGAGTCTAAAGAAGAAGATCGTAAAAGAAAAAAAGAAACCGGCTCATTTAGCAACAACAGATTTTAAACATTAAGAATGTCTTTTATTGTATTTTAAAGAGGAAGACAAGGTGTTGAGTTTAGCAGTCAAGTCAGCTCTTAAAGATTTACAACGGAAAGGTTGATCTGACTGATGTCAGAAAGAGGACAAGACTTGGTTATTATTCTTTAAGACCATAGCATATCTCAGAGAGAGTCAGAGACTGGAATGGAATGAAATGCTGGACTGGACTTGGCACTTGGGCAAGCTTAAAGGTAACAGCAGGGGAGAATCGAGTGCAGAAGCTTGGGAAGAAAAACTGGCTCATTATTGTTTAGGAGTGGTGGTGAGTGGTGGCAGCGGTGGTTGGTTGGTTGCTTGGCAGACGGGCTGGCAAGAGTTTGCCTGACTACTTACTCATTTATTTAGTAATATGCTTACTGCTTACCATTCTGAACTTCACTGAGGTCAAGAGGTCCATCGCCATCATCATGGTCATTAAATTCACCATCACCTTCCTCGTCCGTACAGTCCATCTCATCAATGTCGTCTCCATTACGACTGCTCATGTTATTATTGTCTTCCAAATCCGCATCCCCATCCGGACTGGGCACCATTTCACCCTCGTCATCCTCTTCACCGTCACCCTCGTCGTCGTCGTCGTAATTGTATTTGTTTTCTACTTGAGAACGAGAGTGCCGCTGTTTCAGAGGACTGCTGCTGTGGTGATTATTTGTAAGGCGATTGTGATGATGAGACTGGTGGGGATGATGGTTGTGATTATTGTGACGAACTTTCATACCGCCTCCGTGCTCTCCTCCTTCCTCTTCGTCAGAACCCGCATACTCTGTTATGTTTCTTGGCTTGAAATTTTTTCGCTTGTTTTTTCGCGAGTTCGAGGATGAGTTACTATTGTTGTTGTTGTTATGTGAAGCAGAAGTTGTTAAATCACAACCCATTTCACTGAAAAAATATTTTTACCCTTTTTAAAATATTCTTCATGATATAGTGTGATACAATAAAAAGCCTTAATGGCTAGATATGTATGTGAATGAATGATGTAGATGTTGTTCTCACCTGGCACTGCAACTTGTGTTGTCATCTTCGGACAGATTGAGATTTGTTTCTGAATCAACTACAGAGCATCCTGAAAATCATAGATTAATTTGTTATCACATGAAGATTCAAAAGTTACCTACGATCTATATAACATAAATTTTAGTATCTTATACCATAAAAATGTTTCGAGGATTCCGTTATTCTCAAAAATACAAAATTGTCATTTTCATTTAAATCGAATAATGAAATGAGTGTACAAGATAAGTCTTACTATTTACTTAAGGGAGCCTAATTAACTAGGACGTATTATGAATGTAGTAATTCCTTCTATATACTATGCTGATATACAAATTACTTTTATAATACATTTACTACGCTGTCTACATTGTATTATCTTATATAAGACTGCTAGACCAGCAGCAGACGTGTACTGTTATAGACTTGTAAGACTTGACACTATTACTTGGTTACATACAAGTAGATCTTCTATATACTCTGTATTATGTACATGTCCTATATGTATACTTCATTTACTTCAAGGCAGAATGCGTCGATTAAAAAATAAAGATTGCATTCATCTTCATGCCACATACAGATAATACTACATGCATCTACAGCAGTGCATCTTGCATTTCGCATCTTGCTGTGACTGAACACAGACACGATATAAACTTATATCTTTTACTTTGGCTGACTTGCTTACACGGTATAATACTACACGCTGTTGCTTATTGTGAGTGCAAGTGTATATTATACCAGGACGATAGACGTGTAAAGATACTACAATGAATTACAACACTGCCTGGCACTCGTATAGATAGTTGCATTATATCTCCTTGAATGACTGTCTGTATTTCTCTGTATCTCTCTGACTCTACATAGAGAAATGTCAGGAGCAGCAAACAGCGCACAGTTTTTCTAATAATGCATACACAACACACAATACTACTAGTAAATACATGTAAGGCTATCCATTCTGTCTATCTATCTCTATACACACGTTAACATGCACAATTCTCTTGTAGTGTAAAAGTGTTTTGTGTAGCAGTATAATAAATTCTCGGTCGACGGCACGTGCTCACCGAGTTTTTTCTTGTGACTATGAAATGCATTGATGTGATACTATGAGCTTGGGCTTTCCTCTCTCTCTCTCTCTCTCTATCTCCATCTAATGCAGTGTGTAAGTGCAATGCACTAAAGAACAAAGTACATCTAGGTATTCTATAATAATATTATATATCTGTAGCAAATGCAATGGGTACTATACGTAACACGTAATGCGTAACTGCAACTGGGTCTAGACAAAGATACACGATACAAAGTTGCTAATACTCATGTAATGTGTGTTGTTCCTACTTGTAAGATCATCTTATCACTTCTTATATCTCGTCAGTGTGTGTGTGTGTAACTTCTGATAGGAGGAACCCTCTTGCACTATAGCTTCGTTCACAATAATTACCACGAGATATGCATTATAGCAGTAGTAGTAAAACAAATCTTAACCTTGGCAATGAACATTAAAAAACGAAACGCAATGAATACAATAAATACTACGTTATATACACACATGACTCTGTAACTAAATCGTTAACTGGTAAAGCTACTATGAACTAAATCGATGTACAATCTATGGAAATAATAAAAAGGAAAGTTGATACCTGGAGGTTGAATATCTTGTCCAGGCGTTCCAGCCGACCTCATAAAATACATTCCGGCTATGGTTGACATAGTGAACTTGTGAACTTGAAATTCATACAGCTTCCTTTTATCTTATCTTTAGTACGCGGCTGATAAGCTATGTGAATACTCTCACTCACAATTATTATCGTAGTAGATTGGTTCGTTTATACATTAGGCCCACAACGACGTTTGGTTTGCATCTGAACTGACCTAACGCAATGAAAGACTTGGCTTGGGTTACTGTGGGACTACTTCTTTGTAAAGGAAAATCTTGTCGCTTCGCTGCCTTCCTCCACAGCTCGTCCTTATCTGCAATAAAAAATATAATCAGCCATTAGCACTCTACTTTATTTGTATGTGTTGTGTATATACTTTAATGCAATTATTCCAGGCTTTTTGGAGACTGTTACTTAGGATTTTTGATTTCAATCAGATTCATCAATCACATTAATAAAAACATCAACATGAGTATTGGTTATTGTCAATGTTGTTTTAAAAAATCAAACTAAATCAATCATTTCCTGTCAGAATATATAGATGAGAAATCGATATATCAGTTAGATTAGTACCATGCATGCAATTCTTTTAAGCAAAATGGCATTGGTGATAATATTATTTACCATTAGTTGATTTGTGAAGCAGAGAGTGTAAATGCACAAAAGAATTCGAATGCAAATCGCATAAAGCAAAATGCAATTGAAAATCCAGCAATAATCAGCAGCGTCGTGGCATAAGTAATGTAATGTGTTTGTATTGTATTTTACAGATCAATAGAAATGTAAAATATTCGTATGTAAATGTGATTTGACTAATAGGCACACTGACTATAGCAGCGAAAGAGTTGTAAGTGCAAGCGGGTTGGATACATTTTTTATGTGAAGCATTTCCTATACGTGGCACAATGAGCGAGTGATAAAAAATGCATATTTTAATGAGTTGGTATATAAAGTCAAAAGTAGAGCTGCACAGAGAATTTTACATAGTAGAACTTATTTGCATAGTGTGTGAAGGTGAGGGGGAATATTATGCAGGGGCAGATGAATACACGATGTTTTTGTTACATTTCACAAAAATCCATAAATCATCAATCACCAACTCAGCTTGCTAGTTAAAAATTATGCAAGCGTCAACTCTTGCTGTTAAAAGTATTGAATCTTTTCAATTCAGCTTATTAACATTATTTTAATGAAAATAACGCTAACTTGGCTTCATGCGAGTTGAAGCTGACAAGAAAAATGTAAAATATGAGCAGAGTGAGTGATCTCGTATATATCGATTGGTAAGTAGAAGAAGTAGCATGAAGCTTATGAAGTATTTAATTTAAAAGGGCGGATTTGCATTATACAGCATTTGCCACATTAATGCTAGGATCGGATGATGAGAATGCAATTTATACGTGCAGAAGTATACTACTGCTGAATATTCTAATAATATTTCAGTTCGGATTTCGCTTTATTCCCCTTTTAGTCGACAATGGAGTTTCTTGTATGTGGAAAGGAGCGATTTGAATAAAATACGGGAAAAATAGTCTTGGTAGTTATCGTATGTGAAATAGCGCATGGCCTGGCTTAATATTATAAAGAAAGGATGGAACTCACTACACGGACTACTATAGAAGGAGAATATCTGGTGCAGGAGAGTTGCCGTTGCCTTTATTACCTATAATTTTAGTCCACGTCCTTTTTGATTCGTTTTTACGATATCTGTGTGTTGCTTGTAATATTCAGATGAGAGGAAGAGTTACGATGTACGCAGTATTGCATGCATACTTCACTTTTGTGTTTTACGTATGATATTTTATTCATTGATGGCTGTTTTCCCGGTCTCTTACACAACATCACATCACTGGCACTACTACTACTACAACTCAGTTGAGACTAGTATAGTCGTAGAGCACTTACATAATATTGTAGTGAGACAAACGAATGAAATGCATCGAGGGGAGAGTTTTTTGTTGAAAAGTCCATATGGGATGCAAAGCTAGTAGTTAAAAGGTACACTACCAGTTTACAGTCAACGCTGATGAAAACTCTCATAATGTATAATATCTTATTATATTTCATTACGTGTTACCAGTGTAGTGTGTTGTGTGTGAGTGAAGCATATTTATAGGTGGCTTCGGTTTTATCCTTTACTCTGCAGCCGTTTTGCTTTACATGCAGAAAGCTCCGGTCATACAGACAGATGAATCATTTGCATAAGCATGAAAGGGGTGAAAAATCATTCATCATCCATTTTTCTAAAAGAGATTGGGTTTTTCAGCTTAAAATGGTTTAAATTAATGTTGGCTTTCCTCTGTTCTCCCGTAGATTCACAACAGACGCTCATAAAGTCTCTGTTCTACATAGATTTGAATAAATGTGTCTTTATGTAGTAGAAAATATTGTTTGAAACACACTAAAGTCGTCGTACATTTAACAACTTCGTCCTGTAGCAAAATGAATACATTTTTACGACCATTGTACTTAGTAATATTATTATTATGGTATTGTACAGCAAATAAGAATAAAACTAGAAAAGAAACGAGCAAACCAAGTGAGTGTGTATACCGTAGCCGTGTGTGCGTGGTAATAAAGCTAACGATGATGATGATGCATTTAAATGGTGTCTGGTGTACGTACACTTTGTAGTTTGGATGTCGTGGTATATTATGTATGTACAAGGACTGTGGAGGTACATGTACATGTAAGTAATCGTATTGCCCGTAGGACAGCGGCTGCCTTTTATACACTAATGTGCATATGTATTCATTTAGAATTTATGCAAACTGGGAAGGATAAATTGGCTGGGGTGATTTATCAAAATTGAATGTGATTAATTACTAGTTTGTTAAGTTAAACAAAGGGCAGACCGAACAATTTCGACCAGTGTAAAGCACAAAACTCTCAACTGATTCATAATAAAGTACGTGTACGTGTGTATATCGTGTGTGTGGATATACAATCACTATTATTATTACACTAGCAATTATACCACACTCGTATTCATACAGATACAGATACTCTACACGTAATAATAACACTACACTAATTATGAGAAGTATTTTACTTTACAAACACACATACATTGTAACAAAGTCACCCCGACCAGTCAGACCAGAGAGCAAAGTCTCTCTCTCCTATTCAAATACGTTTTCATGCAGCAACATTCCACTAAGTGTATATGACCACCCTCTTTTTAATTAATATTTCCAAGTGTACTATAGTATACTAACTGGATAATGTGAACAAATTTTCCAGATTACAAGTTAAAGCTGAAGCACACTATAATACTGCGAGATTTGTAATTGAAAATGGGTTGGTAATTGTTGATGTGATATGATTTAGATAAGAAAGACTAGTTGCTAAAATACTAACGCATATTATACGTGTTTGCCATACTACTACTGTAAAACCTACGTGGAAAACCTACGTGGAGTTAATAAAATATATATTTATTACAAATGTCAATATAGATGTAGTAATGTAATGTGTGTAGTATGTTTTGCCTGGTTTATTTTATTAATGCACTTGTAATTCCACGTTGCTCTTGTTCTTGTTGCCTTTTTGACTTTGCGTTATTGCCTCTCATGAGAAAATTCAGCGCACCACACACACCACCAGGAAAGAAAAGGGTGTATAATTAACGTGAGAGCTGTGTGTCATAAACACTTCTGAATTTTGGCTAGGGCAATAAAGTAATAATAAGAGAAAAAGGAAAATACTTTGTAATTTAGTAGTAGATTGGGACGCAATGAATTCTAAGGAGAATAAAATAAACTAAAGGAATATAGTAAACCAGATTTCATTCGGAATGTTATGTGTTTCATGAATTGCAGGTGGTATAGAATATAAAGTACGGAGTAATTGTTGTCGTTCTTATAGAGTATAAGATATAGACTAAGTATATAAGTTCTGTATATAAAGTAGTAGTAGTAGTAGTGCTGTGTATTGGTTCATTTTGATTTGGTTGAGTTTAGTCAGAGACTACCAATTTACATAGAGGTGAGTTAAGTACCCAGATAAGACGGTGAAAAGTAGTAATTTGAAATATTTATGCGCTTTTGTAGTATTGTTTCAGTTCAGTTTAGACATTTAGTTTTGTAAAGTTTCCCCTCGTTAAAGAACACAAAGTCGCTTTACTCTACTCTTAAAATCCAGAAATGTCAAGTTAACAGCAATCAATGCAACATTGGAATGGAATAGTTCCTCGAACCTGAAACCTCGCGTGGCAATAAATATTGACAAGGAAACCTGTTAGTTAGTGTTTGTAACTTGGTGTGAATTTAATCCTTCGTAAGAACAATAACAATAAGCCAAGTCAATGTAAACTATTGCTCTCTGCTGTGCAGTAAAGAAAGATAATGTGCTTCAAATGGAGGCGAGTCAAGTTTAAAACCAAATCTCCAATGTTTCTCATCTGTATAAACTCTTTCCTTTACTATGCACAATATTATACATATACAATGCGAGAAAGACCACTTGCCGACTTCAAAGTTTAAAATCTCTTTAAGAATTTCAATTTCTTCGACATTAGTAATAACAATCATTTATACTAAGTGTGTGTATAACCTTAATAAGTAAAACTACTTATGTGTACGTGTATACACAACGGATCTATAATAATAACAACAATGGCAACAAATATGTCTAAATTCTCTTTAATACCTATAAACACGACTGTGATTGTGAAGCACACTTAAATTTTAACTGTGGACGCCTTGGCATGTGTTTAAAGCAAGACGTTCGTATGTAAAAGCCTGAAAGATATGAACTCTAGACTACTAGAGGAAAACAAAGGAAATAGAACATTAACTGCATACACAGTTCAATACGAGAATTCAATACGTTCTATACCATAGTGACGAAACTCACCACCCAAAGAAGAAAAATATGCAAACGAGTAACCACAACATGCATTCATGTAAGTGAGTAATAATAAGAGAGAGAAATGAGTGTGTGTAGATGAAATTTGCGTTTAAAACACGTTTTTGCTCACATTGCAAATCAAATGTTTCTGTATATGGCTTTTGTGTGACATGGTCGGTGTGAGCTGATTATTGTATGTGTATATACGAGTTAATAAGAACCAGAGTGTTGTGGAGAGTTAACTTAACTGGTGACAGGTTACTATTGGGCTGACTGTGTGGACTGCC
This sequence comes from Pogonognathellus flavescens, assembly GCA_019776165.1. Lineage (NCBI taxonomy): Eukaryota > Metazoa > Arthropoda > Collembola > Entomobryomorpha > Tomoceridae > Pogonognathellus > Pogonognathellus flavescens. The sequence continues at coordinate 70,063 of JABASD010000034.1, read as the reverse complement.
GAGACGATATTATTATTATTATTACAGAGAATTGAAAATAAAGTCAAGTCAAGCCGTTTGCATTTACTTTAGTTTCGTTTCTGTTGGAACTTTAGAACTTATGGCACATGCACGTACGAATGGACGATGAGTAATTGCACATTAAACATAAATCTTGAGAAATAAGCACTGTTTAGCATTTTAAAGAGTTCACTTCTCTGTTCTGGTTCTCTGCGTTGACTGTTACTCTGCTGTTGATTCTCAGCAAGAACTTTACTTTGCAAATTCAATTCTTTGACTGAACACACTCACACAAACACACAAAGTAATAAAGTAGACTCACTTTACTTATTGGTAAATATTTCCGCGATATGATATGACATCCCATTTTCTACATGACTTGACTCGCAAAACGAAATCGTAACAAAAGAAATAATAGCGGCTCTAACTACTCTTTTCTGCAAATGTAGCTCTGCCACGTAGCAAGAAATTAATTCTGACGATTTCGGAATCTATAAGTATGCAAATAAGTAGTTAATTATCAGCAAGCGTAATAATTATTGTAATATACAAGCGCTTTTCCTTCCTATCTCTAATTAGTATGTGCAAACGTGCATAAACATATTGAAATACTTGCCAACTTTAACCGCATTTCTTCCCGTTGACAAGAAAAAGATAAATAATACAATTATAATTATTGCAAACCAATGCTAATTAAACTAGCATCTATAAGAGTCAAAGCTACTGTACATGGAAACCAAGTGAAAACAGACTTCACATAATGTAAGTATAGGACTGTCCTAATTCGTAATCAAAATGAAATGTAATTCGATGCACGCATGAAATTATTATATTGAGAAATGCTACGGAGAAAAATGTCCTATCGCATCAAAGAGACATGTTGAACAATCGAAATAAACAAACATAACAATATAATGGGAATGTTTATAAGTGAAGAAAAGATGATAAAATGCCCGGATGTGGAATGTTTTCGAACTTCCAGAAAGGATACGTCTGAATTAAGTGTAGGTATGCCTGTCTCTATATAAACTGTCAAGTCGAGACAAATCAATCAAAACTAAGCACACAGAAAGCATTACACCATAATAGAACGAGTGAGAGAGAGGAAGAAGTAAAAATACAAATAAAATTTATTGTCGTAAATGCAAACAAATGTATACGTCAATGTACACAATACCACCCTACAGTACCTACTACTTTAAAAAATCAGTTTTTTATGTTACCACAAATTACCACGTATCTTCAGTAATCAGCGTACATAACATTATACTTTATTACTACATAGTTTGAATATAAAGTGGCATTTATACACACATACGTAGAAAAATCAGTTCCTAGCAGCAATCTGTCTTTTTCCACACTTGATCTTTTTACAAAGTTTTATTAGGTTGTACTTGTACTTCTATATATTATTCTTTTCTTAAATCGAATTTCTCAGAACGACAAGACTCACTGTAAAAATTAACTGACGGGGAGACTGGCTTGATTATTATGCTTTACTAAGTACACGACAGACCTACGCAACCCAACCACACAACGACACAACTCATCAGTTTTCGGCTTTAGCCCTTGACTTGACTTGAAAGCTTTGTTTGCATTATTCTGTGAAGCAATGCCTCGAAAATGTGATGGGATGGCATTGCGTTGACTTGCATAAGATACTTATTGTCGTGTATGTGTGTAACTACCAACTGTTTTGTTTGCTCTTTGCTATCCTTCTTACACTTACAGGCACACAGTCGATGCTCACCTATCTAATTTTGCAGCTGAGCAACCCCCACACACAAAATAACGAACATTAGTACATGTAAATAGTAGTTGTAATACAAGTACATGTACATACCTACATGCATCCATCCATCCATCCTATAAATCTTTGATGATGTGAATGTGAATACTCAGCCTGCCCCTATGTCTCTAGATGCATCACCCATTCATGCATGATACTACGTACGTATACACATACCTATCTGCTTACACGTAAAAATACATGCAGGCTTTTGTGACCCTACTCTCCAATCTGGTAGAATCTGACTACTTATGTTTAGTTAGTTTTCTCGCTATATATTCAAATAAATCTACAATATTCCTATACAAATACTTTTAGGTATAAATTCAAATGTTGTATTTCACGCAAGAAATCAAAAGAGACGACGACAGAATCAACGAATGAGATTTAAGACTTGAGAAAAGGCAACTAACACTCGTTTCGTTTCATGAAGGAGTTAAAGAAATATTCCTTAAGCTTCATCACGCCCGTCAATTTCTCCTTGAATCCCTACATCTCACACAGAATCCTCACTTTTACACAAGTAAGTATTAAGGTAACTATTTTTATTTACTAGGTAGTAGGTATATATTTAAAAAGTAAATATATCTATATACACATATCCGCTATACTAAAGATGAGCTCTGTATATAGAAAGATACAGCATATAAATGCGTAGACAGTATTTGTGTGTATATTCATTTTCTTTATTCAAGGCGAAAGACATCAAATGAAACGAAATGAATTCAAATGGAATGAAATGGAGAAAAAAATCATTTCTAATCAAGAGTCTTTTGAAATGTTGAGCGTTCCAGGGATAAACTGCTACAAGGCTTTAGGACAGTCAAGCTATGCCTTGGTTGTGTAGCCCATAGGATGGAAGTAGCAGCAGCAGCGAGCAAAGCTCTGAAATATACAGTCCATTGCTAATGGCAATAATGTGATGCAAAGTAAAACGGAGCAAAAAATCCCTTCTATTATGCATTGTATTACTTATACCCTTGTGTTCTGTTTCGCTGCAGAAGAGCTTTGAGCTTGTCCAGCAGCAGATGATACGCAGTCAAGTCTGGAAATGATATTTAGAGGTACATTTACAATATTACTAAGGCGTATCTCTCTCTTGGTTTACGTTTTATTCATAAATGTACTGTAAAATGTATGACTGATTGTCCGAATGCGAGTGTAATAATTAAGTATAGGCTTGGATTGAGAGTTGTCTGCATTTCATTTTATAGAAAATTCGTATTGTGGTAGTACTTCATGAAATAAGAAGCCTGTGGTGATGATTCTTCTCCTTCGGCTTATTTTGCTTCACCATAAGCAATAAGCAGCAACACTTTATATATTACTCATACGAGTAAAAATGCTGCATTCATTGTAAATGAAGTGGATCTATTTGACTCCAAGATTTTCCTGCTTGTCAGTTCATAATTGTAGTACAGGCAAGCAAGGGTAACCCACTTTTTTCTATTAACTTCTACCATCCTATACTATACACGTATGTACTCACCTGAAGATATATGTACATAAATAACACGATGAATATGCATCATTATTTTACTGTAATTGTGTACTGTTCAGAATGTACGTAGGTAGAAATGCAGAGTGTGCACTAAAATGCTGAGTTCAATTGTATTGTGGTGTCTGCATGAAAACTGAAGATGGAAGGATGACATTATTATTGCATTTTGTATTGGAAGAAGTAGTTTTGTGGTATATTTTTAGTTTTCAAAAAACTTGCCATCTTCAATCTTCATCTTACACCTTCCATCAAGGAAACCTCAAAAAATCAACTTGTCATTGATGAATTGTCTTTTGTTTCTTTTTTCATTCAGAAAGTTCTCTTTTCTTGTCTTGTCTTGTCTGACGCAGACTTCGTGTCACTTGACTTGACTCTGTTTTCGAACTGAACACAGATACACAAAGGTGGACTTGGCATTGAGTCAAATTTTGAAGGAAACTCAAGAAAAAGCACAATGCCGAGAGAGACACAGACAAAAATGAAACCAATACCAGACACACACAATCACGCTGACGCACTTTACAATCATTTCTGCAAGAAAAGTCACTCTCTTAGTCAAAAATTCAATTCTTATTGGTAATTTCCCTTCTCGTCCATATTGAAAATAATTTTTCCATATAATCCATGGGAATATTACAGAAAACAAAGAAATCACAAGAAGCTCGTCACTGTCGCCATTATCATCAAATGCATCACCATTATCATCTTCATCATCAACTCGACCACATCATCATCTCCTTAAATGGTGATTCCAATTTTATAAGTATTGTTATAGCAGATAGCAAATGAGTTTAACCATTTCCAACTATACACTGCAACACGTAGCAAAGAGAAGGACATAATATAACCAGCAGCGTATCAACTGGTTTTCATCATACAACTCACACTCGAGTACTCTCTCTCTCTACCCAAACTATACTGAACTGGTAACTTTTGGGCTGGAACAGGACAGACGAGACTGTAGAACTCTACCAGAGCTAGTTTAGCCTTATAGCCTTTTAGCCTGGCCAGCTGCTGCTTTACTCCTATGCAGTATGTCAGTATATTGTTATTTACTCTGAAGTGTTGTATGTAAATATTATGTAATTGTTAGTAAGGAATAATATGAATGTATTTTGCATATATTAACTGTCAGCACTGAGTGTATGGTGTTGTTGCTGCTGAGCAAACCCTTTTTAAACAAATTCCGTAGCTTTACACACAAGTTTTGTGTTTGAGTCGTTGTCTGTTTACCAAACGGATGCTCCAAGTAGCATAAATACATATCTGCTTTAGTAGGCCTTGTTATTGTTTGAATATGCGTGGAAAATGTGTACATATTGGAAAATTAAAAATGATTAGGAAGTCGTAATAATTTCCTTTTTAAGAGAGTTTGGAGTTTGGAAGGAGAATAAAAAAAATTCGGCGCATGTGTTTGCTGATTGAGTGACGACGAGAAGCCTTTATTGAAGCCAAGTCAGAAAAACAGTTTCTCGTTTGTTTCCATTCCATTCCTTTACGTTTACAATACAAAGCTCATGCCGGCTTGTATATAACTTCTCTCTGTCTCTCGCACTCACTTTACTTCTCTCTCTCTCTCTCGACTCGATTCATTGCGGAATTGAAATGTTAATGCTAACATTCCCTCTTTGTAGATACTTGTTGTTAAGTATGTGACGCGGTAAAAAAATCATTGTGTTGTTGGAATACTAAAGAACACATAATATGCCATAACGTAAATTGAAGCCGATTTTTTAACTTGACTTTTACTTTTGCTGCTCGGAGTAGTCAGCTATTATCTTATTCCTAAGTTTACTTTGATGCACAAAATGTTAGGTATTGTATCTACAGTAAGGTTTAAGATTAATTAATTATGATGCTAACTAAAAATTATTATCCGATATTTTCATAGGATAAAAATAGCTAATTAAAAACAGCATCTATCTGTACATACAAAATTCCAAAACGTAGGATAGAGTTGTAAGCGTTTGAATTGAATTGAAGAGTTGAAGCGAAGAATTTACATATGTAGCAAAAAAAGAATCAACTGGCCAAAAAAGGAAATGCCAAATTATTTTTGCAATTTGCCTTTCTATTGTTATTTCGCATTAGTTCAAGGATTGGAATTAAATTGCAAACGGTTCACTTACAGAATTCAGTGTAAAGAGGTAGCCGCGTTTGCTCAGCAAAGAAAAATTAAATGAAAGAATGCCTATAACGAAACGAAGCGCTGTTCTATGTACAAAGTTTGTAAAATTGCTATTCATTTTTCACGTAAGTCTCTATTGTCGTATAATTCGTATTTTAGGTAGTGGTAGCTTTAGTAGTGAGCGGTCGCTGTAAGTAAAGTATGTATTTGATTTGAACTTTGAATTTGAGTACGTACTTACTCTTACACTGGAAATTGCATTGCGGAAAACTAATTTTACTTACATTAGCCAAATAAATTGCTTCTTTCCACTGAGGCAAAGACTAAGAGCGTATGTAAGCAAAAGCAAAGTATCTATCGTGAGGATATGATGATACAAACGAAAAAACTTGATTGAGATTCTTGAAAGGCTAAATTTAACTGATGTGTGTAGGTAAGTAAAATAAATGTTCAAATGACTAATTTCCACCGAGCTGCCTGACAGTTCATTTCGAAATGAACATTTAATTTCATTACCGCAGCTGTGTTCTCTTTGGCTCGATTTTCTAACAGAAACATTACCCACTTGATTACATACTTTGGTGGAGAAACTACGACATTTATACACAGGCATGCTGTGATGTGGGTCCTCTCAATATTACTATATAGCCGTCTTCACCCGTAATAGAATCAGGTATATATGACGATATAGTAATGTATATGTGATACGATGGTACGCGATTACGTATTTATTTTCACATGGGATGTGGTAGTGCAGTAGTGAAGTTTTTCGTAATGGAAAGGTCCTGTGGTGCTTGTGGTACGTATTTATTTACTATGCAGTCGAATCGGAAGTTGAATGGATCTGTAGGCTAATAGTTTACTACTCCTCGACTTGATAAAACCCCATCGTCGTATATCTGTTTTACAATTTAGTTTGCATTCGTTGTAAAGGAGATGAAAAGCGTTGTTAAAATCCTCCTGTCTCGTTGCTCACCATATCAAGGAACTCCACCGTGGAGGAGAAGACAACAGAATGAAATGAATGAAAAACTGAAAGTTCTGCTTGTGAAAATCTCCGAGTGATCCGAGGAGATGCCCCAATTCTTTGGTTGTTTGGTTGAGTTGAGAGAGTGTTTTGTGGTAGCTTTTATGTTATACGAGTAGAAGTCTCGTCTCAAGTTTTAAGTTAGCGTGATGTTGTGTTGTGGTATCGTGGACCTGTCTTTCTTTCTTTCTCTCTTTCCTCAGAAGACGAAGCGGCAAACATTTTTACATTGCATTCAACATCACAACATTACATTTCTACTCACATTGCAATGCCGTATTAGTCCCAACAGAAAAAAGTCTAACCCAAAAAACAACCGGAAACGGGCACACATCATTAAGCCGACATTAAGGAAAGAGCATCACATTATCACAAAGTATATAACAGATTTCGGGTGGTAATAGAAGAAGAACTAGTTGAAGAGTGGTAGAGTCGCCGTGCATGGACTGCTTTGCTTTTCCAGTATACGCAATAGTCGTAGATGTGGAGTGTAATAATGTAACCACTAAAAGGTAATGCTTCTTACGTTAAACGCAATGCTAATCTGCAAGTTACGCTTTAGTACAGTACGGTATGGTAAGAATCGTACAGCATGGCAGGAGAAAAGCATGCTGAAAGACATTTTCGGTTTTTGGCACAATTTTCGCAATTTTAACGAGAAAATTCACATTTCTTTCTCTGTGGTGTACACAGCACATTAGAGCAAGTTTAAGGAGCAGTAAAGCTTACAGCTCTACAACTCGTAATCTGAATGTATAATGTAAAGGAAACCATCAAAGTGGAGTAAAAACGATGTAAGCCATCTCCTCGTATGTCTTTTTCATTGCGTGACTCGGAAATTTAAACACACACGAGTGCTTGACTGAGTTAATTTTGCAGAAGTCGTTTTGGCATTTTTCATTGCTTTCTTGGATACACTAACAAATAACATTCGTTTCCTTCACATTCAACATTCTACTTAGTTATAGTACACTTAGACATTACGAGTGTTTTACAAGCTCACTTGACTTAATGTAACGCAACTTGACTTGATTCGAGTTTTTTCTCTCATTTCTTCCCTTTCAACTTATACCGTGCACATGCACTCAATCCTTATCCTTCTCCAATACTAATACAACTACTACTACTACACCGAATTTCGGTTGTAAAGGTGGGCTTTTTCGGTCTGGTGGTGGTTTAGCTTGGCTTGAGTCGAGCAAATGCTAGATTTGTACGAAATACCGTTGCTCATTTCTCAACTTCTGTAAGAAAACCGATCCATTTCCATTACTACCACATTTTACTTCATTTTACCAACATTAACTTTCAGAATCTCTGAATTAACCGCATGGTAAATAGAAGGCGAACACATACGAGACTCTTTATCAAACTTGACTTACATCATCTTTCAATATAAATTGCCTATATATATTATACCTATTAATACTCTCTCAAATGTATCAACATGAATTTCCCTATAGATAATCTATATGTAAATTAAACTACAGCTACACGCGTACTCTTACTATATACAAACAAGAAATAAAGAATCACCGCCAAGATATCTTTCTACTTTACAGTTGCTCACTGCAAGCGTGTGTACGAGCGTGTGTGTACTTGTAAATATGTTGTGTGTGTAGACATAGGAAAAAACTAACCATCACTCTCTTCGTAAAACTCTGTTCTCTTTACATTAGCGTCACATTGACACACTCACTCACGAAACACATAATACACAAACAGATACGCGATATAAACACAAACGTCCACACACCATTCTACTATATATTACTTATTCTACTATACCAAAGATACTTGGTAACTACATATCAGTTCACTCACGCTGTTTTCTTCTTCATCCCACCAGTATCACCATACCACACCGATCCTCCCATAATAGTTCTGCAGACTGCATAGTGCAAAACTTCTTCACATCCTTCTTCTACTTACTTTACTATCATTGAAGTAGTAAAATCTTTTTATATGAAAACAAACACACGCAATGTACAGCACGTTGTTGTTTGTAAGCTTCTACTAGTATACTCCTACTAACTGATTTAAGAATTGGTAGAGTGTATATACCAGATATGCATTATAGATACGTTTGTGTAATGCCAGGACAAAAGTAAAGGTTTGGTAAAAGGAAAGCCACACACACACCCGCACAAGTCGACTCATTAAATACAGACAAAGAATCGGCTCTCCGTGAAAACTTCAGTCAACGGAAAACGCCACCGAATGCCACTTACTTTAGATAGATTCACTTGGATTTCATGCATTTGCACCTCCACTCTGTCGTTCTTTTTCCTTTCATTTCCTCTCTGTCTCCCTCACACCACCGCATTACTTATATCGAGCAGAGCAGAGGCAATGATACATTCACATGAAACTTTGTTGCATGTTGTTACAGTTTTATAGTTTTTCCTATATCGGAGTGTATATAGAGAGTACAGTAAAAAGACTGGATAAAAGGAGTAGTTGGTAGGTCATAAATACAGATAGGAGTGTTTTATAAATATACTGGTAGTATTTACAGATAGGTGTATTCATTCAGACAGAAATATGTCACTCTAAATCATGTAGCTTGTAAATCATATTTAGTTTTCATTGCTTGAAGGGGAAAGAACACTCAACATCATTCAACACCTCACAGAGCTCGATATGCGTAATGTGTTTGGGTATCAGATGAGATATTCCGTATCTTGTATCTCTCTCATGTGTAAGCAGCAGAAACATACCAAGTTTTTGTACATATCAATAAATACTGTAAATAAACACTCCTGAAATGTGTTTCAACATTTAACTGAAGCGGTAAAGCAAGAAATCATAACACAATCATTTTCCCACTCTGACAGCAAAATTGCATTAAATCTGCAAATCCTGCCGTGCTCTCTCCGCATGTAATATCTTTACTAGTTTTAAATTCGGGCATTTTAAATGCTAACACAACTCAAATATCTTTTACAGTATCATACAGATAGATCCTTCAATTTTCTTTCAAATGTAGCAATTACAGTTAACAACGCGAATTTATGTATTAATTAAGTCAACTTATGTTCTACTTATGTTTATAAAATCCCATTTACATCTCTATTAACCTTTGCCTTACCATGATAAAGTAATCTGTTGAAATAGTATACGTAAAATTATAGACTTCACTTTTTCTAAGTTAAACAGCGTTATATCGCGTATTGAATAATTTACAGGAATTAATAAATAATTTAGCTAGAAACGTAGCAAGAAAAGTAAAACTTGAGTTAAGTGTTTGGACTTATTACATATTCATGAAAGGGAGTCCACAAACTGAAAATTATTAAGTATGTGGATGTTCTAAAGAGCTACAATCTATTCATATTTCATTACTTTGGCAATCATACTTTACACACTAGACATAAAAAGCAAAGGTAAGTTTAAGTCAAGTACATAATCTATTGGTACGCTTTCAAGTGCGCAGCTCTATTTCTAACACTCATTCATACATAATGTTCAGGTAAAGCATTACAAGTGAAAAATCGTGAATTTCCATTCTCGAGCAACTTATCATTTGACTTGAGAGAGTATTATAACAATAAGCAAACCAATAGATATTAACCTCGTTCAATACTGATTCCAGTATGAATAATAAATATCCATTTTACCCATCGTACATTCATCCTCCTATATAGTTGTATATACTACACTACATGGTTTGTCTCTGGTTTAGGTGATTCTGAAATATGTTAAGTCGTTTTACTCATGTTAGTAGAAGTGTGTGTGTGTGATGATGACGCTCTCGTCGTCGCAATATTCCCACCATCATTCATGTTCTATTGGTTATAGCTGTGTCATGTCATTAAACATTTCTCATCCCAACAAAGCCATCTTAGTTTTTCTGAACGTTCTCTTAAAGTCTCAACTATATTCCGCATTTATATTCAATATCTTTTCTCGCATATGTGAATTTCTTAAATTGAAAAAGTACACACACTACTACTACAAGAGATAATATTATTCACTAAAGTTTGTGACGTTACGTAACGTGTGTAGTTTCGATACATACTACTTTACTCATCCACTTTTGCATACTTCGTCATTGTTAGTTGCATCGTCATATTTACCATGAGAATGGAATTTCTGTTTAGTTATGTATATTTCAACTTGTTATTTTGAACAGGATGCTCGAGTCAAGTCATTGCATATTTCTCTCTTCATCCTCATTAGCTCCAGCTTTAATTATGCAAGAAAATATTTATAGCTCTCTGTCTTCCTATGTGCAGAAGTTCAGATATGCATAGTCATACTTTCCAGAAATATTGTTATAAGTTATTACAAGAGCTCACACACACATAGCTGCATTTTTCCTATATCCCCCTTGTTGTATATACATTCTACAAAACGTATATACAATTACTATTGTCTATTACACGTATTTAACATTGGAATATTATTATTAGCAAAAACACATACTAATAGTATAATACTTGTGTATATAGGGAGATATGATAGCCTTACTTGTAAAACTCATACATTCCTTTATATATATACAGAGAAAAATCGTAAAATCTTTGTGTCATGTTCCTTTCAGCCTTGTCGTGTCTAGTTGAACAAGAAAAGGCACTATGGTATAAAACTCTCTGTGAGCCACATTAATAAGAAGGCAGGTACAATATTAATATAGTAGCAAGTTTTAAGTAAAGGTACACAGAGAGGTGTATAATCGTTCTTGGCTTATCGCACATCGTACTTAGTCCAGGCGTGGAATAAACGGCACTTGAGTGTACGATTTATTAGCAAGCATTTTGAGAAGCACATATTGTCAGATGTACTTACAATATGTCTTATCTTAATGTTTCATAATTCTGAGAAATTGTCTGGAGGAAAAACAATTTTCACACTAAAAATCCCTCACACACAGCTTGAACTGAGAGATAGGAAGCGCATTTATTTATTCTCCTATCAAGCAACTACCTTAAGATAATCGCAATTACTATAAGTTAAACTTAAAATGAAGGGTTAAGTTGTGAGAGCGTGAGCAACTCGTTTGAGTTGTTAGGATAGGTCTATGTTCCATGTGTACTTTTCTGTACTGATAACATTGCTCTTTGCAGTGTGAGTGATGATGGTGTATATTATTATATTATTATTATTAACATGCTAATGCCACGCTGTACGACTTTGCGGTAATTAACAACTGCTGGACGAGTATTCCTATCTTTATTGCCATCATGTTTACTTTTGTCGTTTTCCCAATGCGTAAACACTTAATATAAGCATTCACGTTGCTTTAACTTCAAATCGCAGCAGTCATTATCAGTTAAGTAGCTACTATGTAATGATATCTTTAAAGGATTCCTACTTAATTACTCTTTCCTACAGTTGAATTATTCCTATTCACATTCCGACTTATAAGTTCAATGTAATATTCTTCTTGTGGAATTAGTCGACACAATTGTAAAAATTAACTAAGTCAATACCAACGTAGTGGTATTTGTATAAAATATAACAAATAATTTCATATAGAAAAATCAACAAGTTCACGATGCTGTATACTACGCTGTTTGAATTCGGCCTTCAGTTTATCTGACGGACTTGAACTGCTATTAACTAACTAATACTAACTAGTTCACAATGATATAGGATAAGTAGTATTGCTAATAAAATATACTGAAATGAGTATAAGAGACGAGTGACACACAGACATTGAGAGACATGTCTTGTCTCTCCAAAAGACAACAAGCATTTTTTTGTATTTTGCGTTTCTTGTTTACACACTGCGATATTTTATGCAACATTTGTAGATGTGGACTGTAGATATGATGGAAAGCTACAATTTATTCAATAAGACATGGTGTGTAAAAGTAAACTTTTGCATATTATCTTTTGTTTAATCATAGTGTACCTCTGTAAAATTTGGATTTTCCTAAAAGTTGTTGCTGAAAAGTAGGAATTACACGTAATAAAAATAGGGTCACAATGGGAAATAATTTTTTCTTGGTCGCGCTTGAAATTTTCCACGCTGCCAGTCCAAAACTTTAATTTCCTGTTTTGAGGAATACGAAATACGTCATTAGCCAAGCCACACTGCGACTAGATTACTTATTATAGCGGACAATGATGAGATACGTACCATACCAAGTATACGACGATATTAATATACATACAAGCTACTAATAATACAACACAATATGAAACTTCAATTAAGGGGAGAAGGTAGTATAATAATGATAATCATGTGTAGGTACACACATACGCAGTGTGTTTTTGCTGCGTAAAATGAATGTTCCTACGTATGTTCTTCAAAAAGTAAAAATTGAGTGGTAATATGTGTTTGCTATTGTTGTAGTTACTTTACTATGTGTTCTTGCATTTTATGTGTTCATGTGTGTATGTATTATGTATGCCTTTAACAACGGCAAGTCCGAGAAGACAATAAAATTCTCAATTAAGTAGGGAAACATCTGTTCAGGGAAACCGAGTCGAGTATTCGAGTTCTTTCGAATTGGAAACTTTACTTTTCTACTATTCCTTTCATATCTTTTCATGGTTATGCTCCTATAGGTCTACTCACTATACATGTATATAAACATGGGACTTAAACATAGTCTTGAATTTTTTGTAAGTACCTGTTGGTGATAGGATGCGAATAGGTTAGCATATGAATGATATGAGCTACACTTACTACAGACAGACATATGATGCTTTATTATCTTTCCTTCAGTAAAATAATACGTACCTTCGTTGCGAGCATCAATTTTCATTTTTATTCTTCACTCACTCAGTATTCTACACAATTTCATACAATTTACAACCACCAATGGTTATTTACACATGTGCTTCAATGTAGTCATACCTTCAACCTAATACTTTGTCAATGGCTGTCATCACGTATCATAAATTGCAGTAGAGAATTCAGTTTAAGTTTAATTTACATGACTCATTTCTCATTTGTACAAATAGCAGTTTTATGTAATGATAAATAATTTATGTAACTGTAAGTACGACGTATTTATTTTCGAGTTAAAAATGAAAAGTAGAAAAATTGACCAAAATTGAACAAATTGTACCTAAATTAAAAAGCATATAGATTTTGTATGATGATCCCTAACAAAACTTTGCGTTGTTAGAATTTTCAAATTTGACTGCAATAGAAATTACATGCATAGTTTCTTGGATTAGGTATAATATTAGTAGGTAGATATAAGTTGGTCTGTATATAAGTAAATAAATTATGCCAATTCTGTCTGACCACATGGACATATCTGACCAGTATATACGTAACTGTGTTTATATGAAACTAATAATGATGTGAGTAATATAGGCCACTGAAGGTGGCCCCAACCTACAACTGCATAATATATCTTCACAGTCACCAAAAGAAATTAGATTAGTATCATTTAACTCAATCCTTTCGTATAAATAAAAATGTAGCTCTACTAGAGCACACGTAATTTACGTATAAGTGTAGTTATGTAAGAGGAGTATGTACATATAAACGTAATGCTTGTCTAATCTTGAGAGCTCTACGTGCTCTGCTCTTATCTCATTTTGGGCAGTAATGGCGTAATTCTATCTATCGAATCAAACTTGGTCAAGTTTTGTAGAAAATAAATAAGAGGGAAGTTGTAGCTTCATACTTACCACACATATCAGTCGAGTAATGTGAAGGTAAACTAAATTTAATACTTGAGATTACCGGCAGATATGTAAAAGAATCTACTGCCTGGTATATACCCACAGCAATGTTTGTAAAGTACCTAAAGCTAGAAATATCGAGTCAGAAGAAGACACGGTCAGTCAGTTTGTGTTGTGATGTGCCTAACAATAAGTTAAAGCACACATTATACTTACAGAGATTACATTAGATTACCTCACATTCATTCGACGACCAGATACATATTACCAGCAAAAAGAAGGAAAAACAGAGCCTTAGTAAGAAGAAGAGCACATTCGATTCAAAATTACTGTTCTCAGTATAAAATAGGCAAACAAAATAGAGTGGGCTGACTTTGACTGTTTGAGTACCTTTGCACTGGATTACATATCACTCCGTGTCTCTATATAAAGAATGTCGAGCTAAAAGCTCCGAGCTTTTCCTTTTGTTGTCTATTCGACTACTTCCACTACTCAATGCGACTGTAGTGCTTCTGGCTCTTCTCGCCAAGTAAAAAGTGGAAAGGACAAACAGGTTTTAGGTAAAAACCATCAATTTGTATTCATTTTGAGTTGATTTGCTTTTTGGAATACAATTCCCAAGCTGTCCACTCATTACAATAATTTTCGATTGACGTTCCTCTTTCCGTTCTTCCCTTTCTTATTTGGACTTCCATTACTCCACGTCCTTCTCTATATCTTCTAACCTATAATCTCTCTATCGCATCTCACTCTCTCAGACGGACTATCTCCAGCAGTATAATAACCTTTTAAAACATTTTACTTTCAGCTTCAGCCCAAAAACACAGAAACGCCTTTGCTCAATATATACTTCTATGTTTCTGAATTGCTTCTGTGTATGTAATAAAAGTATGTAATGCACTAATGCCCTAGTTTCTCAAAAACAACTCACACTTCATAAAATATTACTACATGCTTAAGGTACTTAGAAACAAATTAAGTTATTGATTTTTTATTAATTATTTGTATGTTTAAAAACAAAGACACTTCATTTTCTGTTGTCGTTATCATTCAGGTAAGGTAAAAGGCAAATCTCGCAGTTGCATTACTTAAGAGATTATAAAGACAACATAAATACAGATAAATGTACAATTCATAAAGTAGAAATAAAAGGCAAGTCAACTCAAAATATGGTAAAGTTGCATTGTTTAACTGTCTAGTAAATTGTAAGAAGTTTTGTGATTGCAGTGGCGATTTGGATGCTACACGTGTCGCTCCCCTATCTACTCCATATTTTCTGTTTCTTGGGTGAAGCAGAGAAACGATTAGTAGCTCGGAGCACAGGCAAAATGCAGAGCGTTTTATATGCATTAAATACTTCTACTACATACTCCTGTCTTGTTTTTCACTTGTTTTGTTTTATATTTTCCACATAGGAAATTCTACACATACTAGTAGTATACCTATTACCTATACCTCTGTGTATATTTTGTACTTACATTGATGCTCCTTGTTTTGTGTTCTTTAAAAATTATGCAGGTTACACTTTATTACTGAACTATTACTATTACGTTTAAGTATATACCTATATATTATTCCTAATGCACACATAGCTTTAATACTACCTAAGTAAAATAACTACTGCAGAAGATTTCTTTGCATTACATCATAGCATACTATTTTTCATATTATACATATTATACAAGAGAACATCATAGCCAGAAAATGGAAAAAAGTAATCTAAAAGGTTAGTTGTGGCATTGTTATTTATTGTGTCTTGCTTTTATGTTGTATATTACATTGGTGTGTATGTATATACATCTTTGCATTATTATTGCCTTGGTGGCTTGACATGACTTTGAGAACGTAAAGTAAAAGTATAATAGAAGCTGTCAGCTGCTCCACTTGTTTTTGCATCGATAAATTACCAATTTTCGTGAATCCATCTCTTTGGGCAAAATTTAACTTGAGCTAACTGATTCAAATGGTAGGAACACATCGTCTCAAAGGAAAGTATCAATTAAGATAAAGGAGATAGATAGATGGCTCGATAGAAAGCTGTTAGGCTAACTAATACACATACTCGCGTAACACTACGCTTGTAGTATGAAGTAATATTATCATCACATGAATAATACACTTATATACTTTATACATGTACTACTGTGCTACTGAAAATGAGAGAGATAGATAAAGAGAGAGACTTGGAAAGGAAACCAATACAGAAGAGAAGAATCCAATTCTGGTACGCTTTGCTATGAATTTTTATCTTCGTGTGTGAATAAAGTTACTACTGTAATACGAAAGGCATGTTGTATTTTAATGTATAATGAAGTATTACTAAAAGTGGTAATGTAAATCCATTGTGTATGTCCGTTGCAAATAATTTTTCTATCTTAACTGCTGCTATTAGTACGTACGTGAATTGTATGCATATGGGTTGAATTCCAATAGCTAAATAAAAGTAAGCTAAATAAGCTGGTAGTTGTACTTGTAGTAATATAGAAGTGGTGTGGTGGATGTACAGAATGATGTACGTGTGACAGCAGATGTTTCCGATTTGTCAAACTTGAATTGTATGTATGCAGTGTGAGTGAAGGAGTTGATACACAGTAACTACATTACATATTATTACAGGACTGGGGGCATTTATTGTTTCTCATTGCTTTACTCTTCTCACTCAGTCACTCAACAACTTTTATTGTGTGGGTTTATCCAAAATTTATTATAAGGAAATTGTGGAAAACCTGCTAAGCTTACCAAACCTAAAGCAAATCCAAAAAGCCAACCAAGAAAAACCAGTAGCGAACTTGAGGCAATTACGGCAAAACTTAGTCTATAGTGGACCTTAATGCGTATGAGTACATGATAAACGTGAAACTACCTTAATTGCATTCTCTTTGTGAGCATTCAATTCTTGTAATTCAAAGTAAATTAAACGAGCAGATATAAAGGACACAGAAAAAGAGAAGAATAGATTGAGGCTAGAATTCCATGTGAATTTCAATGTGATGACTTTTTGGGTGCAAAAATGTCTTGAAGCAACAAACCAGCTGCTGTTTGCTGTTCACATACTTAGTGGGTCTAAAGTTAACAGCTTTTGTGTGTATGTTATTTCGCTATATAGATATTCTGATGTTTTCAACTATCAGCTATGAAATCTTACGCCAGCCAGCCCCAACATAACACCACGTCTACTACTGCTTTTGACAAACAACTATACTTCAACAATAACAACTACTTACACTTTATGCTTATATTAACACTATATCAATACTAACACATTTACATATATACACACAGAGCAGTAGCGATACAATTAAATTCCGCCATTTACATTTACACTGTACATATTCTCTCACTTGACTTATTTCCACATAAACTAAATGTGCTAACTATATCTGTATTCACATCATCTGCATATGACAACCCAATCCAAGATCATACCGATATGAACTGAAACATTGTGAACATGTAGAGAAAAAATGAAAAGTTGCACTATTTTTCAACGGCTAATTGGCAGCAGATAATAAATTTATTTCCAGAGGAACTATGACTTGGTCGTCCTGTCTGTGTTCTGTTGTTGTGCCTTGATTAGGTTAAAAAACTTTCTTGTTTATCTTTAGCTTTTGTACTTTGGCTAATATATACGTTTTTTACATCCAAACAACAAGTAGGTATCTGTCTGTGTGTATGAACTGCTATGTACAGTATATTATGGCTACCACAACCCATTACTACATGACATCACAGTAGTGGTATCCTGATCTGACCAAGTTTACGAGCTTAGCAAGTATAATAATATTATTATTATTATCAGTTATATATATGCGTACACAGGGCAGAACAAACAGCTCACCTTGTATTACTACTTTATTGGTTTTATATTATAATTCACACAATAGGCATAATGTAGTTGTGACAGAATTTTATGACTCTCTTGAAAACTTGGCTGAGAAATAAAAGAAACACACTAATATTAAAGTTGTAGGATGAGGATTGATTGGATAGATAACGCAGAATCAGATTCTGATCGACAGTCTTTGAATTAAATGAACGAAAGGATATTAACCATCCTCGTCCCACCCCAGACACCAACTGACTCAACAGGCTCAATTCTCCTCTAATAACACAATTCATTTAATTTCTTCCCTAGTATATGTGAGCAAAATGTGTTTGATAAGATTTCATATCAGTGCATTGCAACGATCAACATTCAAGGAAAAATTAGGAGAATGAGTCGATCTGAAATGAATGTCTGATAATAATGAGTCCAAAAAAGGCGATCAAATTTCTCCTTTTCTTCGACACTTGACTTGAGAAAATGTTTTTGGCTTATTAGGTTCATGTAGCAGCACATCAGATAAGTTTCATACCACAGTATGTGTGAATTATACAGATATATGCAAATCTGTAGTGGAGATTGTGCCGGTAAACTTATAAAGAGATTGTCTGAGAATATATATATGTACAGACTAATGCACGTACGTAGTTATGTACCGTTTTGGCAATCATGGCACTTATAAAGGTAAAGAGCAATTACGTATTCACATTCTAATAAACAAGGCTTTTCTGCCTTTTGCTACTATTCTTGATTTGTGAAAAGTGTTTATGTGTACGATAAGAAGAAGGCAACATGGAAAAGATTCTTATAAAACATCCAACGAGTACCTAACAACTGTTTAAAAGTAGGAGTTAACTGAATCCCTTCATATTTGCACCTATCCAATTCTCATCTAATCACATGATGAATTGTCTCAATCTCTTGTTGCGAGTTGCGTTTTTTCCGTAGATTTTTTTCTCCATGTATACTTGTAATGTATATATTCATCCATATTGATTCATATCGTATTGGAATAAATGCGATGAGGAGGAGACGAGAGCAATAAGCTAATTGTGGAAGCGTAAGCAAAAGGAAACCAATAAGCCAGAAGCCAATGGATGCGGCATATTGAAGAGAATTACGTTTACTCATATTATACAGATATCAAGGAAAACGAAGTCAGGGCAGCTACTGAATAATAATAATATGAAGGCACGACACGACTAAAGTATTGCTATATAGAATTTAATATGATGAGATGAGCTAGAAGGAATCGGATAGTGGCCCAACGAGTTTTCACAGATTTTTACATCATGTCATAAGATACCTAAATTGTAGAGGCTGAACATTTTCAATATTGATATATGTGGCTAATCTCCTTATTATGTATGTGAAGTGGATTCCAGTCAAGTCTACTAATATGTACGGCTTTGTTATAGATGTTGTTTTGTTTGCATACGTTCACAATGCGATACACAATGGGCATTCAGTGCAACACAACACACACAAAACAACACTCAGAAAGTCAGACACAGACACACAGGACCTCTCAGAATAAAATCAGGTAGGGTAGCAAAATTCGCTATGCTGTGTTTACTATTCTAATGTGGTTGTACTGTACATTTATGCAGTGCTGTACTAACTCCGTATATACGTTTACTTATTTTCTTTGTACACAAATGAACCACACAGCAAACCAAAGAAACCACACCACTATTATATACTTAGGCAGTTGGTATAAGTGTAGTAGAAATGACTATAATAGGTATGTATATAGTAATAGTAATAGATGAGAGCAATAAAATGCACTTGATTCAGATTATCTTCATTGCACATAAAATATCTACGATCTGTCCAAGGCTCACTGTGTGCCTCTTGGTGGTTAAAGAAAAAATGACGTAAAAACAGAGAAATCTGAAGTGACCCAAGAGTTGTAACCGAGTCAGAGATAAACTGCCATTGTAAATTAAATTGGCAAGTATATGGCACTCTCTGCTATGGTTTAGGGAAAAAGGAATTTCCTGTGTAATTTTTTTGTTGTATTGTGTAGCTATTAAATCAGAAATTGAAAAATTGGACCAAAAATTCCTTTTCGTTGTGTTTGTGTCGATAATATTTTCTGTGTGAAGAGGTAATGTAGTAATGGCATGGCATGGAGGTAACAAGGTACTACAAGTCTTTAATTTTTAGTTTATAGGGCTCTCTGCTGTTCATGTCGGGATTTTTTTGGGAATTGTTACACGGTCAATTGGTGAAGGGAAGCAGTGTATCATTTTCTATGGAGAAAGAAAGACTTGGCTGTATTCGAGTGTTGCTAGTAGAGGAAGTTGGTTTGAAGAATGACTGTGGCTTTGTATATATATAGTAGATATGATTTTACCGTGTGGCTATCGTACACTGTTCACCACCCGCGTGGTTATGACCCGGACTTTCTAGTTTTTCGTAAAATATGGAGATTGTTTTCATGTATATTCTGATTTTATCAGTGCAATTTCGGTAGCTGGAATGGCCACAGAATTACTGCGTAAAAACGTGACTCTCTTGCTGTTTTATTATAGAGTGATAGCAATCTGTTCATATTGTAAAGTAAAGGTAACGAAGGTAAACTCTTTGTAATGTAATGTAATCAAAAGTAATGCCTGTAAATGCAATGTAAACTATAGCACTTTGGTTTTAACAGGGAAAAGAGTAACAGGGAGACTAGACTGGGTCTATATGCACATGAAGAAAACAGGCTGACTTGACTAAGTAGAGGAAATTAAGAGAATTTATCAAGCCTGTATTGCTATTACGAACTACGATACGAACATTTATTATTATTATAACGTGAGCCGAGTTGAGTTGTTAGTTGGTGCATGGAAAGATCCTTTAAAATATTCACATACTTGTACTTTGTGGTGTAACACAGCACTTCAATACTTAACCCAGGTTTGATATTGGCAAAAAAATATTTCCCTGAACATCACGGCTATTATACTTTATGAGCCTCCTTTTCTTTCGAGAAGAAATGCTTTTCTGTAAAAATTAAACCAGTTCAATTGTCAACTTTATGTTTTATCGCTTTACCTAACCTCTTACTTGAACACTCTAATCAATAAGAAATGTTTATAGGCCTTTGCTCACTTTACTGTTTAACTTGGGCTCAATTACAATACTTAACGGTATCCTTATTTATTCCATTCGTTGTGTGTGTCCAATTCTACACATATTTCTCTTACACAAAGGTGCAGTCTTACAAACAGAGGAAATCTAACCAATGACCAAAGATTAAAAGTTTTCTTATTCCAAGAAGAAAAATACTTTCATTATATATCTTAATTGCAACTATTATTTCTCCATTACCCAACCAAGGCACTTAAAAACGTAATTAAGTTGTGTATCACATTTATAGATCAACTCAGAAATCTTCAATGCCATTTTAGTGCAATTACATTATTAGCAAAGCTCATAATAATAAAATATTGCCAAATGTCCAATTAATTTAATGTAGTATGGAAATTAACTTAGATCACATAAACGATAGTCATTTTTAAATTATTTACAGATTCCCATTATAGACAGTTGTGCAAGAATATCACGTTTATGCATTGCAAACGACTAAAGCAGGGTACTTACTTATTTAACTCAAAATGAATTAACTTTATTTGTATTAGCAGAAGTAGTTCTAGTAGTAGCACACAGCTGACTTGAACAGATTAACCAAGAAAGAATGCTGGGCAAGAAAGAAAAACAAGAGTGCAATTTAAAAATTACAAAAGTATTTGCGTATCTTATGTAATAATAAGAAGAACAGTGATAGTAATGTTTCTTTACCACTAATATTATGCATCAACTACAGACACATATTAGTTATACATACGTTCACGTATATACATCTGGGCCAATACAGCTCCCCCAAACACTTTAATTGTACCAAAGCAATTTTCTGATTAAGATCTCCCGAGTACAACACGATAAACACTCAACTACACTCTTCTCTCGGAAAAAATGTAATAGGAGCAAATAAAATGATTACGTTGTAAACTTTTTGCACTCTCTTGTCTCTCTCTCTCTTGGGTTGTTGGAGTATTGTGTGATGTTATAAACTAAATCAAATAATCCTGAGAAACCAATCGTATAGCAGAAGTTTATACCACATGCACCATTTACCATATTATTCATTAAAACTATACTATAACCTAGTAAAACTACAACTATTTAGTAATCATATTTACTCGAACATTTCTGCTTATAAGAAGAAAAGAAAAACTTTTATTCCATGTACACGGATAAAATACAATAGCTACACGCTACATGCAAATTGTAAACCCTCATCCTATCCAGTAGCACATGAATTTCATTTTGTGTTGTATTGTGTTAGCATTTTATCATCGTACAACAGCACTTATCTTTGATAGTCTCACGAGCAACGAGCACAAAGTTCACGCAAACATTTTACAGGTTAAGTTAGCGCAGCTTACGTCTTACGCTCTAACAAAGCATTTTGCATCGAGAAACATAATATTTATCTCGTGATTTCTTTCGTGTGAGTCTATACAGATTTGATTTTTACGGTGGTGTTTCCGTTTGTTTGCTGGTTTTCTTCAAGTGTTTCTCAACCGCTCTAACTCGATATGATGATACACACCACATTAAAAGATAGACTTCAACTTTAAATATTACCATAGAGCGTACTAGCAAAAGAAAAAGTATTAGCTGCTCGTATCAATCATGGACAATCGTAAATTCTCAGTAGGTAACTATCGCAAACAAGTATAAAACAAAGTATCCCATTTTTCTTAGCATAGTAATTACACGGAATGATGAACGTGGTTGTATGCAAGTAGTAAAGCATTCATTGCAAACAATACAAACGAAAAAGCATCAATTTCCATTAAACTGTACATTAGGACCTTTTATGTTTTCTTTCGTAGTTGTTGGTTGAATAGACATGCATCTGTACGTATTTATTAATTTTTTCTCAATCTATCAGACAGAGAGAAGTAGCAGGGATTTCATTTGAGAAAACACTGTTTTACTTACATTATTATACCTTTCAAGACTGGGAATTATACAAAATATACAAAATACCTGTGTACAAGGGAAAATACTACCCAAAGCTAAGAAACTAATGTATTCCAAGTGCATTACATGAGTACGGCCGTCCTCCGCTGTGTATAATAATCAAAAATTATAAGGATTAAGTCTTTGTGGATGAGTTCAGTCCAGTTTACTCAACTTGATGCAATATTCAATTCAAATCATTTCAAATTCAACTTGTTCCTTTCACATCACATCAAGTTCACTTCTTTTGCGTCTTCTCAAAAGCTATTGGTTATATAAGTAAGCAGAGTAGCAGTCGGTGAGCTCAGTAGTTGAATTTGATTTGATGCATGATGGGAGTTCATTTTACCTTAAGTAAGTAATACAATCCAACACGCAGCATACGTCTATCCATTAGTAATTCTAACATTCTTCCATGTATTATTTAATACATACAATGCATGCAAACACAATACATCTTTCAGTTTCCTCCAATTTTCTTGCTTTCTTTCTCATTTTTCAACCAAGTTGTTGCTCTCGTTTGCTTTTAATCATTATTCCACTCTAGTCTCTTAATAAATGATTTCTTTGACTTTTCCTCGTTTTATTAAAGAAATAACTTGCTCATCTAGTAAACTCCACTCCACCTCCGGATTTACACCATATCAAGCCAGACAGACTGCCATCATGTTTTGTTATACTTTTATTTTTCTGTTTTTTCCATCTTTTCTGATTATGTTGTTTGTTGCGCCATGCTTATTACGCATTAATATTTAGAAGAACCAGAAAACAACCAAATCCTGGTCGATGAGTCAGTATTAGCTATGCATAGTCTACCTTATGGCTACTATACATATATACATAATATAAGTATAGTAGCCATAAAGTGGGAACTCTGGGAACGGTAATTATAAGGAGTATTAGTAAAATACACTCGGGAGTATTGGTAAGTGATGCTTGTAAATAAAAATGTAGGAATCGTATTTATATTAGAAAAGGAGGAAAGAGTTGTGTAGTAATCCTTTCGGTAATGCCTTGCATATGGTTGGAAGTGTATCTGTTGGTAATAATGGAAATAATAACTATGTACAATAGATTCATTGACTTGGCTGTGGCATAGCCTAGGAGCACCATTCATTTAGAGAGGAAGACAAGTTGGAAGTGTAGTTTGGTAGTAGTCGGGAGCAGAAAGTGTTTCAAGTAAAATGCAGCAGCAGGAGCAGTCACTCAGTTGCTAATGGAGAGCAGCAGCAGCAACCAGCAGCAAGTTTAATATAGTGAGAATCTTAAATCTGAGGAATCCGGCTCTCTGAATTTTGATTATCTCGAGATGCTCCTGGATTGGATTGGTTTGGGCTATGGTTTGACTTGACTTGGTTTGTTGCTCTGTGTAGTAATGTTATAATCTCTCAGGATTTGCTCTCGTATTACACATACTAGTCATACTTTACTGCTACTACCTACTACTACCACTTGAGTTTGAGAAGCCCGTATGTTATTGTTACTACATGAGTGTGGTATTGTTATTACCATAATATAAATATATGTAAGTAATATCTTTGTGTGTGTGTGTATAACTATATGTCTACTATTCAGGAGGATTCTGTGTGTGTTTGGATGAAGAAGAAGAAGAAAGAAAGAAGGAACTCTGCTCAGGTTCTTTAGATATTCATTCTGAAGCCAAGTCTAAGTTAAAAGACAGGACAGACTCGATTTGAAACGAAAATCCTACTTTTTATCAGCAGAAAATATGCTCTGGTTCTTTCTGAAGTATCTTTTTCCCAGAGAGTACATGAATTTAGATTGGATTCGATGCTTATAGCCATCATGTTAGTTTTTAGTGAAGTGAAGGTGAGGTGGTGTACACAAAGAGGTAATGTGAGCTCAAGTGCGTATACCTATGCTCTACTATTACTAATACTAATACGAGAGAGACTCAGCTAAGCGTAAGGAGCTCAGCTCTGTTTAGTTTAACTAAACTCACTCTGTTCAGGTGAATCAAATCAGAGACAACGCCCCAGTCAAACCAGTTTTTCAGACTGGAGAGCAACCCGAGAAAAAAGTGATTTTCCAACAAAATTGACATTTTCTGATAAATTTATGTCTACTAAAGCAACAGAGTCTGAGAAGCTGGGAAAGGGCAGCAGCTCCTCCACAATATATACGTGGATTTGTCAGCTTGCTTAAATTGATGGCAACTTTTCAATATTACAATTTTCTTTGGCTTGTAAAGAAGAAGCTTCTTTAAGCATTTTTTACAGACTTATTCACTATTTCTAAGTAATTGCATAAATTAACGCGTAGAAAATCCTTTTTAGATTTTTCCTCTTTTGTATTGAATTTGCGTTTGCACTACTATTCTTTCCATTCCTTTTCCTATAACTGCATTCATATCACAGTAGAATCCAATTATTAAACAAATCCTCGCTACACATGCGGATAATTCGAAACTTCTTGTAGCACAATGCCAGTACAAGCTACTACCAAAATCTAAACCATCATCCCACACAAATTTGCTGTTAAGCTAATGTAAAGTTACTCGTAATGTATCCGCTAATTCCTAATTCCTTAGGTAATTTCTCATTCTCGCCACTATATCGTTCAGAGTTGCACACTTTGGTGATATTTTGCCAGCAATTTATGTCCCACTTCACATAAATAACTCAAACGCTGAGATTTAACCTCGGAAACTCCAATCCAGTGCCGCTAATTAAACCAAGTTACAAAGTATTGCTCTTTCCTGTCTGTCTATTTCTCTCACTCTCATTCACTCACTAACTCATTGCCTCCTCTTCTTTCTCTCCACTTCAAACTTTGCATTTCCATCCACACAAAAGCGTACCCGACGACACCAACAAACATCCAACCAACTTCGTTTGCCGGTGATGCTTCGCTTTTTTAGCCTGGCTGAGACTTTAGACCGCACTATACAGATACTACTGCAGTCTTTCTCTCATTGACTCGCACATACAAACACACGACACATGTAGTCTACGTACAAATGAACACAGACATGTATACACAACATTTGCACAGTAATCATTGTAAGCAAAGCACAACATCGCTGTAGAACAAGGCAACCATTCAGCCAAGGCAAGACCAAGACAGACTACTATTACCGTATTATGTATTGTGTATTGTATACAGTGTGAGTATAGTAGTAAATGCATTGAAGTCTACGAGCCAACTCGTTTTCTGTTGTTTGTTACTACAAAGTGACTTGTATAACTCCATCATCTCATTTCATATATCATACGTAATAGTTACACACGTTAGTGTAACTACACACATCACTTACCTCTTTTATATTATTATAAACTCAGTCAGATTACTACAAATGTGAAGAATGTATGTTTAGTGTTCAAGTGGCTAGAAAATCAAAGGAAATTGGTTGCCTTTTTACCAAAAACTCTCATTAGTATCTGTACACTCACACTGTGAGACATATACTCTACATAAGTATACAGACAAGTGCAATGTTACGCGAAGTTATAATTTATTTATCCTTTTACACAATCTTTCCTCACTAAAATAAAAACGCATAGTATGTACTTATGTACATGACAACATATAAGTACGAGAAGACTGGAATTAGTAGAAAGAGAATGGAAATGGTACATGTAATGTGTAATACAACATACAGGGTTATGTAGTACGAATTAGTATCTATCATCACATCACAACATTACTCCTGTGTATAAGAAACACACGTAGTAATAGTAATGGGAGTAGTAAATAAATATACGAGTACGGGAGAAGGTATACACCTCCATTATATTATTATACCCCTGAGTTGCTCATTTCAATGCAAAGTGATTTTTTGCCGTGAAAAACTCAGAAATGTATGAGAAACAACATAAATATAGTTAGTAGGTAAACTTGTTTTCGCATTTTTAATCCTGTGCATAAAAGAAAAGGGATTTTGTTTAGAGTGGTAAAGGTGAAACAATAAATAATTGTTATTAAAAGTTGCTCCTGGTATGGACGAGACAGACGTAAGACGAGAATCAAGATTGTCAAGGATCCGACTTGCGAAGAGGAAAAGTGCCAAGTGAAATATGTGGAAGCGTACACAACAACAGTCTCCCAGTCTATCAAAACAATTTTTACAGCTATGTGCGTCTCATTGTCCCAATACTCAACACAGTATGTGTTTATTCGTTACATGAATGGACTGTCACTTGTATACTGCTGATACAAATATAATACAGAACTTAAACAATCACTTGTCTTGTGACTTGATGAGAAATTGAACATTAGTATTCAAAATACTTCATAAATGTTCCATATGTAAATAATGTACATAGCTATGGGTAAATGTAACATTCACACCACCATATAGTAATCAAGACTGGTATGTCTGTGTAAGTGACATATACACAGACATAAAATTACAAGTGTGTAAAATGTGAATATAGGAAATAATATGGTATGTTTTGTTGATATTGAGATTGTTTAGTTGAGTTTTGCGTTTGTGGTGGAAATGAAGTCACCTGAGCTGAAATGTCAGGCTGACTGAATGAGATGGCATTCCAGATAAAGAAAAAGACATTTCCTTGTATGCTCTGCAAAGTATACCCTTGTATGTCCATTCTACTATGTGTAATGGACTTGAATGGAATGGATTCAATAATACGAGAGCATAAAAAAATTACAATTTTTGTTTTGTTGCGTAGATTCTGCAAGAAAACATTCAGTGCTGTCGTGTCCTGTCCTGTGTGTGTAAACTGTGATGCTGTAAGCTGTCGTGTAGGCATCTTGTGTCAAGTTGAAGGAGTTAAATTGATTCAAGTAGTTTTGTTGTTTTGTGAGTTTACCTCAGTTGACTCATTTTATTTTATTGCAATCCATTGAACTACTACAACAACGGAGGAGCTGTGTATGTGTACGTGTAAATTTTAGAGTGGAGCTTGTACATTTACCACAACAGACAGACAGATGTAGCATGATTTACTCTTGTTTGTCTATACATGGTCATAGTACACTTTGCTTTTGCTCTCATTACGTTTAATTTAATTTGATGTGTAAGACTATTATATTTTATCACTATGTTTACTATATGACTCAACTTATTACCCGAGAGACAACTACTACTTATCACTTACAAAGTAAACTGTATATAAAGCTTTGCTCTGGTGTAAATCTAGAAAAATCTATCTCATAAAGTGAAATAAAGCAACAAGTTGATGAGACAGGGGCATAAGAGAGCTGTGTAATGTTTTACCCTCAGAGTCACAACGAAGTATATGATACTAAGAACTGCTACTTTTCTACTAGGACTACAAATGCGGTACTTTAACGAGTTATACGGGTAATATCAACGCAAATACATTCACTGCACTAAATAGCCTATATAACATTTACTGATATGGAAGAAAATTGTGATTCAATGATGATAAAGACACGTCAAGAGCAAGAAACAGACATTCATGGTAATTGAATTGGCACTTGGCTTACAAAGTTTACTCGGATTAATTTACATTATACAGTTTCTTGCTTTTGTGCTCGGCTTGGTCAAGTTAATCCAGTTTTGCATGAAATGAAATTTTTATTTTGGCTGAAAAATCTGCTTTAGTTTGCACTTATCTCTTTGTGAGTTGGTTTGACTTGATTTGGTTTGGTTTGACTGGCTCACATTTTTCTATACGCCCTTGCTGTGATTTTTACTCTCGCACTTCACATCTCATCAGAAGGATTTGATTTGAGAGAGCCCAACACAACACAAAATATGCACAGACAATCCGCCTCGCCTCGTTTCTTTCACTCAGCATGCAAATACATAAATACTTATTACTATCTCTCTGTGTATACATCCTACACACACTTAGGTATGTCCACCGTACACTACTTCTTGTTCTTCCAACTACTGCCGCTTACTCTGCTAACTTTTAGATTAGTAGATTTATATGTAATTGAACTAATCTACATTATGTTTCTATATACAGTAGTTTTGCATTTCTTCTACATATACCAGAACGCATTGTGGAAGGTTCAGTAGTCTTTTCATGTACTTGGACTCGTACCACAACATATAATCAAATAGAACTTTACTAATGTATTTGAGCATATAATATTTGCATCGCCAGCACCTTCTCCACTTAATCGAATAAATAGTAAAGATGTGTACCCAGAGAGAAAAAGGAATAATTTCAATCTTTCTCACAGTAAATCCACTACTAGTACTACTACTCCTACTAGTACAGGTATAAATATCTGTGCATTCACAAATACACACGACATTTGTTGTTATACTACATTTTACACGTGAAAATGAACCTAAACTAAATGACTACCAGCGAAAAGCAAGAGATTGTTACTCTAAAGTAAGAGTAAGAAGAACTCATCAACTCACAAAGAGAGCAGTCAGGAAGGCAAGATGTAAAATCAAGTACGATATATCTAAAACACATAACGATCTACTGTTTCCACTCAACCTGACTGGGCACAACATAGAAAACATGCAGACAAGTTGTTTCTGTTACATTTGCATTGTAAGATGGTTAACTTAGGTAGTGGCAAGGATGTACAGTGTTTGTAGTAGTAGTCGAGGTGGTGGTGGTGGTGGTAGCTGTGTTTGTGGTGTTGTGGTGTGAGCGGATCATGGCACATAGTATAGGATGTATGATATATTAGTTTTATATATGAAGTGCATTGTGTATCTCTGTTTGTAATGTTATATAGCGAAAAGAGTTGTTGACTGTGCCCTTAAGTATTTACTTATTTAATTTATATTTACTTATCTCATCTGATCGATCCATTCCCGTCCCGACCATAGTCAACGCGTAACCTACCCAAGTGAAGTCAAGTCATGCCAACTTAATTTAAAATTTCCGAACGAAACAGATCAAAGCTCATACAACTATTACCATTCTACTACTATACTTATACCTCTTCTGGTATAGACTGTGTAGTATATAGTATATAGTATATAGTAGACTATTATCTTGCTGGATTGAGATTGAGTGCTCTTGTTTGAATGTGGCTTGGCCAGATCTCTACTTACTTTGTACGTCCATTACATTCTTAGGTACTAATAAATATTCCATTTCAATACTAGAACAACTACGTTCTACTACAATTCTACCACATTGAAAAACAATCATTCCTTAATCTGCATGTAATATGCTATCGTTATAGAACAGGCCAGTTAAGTGACTTGTTTTGATTCTCATTCACCGTTTCGTCGTCATATATCTGTAGCTGAGCTGTACTCATAAAGATGTCTTCGAATCCTTGCCTATAGACACAGGCAGCAGTCAAGTCGAACAAATGAGCAATTTATAACTGAACAGAAGTTATTGACCGACCTGATTAAACGGGAATCATTTTATGACTTATTTTCACATTAAATTCTAAATAAATGTTTTACTTTACTTTGTTTAACTGCTTTAATTTCCTTTACGCATTCATAGTAATATTTCATTATAATTCTCATTTAGACAACAAACACAATCGTTGACACAATATTAATGTGGACATTTCCACATTACCTAACTATATACTTATGACCCTCCATCATAATTAACTATACTAATATCACTTCATTACAATTTACTACTACGTATTACATAAGTAGTATACTTAAACAAACATACATGGGTTTCCATAATTAATTGATATTAAATAATAACCAGAATATTTTTTCTCCTCTAAGGAAATTGCTTTTATATACTGTGCATTCCTTCCACTCTATTACTAAGTAAGCGGATTTGAGTTTCTAGTCTAGTAGTATCCTTTTGTTTGTTACACTCATGCTCATTAAGTATACAAACATAATAATAATTTTTCTTTAATACGTTATGTGCTCTGAATTCTTTATCTTCTTAAATACTATAACAAATATTTTCCATATCTATTGCATCTGAGAGAGGCACAACAAGGAATGTAGTAGAAAAGTCATCTCATAGAAAAGTCCTCTAATATACAGCATTATATACCTACCTAGCACTTTCGCATGACATTACACGACATGAATTTGAATTTACTTGGCTTTAATTATTACTGTGTGTATCTGCATTTGACATTAGTTGAGTGAGTGACATGACAAGACATGACAGTGGTAGCACCAGTCGGCAGCTCCTTAATTATTAATTCTTTGACTTTTGGAAACTAATGTAAATATCCGGTTCTCTCGCTGTAACTTGCTCCTTGTAAGTACGTGCATTACTACATCACTACTCTCCAATTGCAGCGTAATAATAAGAGAATGTAAAATCTACACAGCTGAAATAGAAGAGACCAATGCTAAGTAGCTTGTTGACTAATAGCTGTTCGTAATGGCGTATTAAAAGAATACGATTACCGATACATCAATACATTTTGTACTTTTATATTACCCCACTCACACTATAGGCGAGTAAATACTTTATCGATATTACTACAGATGATATATGGCTACTGTAAATGCAATGCCGCATTATTGTCGGCACCGACCGGCTATATGACTATATGTATAATAAATTGGGTACTTATAGATGTGTTTATATGTAGTGTGTGTGTGTAGTGGTATATTTTACACACAGTACTAGAAATAGATATATAAGTAAACTGTGCACATGAACATACACAGCATTTACTTAACAGTTAACCTGCAGTAAATTTTATAGTAATGTAAACGCAAGTAATAATGACATGACGTGGTGATGCTGTGGTGGCAATGCACTATAATGTTATTGTTAGCCTCATCAGCACAGCACAGACGAACATCAACTACCGACTCACTCACACACAGGAGAATTTTTCATTTGCGGCAATTACATTTAATTCCGTGGTGGATAATAAAAAATGCGTATATTATGTGCAGTGTTTTCTTGTGTTGGCTTGACTTTAGTTTTAGTGGCAGAGAATCGACATGCCTTGGAAAGATCACGACACGACCCTTTCTGCCACCGTGTTGTTTGATGGTGGTGGTGGTGATGATGCTAGAAATTTTCCTGTTTGAAATAGCTGAGGTAGAACCGCATCATTACATTATATTGCATTGCATTCTGCCACTACTACTACTGTTGTTTGTGTTAGCATGTATTTATTTACATTAGTGAAGTCTATATCTTTTTGTCAAGTTATGTTTGTTGCCTTTGTGCCACATCACCAACGTACGAGATCCTATCAGTATTTTTAGTACTTAGAAAGCTATGCAGCATTTTTTCATTTTATGAGACGAAAATCCCATTAAAACAGTCATTCTAGCATTACTAATTATTTCTGTTCGTCATTACCATCTCTGCTTGCTTTATTAAGTGTCTACTTTCGTTAACTAACAAAATCACGGAGAGATGCGAGATGCTCCTCACTAAAAATATATGGCTCTTCTTCTTCACTCATCTCGTTAATTTCTTTCAGCTCTTTCTTTCCCTGCAATCCTAAGCAATAATAATATTATTTTCCATTTTGCTCACTACAAATAACTACTATTACTGTTTACTATAAGTATAGGCGACTTTACTTCCTACTATTGTGCTATTCTTTGTACTACAGTTGTATTTTGGGTTCGCATAGGATTACCTACTGAAGCTACTAAAAAGTTTACTGTGTTTTTGCCTTTCCTGTCATATGTACTAATAATACTAACACTCTGAATTATATTACCCAATTTAAAATTACCTATTTAGATATAAACCAATAACCGCGATACAGTAATATCCCTTGTGATGTTCCGGGTGTTAAAATTGAGGAAATAGAATTACCATTATTGTTTGGAATTACTGTGTACATTTCTTTGTACTCGTTATTCCATTTTATTGCAATTTTATACACAAAGCTGCATAGGGAAAACGTTTGTCTTTATTAAGCCACTACTATATACGCTACCAGTAATACAAATCTTATCAACTTTCGCATGAATCATCTTTTCCTGTGTAATAAGAATGGAAATATCGTTTTTAAACACAAACACAAATAGAATTTAAGTAGAAATATGATTTATTTGTCAGCTGCTTCGATGTCTTTGGCATTCTCAAGTTACTTACGTATCACTATACACAAAGCTACGCGAGAAACAGATAATATTATTATGCTTGGAATTATTGACGCAACTTACGAGATAAATATATTTCATAAATAGGCAATACTATAAAGAATGTTTTTAAAGAAATTGGAACAATAGCACTGGAAACGAGGTTCAGCTTCGTAGAATTGGATTGTATTTACTTATACTTATTTGCCATTGTGACACAAACTACTAATTGCTGATTGAGAAAATATCAAACTAATAATAAAATTACTTGATTTTATCAGACAAGTTGACTACATAAAAATTAAGAAACAAGAGTCACTACATAATTAATACTATGAACTCAGAGTGTCAGAATGTCAAATGCTGGAATTGATTACTCCTACATATATCAATAAGAATTTGTCGAAGTCACAATCACAATTCGCAAGCAAAACACACAAGAATTTGCCCAGAGAGGAGTGAAACAACCAAAGTATAAATAAATGGCCATAATTCCTTGACCATTTATCCAACACACAAATGACAGAATTACACTGAACTGAACAGTTCACAAAGATACGTGTGGCACATCAACAACTATCAATGTAGTGCAAACTGTATTTGATGTACTTCCTTGTACAGTTACTAGAATTATAATTGTAGGTGTATACCGTCTGTAGTGTGAGGATGTAAATTGGTAGATTTGATAATGTAATCAAATCATGCCACAGAGTTATAAACGTAGTGGCAATAATACATTAAGCAACGCGACTGAAAGATCAGTCAAACCAAGACGAGGTGTGAACGTGAGCTTATCACGCAGGATAGAACTAAACACAACGTCAGGGCAATGCAAGGCAAGCCATACCTATTATTATTATGCCACTAGTGGAAAACTAAACCGACGCAACTTCATATACGCTCTGTATTTTCTAACACCACCACCAAACCAAAGCCTACCACTTCCATATGAAACAAGTCAACTTCTACACGACACACTCAACAACTTATTGTTTGAGACTCCGGTGCGGTTCGCTACTATTTAACTACAATGAACTTCTACTAAGCATACTATTAGTACATTGTGCCTCGTATTTACAATAACTTTGTCAACTGTGTCTCTATATAGAATTCCTATATGATATGTGCACTAATCACCAAGTGTATATAGGATAGAAGAATAATAGAATGATATAATATAGGCAGAAGTTTATTACTGTGGTATTACACATGCATGATGATGACAACAAATAATATACAAATGCACTTCTTCGTAGAGGTCTTCGTTCGTTTGTGTAGTCGGAACACACTAATATCTTATTACTTGATTACATAGCAGTTTCTGCAACTCACATTGCAAGTTTAACTGCACGTACGGCTTGTGCAACCGTAGTGCGTCTGCATCAGCAATTCTAATAAACAAATCGCACCACCAACATTATCATACTAATAAACTTTGCTTCCTATATACGAAATTTTACTCTTATGAATTGCCAATCTGTCCACACGCTTCTTTTACACAAGATTACAATTTCAGAAGGACTTTCACTTGTCAAAGGTAGACATCGTCATCCAGTCATTAATAAGTTTGGGATTTTTCATAGGATTCAGATGCAAATTGTCCAAACTATCAATTCTATATTGTTTTGCTTAAAATTGCATTGTTTCAATTAATAAATTTTTGAACTTGTGAGTCCATGTCATGGTTATAATTTCTTGCAATTTAGAATTGAACTAAAAAGTTTCTATTTAAGTACAATCATGAAATGATACTAGAATATTACCCGACAGTACTCGTAATTTAATGCAAGAACAGCTCGTAGTAGTAAGTCACCTGTATTCTTTAATCCATTATATTTTTCCTATGAACGTTACAAGTTATTAACGGTCTTTGTATTAAAAATTCTGTTTACAACTGTAAGCGCAACATTGTGGAGGGCAACGTGAGATTACCAAAAGTGTAAGTGTGGTTGTGACTCCCAAGAGAGTTTTCACTCTCGCCCTCACAGGAAGGAAGGTGAAGTTGTAACGCAACACAATATGTAAGATACAATCAGGTTAAATTATTACATTATCTGCTGGTAGTTTCTTTAAGCATATCATAGCACATTGTAATATAGCTATAGGTACGCAATATAGAGGTAGTGTCAGTAAAGGTACTTTACACTATCACTGATTCTCTTCCCTGTCATGACAGTCAGTTAAAAGTATTACAAAAGCTTTACACCTATATTACTGTACTTAACGGATATAGTCACCACCTTTCTATGACTTAGGGGAAAAGTTTAGAGAATTAGTTTCTGAGCCAATGGAGTAAAGGAAAGCAGTTGAAAAGACATGACTAATAAGTGTACCATGTCATTTCGCAAAATCGCATAAAACACTCCTTCCGTTTTTACACAAATCATGAATACCTGGCGAATAAATACTACGCCCCGTATTCCTTCTCATTATTATTGCATCGACCATGGTCTCCTGTAGTGGCTGGGTAAGTCAAAAGACCGCACGAAAGCTACTTACACACATTTTGCTAATATCTTAGATATTTACTGGTACGGTGGTAGCCAATTTAAAGAAAGTTGCATGTTTCTTTTGGTGGATTGCACACAAAATACCTACCTATACGTGGTAGAATGTAATCGATGTATTTAGTATTTGCTCTCTCCAGTATAGCCTAATAATAATTTCAAGTTTTGGTTATGTTTATTATGTCTCTGTTATTTTGTGATGGACTGCTATGCTACTACGTAAAAGTAACTGCTGTTTGTGTGATTGAACTACGTTCCTTCTTTCCTCGTAACTAAAAAGTAAAACAAAGCACGAATTTTCGGGACTCACGCTACATCAACTTCCAAAAATGCCAGAGGCGCTATTGTTTCAGGTAGTACACTACCCGATTCGGCTAACGATAATAATAAATATAATTCGTATACGTTTTACATATTCCATAACACTACTGCATATGGCTATTCTGTCCTGTGATAAAAAGCTCATGGCTCTCCTACTAGTTAGTAACAGTAGTTACTTGTATTACTAGTTCTAGGTGCTATCGTTTCAATTTCTAATTTTGTGATACGATGTGTTGTGATGAATAATAGAGAAACCCCACACAGTAAGAGTTCATGTGAGCAAAGCATAGCCCAAGGAAAGCAAATTAAAGTAGAAAATCAGTCTCAACCAACGGGCTCTTAGCATTTTAAGTTATTATTGTAAAAGCTGAGCTTATGGGTTCTAATGGTAATAGCAGGAGCAGTGACTAATAAAGTAATGACTAAACGGAACAATATTAGGTTTCATATAGTATTCGGGGTTTTGTTCTAGTATACCGAGCTTTATTAGCCCAGCTTGGCTAATATTAATAGTAACATATGAATTGTAAGGAAAAAATACAAACCTTAATAATGTAAAGTTTCCATATTATTCAACTCCTTTGCTCTCTTCATGTCGTACGTGGTGTAGGTTGAGTTGTTGTATGTGTTTTGTAGAGTGCTGTTTATGCGGAGCAGAGCAGACCAGGTGTCAAGCCATCATAAGTATTACAAAGCTTGCAAAAATCCCCTTTTGCCGTTTTGAAACAACTGTTTGCTCCAACAAACATGCATATGTGTGTATATAGTACACTTATAAATTGAGCGAATGGTAATTTCCACGCTTCCTGTGTGAGTGTCGGTCCTCGCTTGCTCCTTACCTTATTTTTATTAACTTATGTTCTACTATTCTCTTGTTCAGCTCTATAAAACTAAGCACAAAACTTAAATCAATAGATTTTATTCGTCGTATCCGTACTATTAAGGTTTAAGTCTGTTTTTCAGCGTACAGAAGAACACGGGTAGACGTTAATGTTGTAATGTTACGGTAATAATATATTATACTTAGAATATGTATAAAACTTTTGCCGTTGCTTATTTTCGTCTGGTTCTGTTCTGTTTCTTCTATTCCTGGATGATAAATATGAGCAGAATAATGGTAGAATACAAAAGGGGAAATGATTCTGTTCAGTTTATTTTATTTGAGTTTTGTAGTACAATTCTTGTGTACTTTTATACGAGTCACTTGCGTAAGAGTGAAGGTAGAGTTTGGAGTTTACTTCATTTGCTTATAATTTATATTCAGGTGAGGAGGCACTTTTTCCTTCACAATAATGCGATACGATACGTGTGCGATACAAGAGTACTTTTCATTTCATTTCCGTGGCTGTTTGTGTATTTTAACGAAGCAAGGATTGAGTGAGTGAACGAAGCGAATCGTAACGTAATTTCATGTAACACAAATGTAGCTAGGTATTTGTCGTTTTTGTATATCGCCGGAGAATCGATCGAATCCTACACTTTTTTACTAGTGGTAGGAGTACTTGCTTTACAATCGAAATTGTTCTTTCTTTCTTGTAGCAGTGGAAGTTCACTTCTTTTTAGTCGAGTCAAGAAAGGATATTCTATTTGTGCTCTTTTCCTGATGTATGGAAAGTCGCTTTATACATATTCCATTATGCTGATAGAAACACACTTGTAGGATTTCTCATTTTCTTGTAAGGAGTCCACCGCGCTAAGAACTCATAGATTTTCCCTACGTAGGTGTTCTTTTATTCCTTTTCCCACTGTTCAGGCTATTTGTTGTGTCTTCACTTTTTACACTTATATTTGCTTTCTCGGCAAGTTCAATATTAACGTTGGTGTTCTTAAACTTAGAATTCTGTGTGGTATACACGAGTTCAATAGTATAATTCACTTTTGATATAGTTCTCCGTGCTTAAGCAGAAGTTTAACTTGGCGAGGGAGGTAAGAGAGTCACAAACTTATGTCGTCAACTAGTCAAAGTCTCGGATTGCCTCTTTCCTTTCCGTCTACACAGAGAAATTCCACAAGCACACACAAGCTTAGCTTTTCTTTCTCCTGTCGTACACACGTCAAGCGGAAAACTTTTCCATTCCAATCGCACGGACGATATCAGGATGGGCAATGCTAAAAGCAAAGTTGCATCAAGTATTTTATATTATATCTCTGTTCTAGTAATAATAATATAGTCACACACAAAACATCAATAATTACTATTATTCGCGAAAACATTCATAACATTTTCAACAATAAGGAATTGTACTGTATCTCGTATTCACCGGGAATCCCAATGCAATCACCTCTTTGAAAAACTAATAATAATTTTTGTTCTTGAATTTTACGCATAAAATGTTTGCATATGCAATTCTTTCTAGAAAGTCACACACAGTTGTTCAGAAATGATGAGACACTTGTAAAGTAAATAATAGTTATCTCATATACAGAGCTACTTCAAAAGTATATCATGCCAAAGTTGACTTTGACTTTCACGGGGGTCGAAAATATGTCTTGGCGGATTAGTCAGTTGATTTGTTTCAGTGTTGTACTGTGTGTGACGACTACTTTACTAACTGTTTGCTCAGTTGACTACGACAATATCTTGGTGTAGTACAATTAATAAATCGTAGTGATGATATGATTGTGTATTATTGTATTTGTCCTGTAGAAGAAGTATTTGTATTGGTATTATGTATATATTACTTAAGTCTTGATGATGATAATGATGATGATGGTGGAAATGACACTGCGTGAGAAAAAAGTTTCTCAGAGGGGCCGACACGACGATGATGTACTAATGTAGTGTTAGCTACCATGTAGTATCTGACGATGGGATGACAACAAGCAGTGTAAGTGTATTTGTAACTGCAGTGTATAAAAGTATTCTCGTGTGTTGTGCAGTTTAGACTACAGTAGAGAGGATAGTCAAGTTTATTTCAGACGCGACGACGACCAGAGACCAATTCTCCACCACCACCACACACACCAGGCGGGTAGAAGTCGTAGTAGTAGTAGTAGTCTATTAGTGAGTATATATTAAGTATTAAGGATAATAGCGGTGGTGTAATGTAATGTGAAGAAGAATAAGAAGTAGGTAACGTAGTCTTTGCGATGAAGTAGTAGTAGTTGTATTATTGGTGATATAATAATAATGTTAATGCTACAGGGACAGTTGATACTAGACGAAGATACTGTTTTGATCTAGAGGAGCACGACGAAGTGCACACACACAGCAGTACAAGAAGACGTCAAGGCAATGCTCTCTGCTGCTGCTCTGTCCTCTCTGTCTCACTCAAAACTGGGGAATAGAGAATTTTTTGGGAAGGAATCGACGCATCTAACAGCAAACAGAGCGGGTGTCTACTTTGGGGACGGTTTCCTATATACACTTTTACTAGTAAATCCAAAGGCAAACCAAACTCACCAATACTACGCTACGCTACACATACAATACACACAGAGCCTCATCGAAAGAGAGAGACCACTGCGTTCAGACTCTGCTAGTAGTATTCCTTACTTAGGAGAAGTAGTCGTCGTAGTAGAGTAGAGCAGAGTTACTCTTGCTTGAGAACTGTGTGAGTGAGCTCTCGTGGTAGTAGCCGTATAGAGCTGACTGAAACTCAACCCTTTTTCCCCCTTTCAGTGAATTACAACAAGCTACACATAATACACTAGATACACACACATACACGTAAAATACTTACACTTAAACAATATTATTACTATAAACTTGCATTACTTTACATATACACTCACCAATTCCATTAGATTTTACTTGGTCATACCAATATCCAGCTTTACATACACAATGAAACTGTATGGAGACTTAATACACACAAGATCATTTTTATAAATAATGTGTGAGTGTGTGTCTTAAGTTTTTAGTAATGAGTGAAGTACACACGTACTAACTACTACTAAAACACATCTACTTTTAATAATATTATTTTATTATATTATTATTCACCCTTGCATTTCTTTACTTATCATTTTACTATGAATTCTAAGACTTAAGACTGTTTGATGGTCTTTGCTTTTTTACGTTGTGTCTCACATGTCTGTTTCTTTACTACAAGCTCCTAGTCAATCCACCGTGGAAATCAACATTAAAAGAATGTTGTGGTCAAGCTTGTGTGAATCCACACTTAAAACAATTTTTCTTTTCGCGTTAGTTATTATATACTAGTGTGGTATAGTAGTAGTTGAAGTTTTTTCTGCTTTTTTCTTTTTCCTCGTTTCTGACTATAATTTGCCTATAGTATTATTGTATGTAGTAAAATTGTGGGATGCACGTTGTATCTTGTGTGCAGTTGGTTGTATGCATTTACCTGAAGCTTGCAATTGGCTTGAGTAGCATTGAATTCTGTGTATGTGTAGTGGACGAGGCTGGTTCATTATGTTTGCTACGCTCTGTTATCCTCTCTCTCTCTCTTTCGTTGTGTATCTGTTCTTACGTGTAGTTGTTGTTTCTTTCAACAGTGTCTATTATAATAATGCGTTATCCTATTATGCATCGCTTTGCTGCTTTTTCTTTCTTGAGGTACACACGTTTACGTACATTTTATGTACAGATACAACCACACGGCTATAAGTAAGTAAGTAAAGTATGTTTAGGTACGTTTTTAAGTATATCTTCTGTTCACTTGTTCTTCTCGTGCTGTTCTGCTCGGCTGTTTAGACTATTCGCGTAAGATTAGTTTATTGGCTAAGAGCTTTGCTTAGATTTGCTATAGTTTCTCCTTCACAATACTCTCCTTGGATTGGAAGAGACCAGATGATGTTTTTTCAGAAAGGGCTGGCCATTCTTTTCTTACTTTTTGCCATTTCACTTATAAACAGCTATAGACTTATTTCAGCTGTCTTTCTTTACTTACTTTTGCGCTTTTTAACTCGCACCTAATCTTCAGGTTATACTCACTGCTGTAAATGTACCATTCATTGTAAGAGTGTTGTTGCGGAAAAACTTACGATTGAAAATTCCCATGTAATTTCTGTTTAACTAATTGTTACTTTTTAACTAAGTACACAGTATGAAGGAAGTATGTACTTATTACATTTTCTTTCACCAGATACTATTCAATAAATGAAGACAGAAAATTATTCGGACACTATTTAGCGAATTTTCAGATCACAATTAATTAGCTATTGAGCGATTGTTCTTTACAGATATATGAATTATGTTCTCGCTTTTATCAGCAATATTACACAGCCTGTTTGATTTACAGTTTTAGCTTAATGCATCGCTTACAAACAAACTTGAAACTTGCATACAAAACTAATTGTAAATTATTAAATTGGAAAAATCCTGGTTGAGTTGCATGAAAATGCCACGTTGTATATTTTGACAATGTTTCTAACACTTTTAAGTACTATTCTAGCAGATAGTTCTCACATGTTCTTCGTTCTTATGATATATAACGTTGACCATTTTGGACTACGGTAATTTCTAAATTGCTTCAGTATTCACAAAATATGTTAAGTATACCTTTTCATTATTAGTTTGTAATGTTGTGTGAAGTTATGTGATGAATAGCTGATAAAATAACAAAAACCATATGAGTTGGTATTTAAATGGTCAGGTTGAATGTGAGGTGTTATTAATAAATGAGTTTATGGATATTAATTTTAAAGCTACCTATTTACCTAGTAGAGAATACAAAAGGTGTTGCTGGTTCTAGTGGTATGAATGACGATTGGCTTTATTAATTCGACTGTGTCATGTTGAAAAGTTCATTTGAGACATAATCTTAGGGTGTAAGATGAGAATAGTAGTCCCATGTTGAGTGAAATTCATTAATTCCTTTTTTGTACGGACGTTTTGATTCGAATGTAAATGACCAATGGTAGTTAATCTCTTCCATCATTAATTACATTTTTCCTATAATGTTCATACTTAAGTATTTATAGGAAAGATATTTACTTGACTGCATTCAAAATGGAAATCTCAAAGTAACATGCAATATCTCTAGAATATCATTGAATTGAAGGAGTTAGCGATACAAAGATAGATATGTAAAAACGTTTCCAAAAAATATTGATACTATACGTAGACAGATAATACACTTTGGAGATATGAGTGAGATGAGACGAAGAAAATAATAATAATAATAATCTATACACTCAATCGAATATACATACGCTAAAATGCAAATGTCAAAAGAAATATGTGAATACAAATGCAGTTAAACCATTGCCATGTATTATTACTCTTGTAAAGTCAAAGTCAAGTCAACAGAATTTTACATGCAAGCGGCACATTCTGATTCTTTGTTAATACTACTTATGATGAACGAACGAATCGTATGTATCCATGTTCGTCTGCAACTCCCTAAAAGATCTAATCAAAACAAATCCGATGATTGATGATCGTATTGCCATCCTTGTCTTTGTGTGTAAAGCAAAACAAGAGTACACAACAGTCAGAGTCATATAGATAATATACTAAAGTATAAGTATGTGTATAATACACACACATAGACATAAAGATCGAATTGCTTGTCAAACTGGAGATGAGTTAGTAATGCTAATGCTAACTTCTTCCGAACCGTTGCTTCTCCTTTAAATGGAAATTCGTAATTCATGTAGATAGCCATTCTATTGGAATTCTTCAGGTGAACATTCTAACACAGAATACCTCATCCATTCTTTTATACTTTGTAAATATGAAATTAATCTTTTCATGACTCACTCACAACTTACTACCGATACTCTACTACAGATACTACCTGTTAGATAATTTCAATGCATTTTTATAAACCAAAGTTTCATAGTACCTATATATACTTTTTTATACCCCATATACACTGCTAGAAGTGGAATGTACAAAATTATGTGTCCACAATTGTTCTCTGGTAATTTATTTGCAATCTAACTTCTAATGCAATCGATGATAGGTATAAAACAATTGGCAGACATATAATTGTACATTAAAATAATGACATTCAATTTTATACTCGTTGAATATCAATCAAAAGAGAGAAATAGTAGCAAATATTTTAAGATATCTTAACGTATATCTCCAATATGCCTATATAAAATATACGTTCAAGTATTCAAACTCCCAATTAAACCAAAGATTAAATATAAAGATTATCATTCTATATTGATTGGTCTGCGGTTGGCAGAGTACTGCAGTTACACAGAAGTATTGGAAAGATGCAATACCTTTATTAGTCAAACGACCGACCCTCTCGTATGACAGAAGCAAAAAAATACCTTCTCAACAAGAACAAACTAAAAGAGAATGAGAGTTAGATAGATTACAGATTGTATTGTTAATCATTCCTTGGCATTCTTAAATCGTTACGAGCAACAATAACTTAGAGTACTGTGAAACATTGGATTGCTACTCACATTCATAAAACCATGAACCACGTATGCCATAATATTCAAACAAAAATCCACTATATGAAGACCAAAGAGAAAAGCGATGCCTTGGTTTACTTGACTGCGTGATATTTACTACTACAACTTGACTACTTCTACTGTATTCCTACATACGCCACGGCACAGCACAATCACACGTACTACGTTTGAAGAAAGGAAAGGCGAATGTCATGCAAAAGATCTTATTACAAGACATTACCCTTTGAACCTGACTTTGCTTAGGTAATGTAACCAAAGTGCGAGCAGAGGAACAGGAGGATTTGATTAAGCTTTGAGCTATTAATAGAAAGGATTTTAGAAATAGCAGTTAAAATATTATATACCTATACAGTAACTCTTGTGTGTGATATGTTCTTTTGTTCGCTGAAGGATTTGCCGAGAACATTATAATATGACTAATAGCAGTAGTAAATGAGAAGAGCCATATGATAT
This sequence comes from Pogonognathellus flavescens, assembly GCA_019776165.1. Classification (NCBI taxonomy): domain Eukaryota; kingdom Metazoa; phylum Arthropoda; class Collembola; order Entomobryomorpha; family Tomoceridae; genus Pogonognathellus; species Pogonognathellus flavescens. The sequence continues at coordinate 26,624 of JABASD010000034.1, read as the reverse complement.
TAGTGTAAAATAAAAGTGCTAAGCGAAGCAAATAAAATATCACGTTAAATGAAAATGAATGGTAAATGACTGAAGTATGAAGACTACAATAGAACCCATAGCTATAAGGCATATAGTACTGGTAGAGAATGTGAGGAAATGAGTAAGTACAGATAGAAGTAGCACTGTACTTATAAGAAGGATTTCTATTCATGTTTCTGTATGTCCATATTCAACTGTGAAACTGATTTAGTCCTCTTTTATGGCTTTTCTGTCGGCTTCACTTGCAAAACTGCTCAAAAAAGGATGTTCGTAAATCTATTGTAATTCTTCCCTTTACTTGTCATAAAATATTCCACCTTTCTCTACGTAACTTGCTAACCATTATAAAATCATCAGAGAATGAAACCTATGTACATTAAAGACCCAGCTATCTGTACACATTTTTGTGACGAAATATGAGAGAAGGAATGCGAAATTTTGTCAATCTTTAATCTACATGAACAAATTCACGTTTTAATTATACTCAATACTTGGAATCAGTAGATTATATCGAGTTTTACAGAACTTTTCAGCACTTCCAAGGGTCATTGACCAATTTATTTAATCGTATTACGTAACTCGCGTTAACTTACGTTTTTTGTTGGAATATCTAATAAAATAATTATGGTTAATTGTGAGAACAATTAAAACGTCTAATTCAATAGCTTTGTGCCTTGGTACTCTACAGTCTACACTACATAAAATTGAATGTTTCGTTGAAATTTTCATGTTCAATTCATTGATATATTTTTTGTCAGAAGCAGGGAGCATTTACCTTTAGACGGCATTTTTATTAAAGAGAGGTGAATGAATGATTGAAATATTAAATGCCCATATGAAAATGAAACAAATAATTCCTTGTAATGTAATTTAGAATAAATAGAACACTTCCGCAGTTGTTTTAGGGAAATATGTAAAATAGGTGTTATAAGTCTTACGAGTGCATATAATAACTATATATTAAGAATAAGCGACGTAAACTGTCAAATGACATGCACTGTGCTGGTGCTAATTCAAATAAACGGATAAAAATGTTAGCTTATTACTCTCAAGCCTTTGGGATTGACAATAAAATGTAAGACCATTTAGAATCCTACGATAAACACATACAGTGTAAAATGCTAATGATTTTATACCATTCCTTTTACCTTGGTAGCTTGTTTCAACATACATGTACTGTACTATTCATATAAACACTCTATCCATTGAATGTATAGTGTAAATTAAACATAAACGTAAATGGGCATGTGTGAAATATTTAATCAAGCAAGAAAATGCAGACTGCAGTAACATTACAACTAAGGAGACTCTAATTGAATAATTACAGGAGTAATTACGTGGAAATTAAAGTCTTAGCATGGCTCCAGGCTGGGATTTCTTTTTGGGCTACAAATACAAATGTATTCACATGTGCATTAGAATACACTTCTCATTTAAGGAATATATTGGTGAAATAAATAAATGCATACATGAATCTTAAATTAACGCACATTCGTCTGAGAAGAATCAAGAATGCAATGCAATCTTCTCATTTAAATCTTTAATGTGGTTACTTAGCTTGCCGTTCTTACTCTTCTGACTTCACTTTTTTCTAACATCTCTCTGTGTATAAATTTACCAAATATACATATACATAATTTACTTATCAAATACCAAGCCTGCAGTTATTCCTAGAATTCTTATAATGATACTATTTACTATAACTCGTCACTAATAGTTTATATTACATAATAGTAATATGGAGCTTGAAGGGAAATTGTGTATAGGGAAATAATATAAGTTCATTCTGTGAAAAACTGTGTATATTAGTAATAAGGTTATGATTAGGAATTAATTTCCTGTTCTCTCTCTCCTTTCTCTGAGAAACTTCTTTGGTTTTAATTTTAAGTAGTAAATATAGCACTATAATGCATATTAAGTAGCTAGGTAGGGACAAACTGGTATTCCATGTGTATATCGTGTAGTATTGTGCTATTTGAAAGAATACTAGGTACGCATAAATCTTATCCGAGCTTCTCGCATCGCACCATTTTACTGTAGTTTGCATTGCCACAGTTAGCTTGGTTTGGCTCCGCTTGGGAATCCTGAATTGTTTTTCTGACTCATTTGGAGCATTAAACACGCCTAATCAGTGTGATTTACTGGATTATTTTATTTATGCTCCCCATTCTCTTCCAATTGCAAGTGTACACGAGCTGAAGTGATCTGCGTCTCGTACCACACACACATACACACACATGCATCCATTTGCATACGTAATTTCCTCATAGACGAAGAAATCAAAAGGTATTTAGCTGGACTTGGTCTCACTGTATGAAACTTTCAACTATGTACTAATACTGCCTCTCTTAACACATTATGGGATTCAGGTAGTCGCAGCGGCAGCTCCAGACTAGGCAAACGTGCTTCTATAATGTAAGAGAACAGCTAGTAAAACACTTTCTCAATTATAAATTACAAGTATGGTGACTTAAGTAAAGACGGTAGAGCTATTATATAAAATCGCAAGGAGGGGCGTGTAATTGTAGCTCTTAAATCACAATAGATGATCTATCACAAAATCTAATTAATTTCACCGTCAGACCTATTCGTTGCCAAATGCAAATTGAATTAGCCAGTAGAAACTCCTCTCTCTTAGCTTTAAAGTATATAACCTGAATTCATTTGAGTGCAAGCTACAGCCCGCTCCACCAAATGACTTTTGTTTACCGAGGAAAAAATTCGATTTCGGTAATTTTTCATGTTTGAAAAAACACGGGAGCATACACCTATACGAACAAAACCAAACCCTGGTCTTTAAGAAGTCATTATTTTACATACATCTGCATTTGATTAGACTTACTACTTACGCAAAACCATAATACAGATAGCAGTCACATTCTTACGTGGATATCAGCAGAAACGAAATAGTAAATCGTTGAATTTATTGCAGATTTTTTACTTGAGCTGATGCTGCACAGTATACACACAAAATGCATTCAAGTAAGTATAGACTTACTTAAATATCAAGATAGTCACATGAATAATTAAGAGTCACATTGAAAAGCATAAGTCAAACGTGAATAATTGTAAGAGGAGTAAGTACGACTTCTTCTACACAGAGAAATAAAATAATGAAACGTTACAACAACCAAACCGAAACACATGTGTCATGCATATTAGGAGAAAAGTATGCACAGATAAGTGAAATAAAATCCCTCATTACACACAATCACAAACCATCAAGATTATAATGCCAACTTATTCGTCATTAATCGTCATTTACCAGAACTCTGTATAAAATTATTGTAATATGTAATACACACTAAAACTATACACGTATTATAGTTCTGGTACTTTCCTGCATCCATTCCCTAATAATAATCATCATAACACAGATAGGATTTTATAATCATCAAATTAAATACGTTGTTAGTATGTATTGTACATTATACATGAAGTATTACCCAAATTAGTTGAGGCAATGTGTGTGTAATAATATCCAAGCATGCTGTTATGTTATTAGATACGGGCATGGCACATAATATTACTTGTGTGTGTGTAGAGTAAACTGTTATTCCCATTATTTCTCGTATACTGCAGCTTTGTGCTATCAAAATTTATCTTTTACAGCGGAGGACTGTCGAATTGAATGGAAATGGAAGTGAAGATAGGATGGGGAGCGTTGTGATGTGTGTGTCAACTCTCTGGTTGTTGATTTCCCCTCTTCTCGTCTGTTTTCTCAACTTAAGTTTGTGGCTTTGGTTTGGTTAGTTAGCAATTCCAGAAGAAACGTCTGCTATTCACAGGCTAGGATGTATTATTACTTATAAGCACTTAAAAAATCTTAATACTCAGCCAAGGACAAAGTGAGCAAATAATAAAGAGTTTAAGTACACACAGACAGACATTTGGCCAAACGAATTGAAATGACTCAAGTCAACGCAACTTTTGTCCATGTAAAGAGAATAAAGAAGAAATGAAATAAAAAAACTTGTTGGGCAAACGTATGTCTTGTTTAACTTGAGGATGGGTATATGGGGATGGCGTCAAACACAAATCTGTGTATTTCCTCTGCTAATTATCATCGTCAGCAACAGCATGATTTCACCAATCTGCTGTGGTTTAGGACTTTCAGTCGTGGAAACTTGAGACAACACATTTACATATACAGCACATAACTTATCAACTCTAAGTATCCTTATATCCCTGTAACATGTGTTTTCTCAGCTTTTCATGCATACATTATTTATAAGTGCAAGCAATAAATATATACAGGAGCCACTTTTAATATACCTAAATATATGCATGTCTTTGTTTGCAATAATCTTTCTGTCTTTGTTCCACTCGTGGTAATTATTTTTCGATGAAATTGTCGATTATTTCCTTATAACTATATATTCATCATGCAATACATTATAATTAATAGCTCTGTAAGATATTACGGTTAACTGTTACTATATTTTACACTTAATTTGATTAACCAATTACATATTATTTTAGTTGAATAGCCCCTCTCAGTCAACTCCGTTTATTATTTATTTAACCTGTAGGAGCGATATAATTAAACTGTTTTATCTGTTGTTGTAACCAATACTTGGAATTGAAAAGCAGCATATTATCAAAGTATGTGTTTCAAAAATTGCATTCGTTTCGTACAATATTACTAAAAGACTAAAAGTGTTATGTAGATTTTTGTTATGTTACATAATGTATTCATAAATAGATTTATTATTTTGTTGTATGTAGCTAATAGGCACATAATAGCGTAGTATTTTCCATGTACTTATTATATGGAATCATGAAAACTGAAATTATGACACAGATAAAGCGTTTAATATTTGTTAAGTAGTCTTCACCCATGTGTCAAAAGAAGAACTGACTCTTTCAACCGTTGTCATTAGATAATGACAGGGCAGAAATGTTAACTGTATAAATCCACCCCAAAACGAAACGAGCTACTGACTGGAGATAACATATTCTATACTTATTAAGCAAATAATAGCAACAACCGGGAAACACTGCTTTGGGTTAATATGACAATTCAACATGTTGCATTACATCCTAAGTATATACACAAACACATGATACACTATTCATATGCCCGTATATTACTTGGAAATCCACATATTTATAAAAACACATTTACTTGCATGAGTGAAAATCCCCCAAAAACCCAATAAACTAAACATCTCTATTATATTCAAGAATAATTGTTATTATTACAGAGCTCTGGCTAATATGACCTGCGGTATAGTAGAAAAGGGCAAGTCATATACAAACCCGTACCCGTAGTAGTAGTATAATTATAAGTAGACCCAGACTTATCCTAGTAGCAGGGACACAACATGTATACAGAGCATTATTCAACTGAATCGACCTTTCCCCTCATTTTCTCACTATGAACAAATTGAAACTGGAGTGGAGTAGTGGTGAATTGCTATTATACTTACAAATAGTACAAATACATTGCAACACATCACTCTCACACTCATTCACTTCGTCACACAATCAGCTTTCCACATTTTTGGAGAAAAGGACCATCCACACACCAGTCAATGCCATCATCATCATCTCATAACCAAAAGCTATTATTGGGTCATGCAGATATATACCGTATGTATTTGTATTTATGTATATTGTACATTTAGGGGGAGATTATATTCATAAAGAACAGTGGTGGTGGTGGTAGAAGTTGCATGATGATACGCTATACTTATTTACTCTCATGCTACATTATGCATTATACTCTCCACCGCACCAGATTACCTACTAAAGGTACTTTATTTCAATCCGGCTTTTTTACTTATGCCTTTAAAACTGTTAACTAAAGTAGTATAGAGGTATATACCTAAGTTACGTAAACATAAATAAATGTCGGTCAGATTAGCTACATGATATATGGCAGATATAAGTACTTGATTGTGTACACTACATACACCACCACCAATAATACTTGACTTAATTTAAGGGTTTTCTCTCCAGCCCTGCCTTTAGTATACTATTACGGCATTATAAACAAATTGAGTAACCGGCTCACACTGTAACGTATACATATACGTAAATTTGAGTGAGATTTCTGTTTACGTTGGTAAGCAGGTAGGAAGATGTATTATTTGCATTATTTTTCTCTAAATCGGATTTGTACTGGAGTTTTGTTCTATACTACTTCTACAGCCATCAGAAAGTAGCACAGAAATAATTGACTGCAATAATACTCACCTCAGTGAAATTTACAGGTGCTACAGCTATTTTTAGTAAGCGAGTAATTTTGCAATTACTAAAAATAACCTTAAGGTTTGATGCTAATTACAATTATGAATAGACTAAGGTCATTTGCAAGCAGAAGAAAAACTCCTTCTTACGCAAATCTGAATCCAAAATTAGAATTAAATGCAAATGCCGTGACTGAGTTTCAAGGTCTTTCTGAGCTGAGGAAGCAAGAATACTTAATGTGATTCCTTCTTTTGTGTTACCCTTCTTTCAGTGTGAATTGCTCTAGCTCTAATCATATTGGGATGTGGGCAAATCATTGCATTTCAGGTTGTTTACCTACCACCTGCATAAATGAATATCACATCTTGTGCTCATTCTTCTAATGATTATGATACACACATCACAAATACAAAACTAGCTATCAATCTACAATACTTACAATTTAAGTTAAAAATGTATCGAACAAAGTTAATTTAATTGACGCACATTCTGCAATAAATTAATATTTCGTTTTTTTCTCAAATTGCAGGATTAATTTCCGCATGCTTAAAATGTTGAAGCGAAAAGTTTTGGTTTTAATCGGTAATAAATGAAACATTCAGTGGAGAGTTTGTGTAAATACTTTAATTTTAGTACCTCTTTTATTACATTAAGCCAAGCTCATAAATATTGCAAGCGTTAGCTGTAAACACTCCCTGTGCTTCGCAAGACCCTTCAAGTGCTTAAATTCTGTGTAAAATTTAATGCAACCATAATATAAAGTACACTGTGGCTCGGATCAATTAGTCTTTTCACAATTTCCTTCGTTACGAGCAGTGTTTTACGTTTCTTATCAGCTGGTCAAAATGCATGGCATATTTCCTTTTATTAATTACTCTTTGAGGTAATTAAGCTCACCGACTCGACAAGTCTCACAATTCACGGCACACAGACCATTTCTTAGCGAGTAAGTATTAACACTATACTGAACCTGCCTATAGTAGTATTAATACTAAAACTACTCATGAGCTACTGAAATATTATACAATCCAGAGCAATTCCAAGAAAAGAAGACGAATACTCCAGTCATACATTAAAATAATAAGGAGGCCAGTATTTTGAGCGTTTGGTTTGAAGTGGAAATGCTCAAGGCATGAAATGAAATCCATAAAATGTAAATAGAGACTTAGAGCGACAATGGCCACATTAGATTTAATAAGAAACTGCAACGTGAGATAGAATTACATATAAAATCCAATAAATATTTAGCACAATGTATATTTGAATATTACACTTTTACCGCATATGATGTAGTAGTGGCTGAAAAGTTATAAGTATACTAGTTAAGTCTAAGAAGTATTTGTGTTGATTGTGAATGTAACTTTTAAGGTTAGGACACATTTACATGGAATAAAATACCTGGGTTGGTAGGTGGCTATTTATTATTGCCAAGAAAGAATGTTTGCGAGAGTAAAGTGTGCTTCTATACGTTATAAATGGATGTTTGCCCTGAAGTCAGAAGTAGAGTTACATAGAAGTGTGTATGTGTATTCTCGTAAGTAATAGTTGTAATTGAGCATGCAAGCTACACATTTCAGGAGTAACTGTGGGCATTATGCAATGACGACAGTTTAGCTAAACCCCAAGCAGTCCGTACAGTAATAAGTAGAATGAAAGGAGATTTTATTCGATAATAAAGGTAGCAGATTTACATTCATAGAGCTATAGTGAGCTGAGAGAGAGAAAGAAAGAAATGGTAGACATAGAGTGAGAGAGAGTATGTGTGGTGTGTGTTGACTTTTAGTGAAATATGGAGAAACAACGCAAAGTAGAGAGTTTTGGGTTAATGCAAAGTTATTAAATTGTGGCTGCGGACGCAAAAAGGAAATTAGTTTTCCTTTCTACGCTTTCCTCGACGGGTTTTCTCTGAAGTCATTGCAAAGATTAGATTTGGCAGAATGGGATGCAAATTGAAAGTTGGAACGTCAGGGGAGGATTTGAATTAAGGAAAATGCTATGCTAGTATGAAATTAACAAATTTGCGGATTTCGCTCATTTATATTGCCATTCCGCACGCACAGGCATAATACTACGTATTACCAACTCTGTGTAATGCAATGGAAACTAAAACAATTATGTACGACCTGCCCACAGAGTCTCTCGCTTTACTTGCCAATGGGGCTTTTGTGTAAGAAGACTGTATGATTTTATTAAACGAATCTCAACTAACATTACTTACAAATTTTACTTTTTCAATTTAAGGAAATCAATCTTTCAACCAGAATTATAACCAGCACCATACCAGTCGCATGTAAGGTGTATATAAGTGTGTAATATTTATTCATTTCATGTATATATTTCTATTGCTTAAAATATATATTTACAATTACCAGACATGCAATTTCTAGCATATGGACCTATACCTACGTGAAATTGTTATATTGGTGTGTAAAGGATAATGCCTTGCATAATGAAACGAGCCTATTTGTCATGGTTGATTTAAAGCATTAAAGAGTACGATATATTAAGTAGGTATATATGCAATGTATAATAATAGCTTGGTTTCCGTTTGCTATTGCTACGCTTGTATGAGTCAAATCCTACACTTCCGTTCGTTGGTAAACACGATGTAGTTTCCCAAGATGCACAAACACACTTGCATTCTACGACAGAACAGAAATATACAGAGACATTCTTTTGATATTGCATGACCTTTCATTTTTTCATGGAAATGGACAGTTTTGAAACGATTTATCTTGAGCACATATCATAAGGTTGGTGTAGCACGTTACTATGAAAAGCCAGTGTAGTAAGATACGCTTTATTTAGATACAGCCAAGTAATCCGTGAATACCTAAGTTCAAACAGTCCATAGCTTTAGAAATAAATTTCTCTGCTCTTGGGTTACACACGATAAGTATAACAGACTCACAATTTCTTATGATGTACGTATCTCTGTAGTTTGTACTTGTACACGACACTCTGTTCACATTTCTTAGCTCAAGTATAAGTAAAAAGTAAAACGACACAAGCAGCTTTACTGGCTTTAGGTGTATGGAAGTATATATATGAACCCGTATGTGTAGATATATTATGTTGCATGTTCTTTTAACATTGAAGACACCCCACGACGTTCCATACTTCAATACACAGTCAAATCCTGTCCCAAAACGGGTGTTGCTTTCGATAACAACCGTCAAATGCATTGTTAGCCCAATATTTACTATGACCATCTTTACACTGTACAATTTACAATACACAAGCGAAAAATGTCCTGTTCAACTCATTTCCACTGTGGTTCTATTTATACCTACAGACTCCATTCAATGCACTATCTGCTAAGAAGACGTGAATTTCAGATAATCCACCAACCTCAGAACTGATGGGACGAAAAAGTGAAGAATATCAAAAGTTTCTTAAATAAAACCCTTTCAGTTTCTTGGCGTTTGTATTCACGTTTTGATACATATAAATATAATACTAGCAGATGCTAGCTTTATTTGCCTTTTTTAAAATGCTTTCATTGAATTCTACTCTGATTTCGTCGAATGTCAATGTTTCCACAATATGTAAAAGCCAAAATACAGTAGGAGTATAGTGGACGAGAGACTGAACACAAGGAAAACCTGAATGATGTGACGCTATGTAATGCTACGGATTATAGCAGTGGAACCTATAGTAATCCACCCGTTCCAAATAATCGGATTTCATCATGAAATGAAATGAAAAGGGAGACAGAGATGATTTACTCTGGCTTTCTACTGTAATATCTATTTCATTTACATTGTCGTGCGTGTATTCATTTACTGATGTGTGTGTCATTATTTTATACTTTTGAGGCTACGATACGGCTACCAACTAACTGTATGCATGTGTATTGTGTATACGCACACACGTACAGTATCTACACACTATAACATTATTTCCCATTTGATATAATTCTACTAATAATCTATGATATGATATGTGATATAGGCAGTTCTTATATGGAATATGTTTTAGAAGCTTGTGGAATATCACGAAAGCTATTATCATTACCAACCAGCAACATCTGCACTAATAAAGTAACCTGAATTCAGGAGAATAAAACAACGATTCGACTAACGGTGGTTCGTGCAGTGCAATAAAATCACAATTTAACATTTATGTTGGAACACAGTGGATACTGGCTGGAATTTAATTCACATCGGGTGACAAAATTACTAAAGCACACATACAATAATATGCAAACTAATATAATGGGTTTCATAAACTGAATGAATTATCCATACCCTTTGTACAACCCAAAATTGCTTCTGAATGTATCATAGTCTGCATTGTAAATTTTTTCTGTGTCAAAGGAAATCTTAAATCTCATTTAAGATTAATTTTTCATCAATGACTGCAAATCGCAAATCTGTGACTTTTAACATGCCTCTCACTGCGACCAATCTACAGTACTTTTAGTGCAACTGGATTTTGTTAGCCCTATCATTAAAGTTTTACTTTTGCAGAATGTGACACACACACTGAACACATTTCGTACAATTCTGAATTATTTGTTGAAAATTGCATTTACATTTTTATTATATATTCCATGTAACAAAATTACCATCGCCACAAGTATAGCTCGTTTCAAACCTTTAAACAGATTTTGAAAGCATAATTTTTCCATACATATGTTATATTGAATACTTACACATATTATATTGAATTTATGCGTACTTCGATGCAAAGAGTAGGTGTTTGCATGTTTTTATTTTCAGCCCCCACCGTAGTATATACTGTGAAGTAATTTAAGGACTAAATAATGTGTGTTGTAATTTCAAAGAGCACGTAAAATGATGAAGACAGAAAGGAAACGTCTACATCATCGTGCTCTCAACTCTTTCATCTTTGTTAAGTGATGAGAGTCTTGATGTCCGACGTAATCAAATATGAAGCGTGAAAAATGTCCAAAAAACGAACCCCTTCTTCGCAGTGAAATATAAATGATATCTACATACACCTTTGCAACACAGTGCCTTACCTTGACGGGATTTTTTGTATCATACCTTTACATAGATAACGAAGTAAGTAAACATTTACATATTCCAACTGTAGACGATCTGAAGATGTAGCATCAAGTAATAATCAAAGCACACTATGACTATTCGAGACAGACACAAATGGATAAATGTAGAAATTTTGAATGTACATCATTATCTTAAAAGAGAAGCAAGGGCAGACAAGAAAAGTATATTGAAGATTATAAATTTGTGTACAAGGTAGAGGTTATATACATATGGCATGAGATAACATGACAGTGAAGCAACGCTAAACGTCCATTCGGAAAGGTGAACTGGAAGAAAACTGAAATATGAAATAGAGTGCAGAGATTTGTGTAGTAGGACACGTAAGGAAAGCAATGAAGCTTTTCCAAAGGATGACATAGCATTGCGTAGCATGATGCTGACTGGTTGACTGGCCTTTTCTTTTCTACATCTGAGAAATGACTCGAAAAACGAGAAAGGATTAAATATATCACAAGATAAATCACCGTCCATCCATCACATCACATGGTTCCCTATATGCCTGCTCTCAGATCCGCGTGTACTTCCAATATTGCTCAAGATCAAAAGTGAACTGTTAGCTTTATAGCTTAGCTCGCAGGAGTGCGAGTTTGAGCAAAAGTACGAGAGTGTATAATCTACAAAGTCAAGTCGAGAGTTAAAGCGACGATTTGATTCTGTTCGTTTCTCTGGGTCGACTTTCTTGAATTCTATACATAGATATATTGAAAGTCCAACATTTTGAAGTGGAAAAATGTCCAAAGCCGAACGGGAAGGCAAAGATGAACGTTGACTCATACTTCATGCGATCACTCACAGCAGGGCATCATCCCTTCATCGTCTCTCTCTCGCTCTCACTCTCTGACTCAAATTTTTTTCACCAACATGTGGATTTTAAATAATATGTTTTGTCGCCTCTACCACTACTACAACTTCTCTATTTGTATCTGGTAACAGTAACTGTGCAACTATTCACTGTACAGTCCCAGTATTTAAAATAATAATGCCAACTCTCTCATGGAATATCTGTAAGTATCTGTATTTATAATGAAATCGTGTATATTATAGGAAACCTATTACAAATATGTACATTGGGAAGAAACATATTTACATTCACAAAAAATAATGCTCTACTGTTCTTACGTAAAATAATACAGCACAAATACAAATGTAAGTGAGCTTTGAAGAGTGTAAGTTTAAAATGTAAGTAAATTTTTATCTGTGTATCGCAGTGTGGAAAAATAGGCGGAAGATGTGCTGAGATGAGATATGATAGTGTTCCTCTCTATGTATATTTACTTCTTCTGTGATATGTAATAGTGTGCTTAAGGGGAAAAGATTCTCTGTGTGCATGCTGCCGAAGAATGTGAACAGGACGTGTATTGTATGTATGAGTATCAGATATTATATTGGAATGGAAGACTGTTGAGATACCAATAAGAGAAATGATATTTCTCTTCAGACATGAAGAAGAGTAAGTATTTTTATAAAAAGAAATGCTGCTTAAGTGTCGTATCCGGAAATAGTTAGTGTGTATGTAGAAAAATGTTTAAGGACATGAGGTTGAAGTCGGACTTCTTGTTTCAAAAGAAAAAAGCAAGTGTTGAAGTAATATATTATTGTGTGGAAATCTTTTTAATATCTTTTTCGTGTCTTTTTAGCCCATTTTTGGCGCTCGTAAATTATACCCTCTATTAGAGCAACAAAATGCGAGAGTGAAACTATTCCAGAATCCAAAAAGCCGAAAAGGGCCACTTTCCTGGTGGCACAGTGTTATTATTCTGTGGTGTGACAGACTATGGTGTTGATATTCGATGTTAAAGTGAAAAAAAGTGAATGCTCTGTTTTTACCGAGTTAAAAGGAAGGAAATGGCTTTGAAGAGTCAGTCTTGTCCTGTCTATGAAATAATAATAGCGAAAATAAAAAAGTCTCAGTACTAAACTCTTGAGACCGCAGAGCAGATTGGAGTCGTGCCGTACATAGAATACTTATACATTAGGCAGTTGTGTGTTGTAAAAGAGAAAAGCAAAGCAATGCACATTACTAGCGTGTAGTAGTAAAGGAGGGCAAAGAGGCAAGTCAATTCGAGTCAAAGGAAAGTTGTCTTGTCTCACAATTTCTAGCAGAGTCACAAACTTCAATTGAAATAAAACCTGGAAAACCGACAAAATAAACAGCGGGACGTCTCCGGGTTTTCGTGTCAGTTCATCTTTACTTTCCCACTCAGAATTTATTGCAAACTTATGCGGAGAATTTTTTAAGGCTTTTTAACACCAGTATGTACTACTACATGCAATTCAAATGGCTATGCATCTTCCATATACACAGTACATCCATTAGGTACATTACAAATAACTATCTACTACGTAAAGTACACACAAAGTCTTCACTGTTACATTCCCATGCACAAGTTTCTTGTCTCATCTCTTTCGCTCTCACACAAATAAGTCTGTAAGGTTATCCATGCACTTTGTATCAATAAAAAATACTTTTAATGAAAAAACTTGATATAAAATACCCTACGTGCCATTTACCGCTATGCACCTAGAAAACACTACCCTCAATTGAATTTTTACTCCGAGCTATGCCCCAACTTGTACAAGTTCTCTCTCTCTCTCTTTCTGCTACCTAATTCACCTAACACAAGTACCGTAGTAGTAGCTTCCTCGTTTATTTACACACACATGAAGGATGTATAAAAACTTCAATATCACCAGGGTTCTTGATATCACTGTGAACTCTTTATTCTTTCATTGTATTAATGTTTTCTATTAATAACCTCAAAAAAGGTTCTCTTTTAGTGTTAAAACGCATCTAAAGTGTCACCAAGAATAAAAATTCTAAGAAATAGGTTAAGGTGAAGTAACATGAGATGTTGGATCACATCACGCAATAAATTCTTACGGGACTTAGTACATAACATTGTAGCTATTAAAAAAATTGTTGAGAATGGAGAGGAAGGAGTAGAAGCAGTGGCAATACGGTAGCTGTAGAAGAACAACACAAAGTGTTGAATGCACCAAAGGGCTCTGACCGACTTGGCTTGGTTAGAATAATTTTATAAGAATCCGTTTTCCAGCACTGCCTAAATCCAAACATTTAGAATTTAAACACACATGAAAGAACTAATAACGTCTGTTCTCCTTTGCCCTACTAAATACTGGAAATAAAATAAAGGTAATATTAGGCACACACAGAGCAGTAGTAGTACATTACATGGATTTAGATATCTGTACAAGCACGAAATATTAGCTTCCCCTTTTTCTGGTATCGCGTAAAGGATTACAATCATTTTTATATAAAATATTGGGAAAGGGATTCAGGCGATGGGGTGTCCTACATTTCACATAATACTCAAGATGAAATTCGTCTACTGCTACTATTTACAACTAAACTTTGATATTATTGTGAGCAGGGATTCAATTTTAATTCAATACTTTTATATCACGATGATTTGGACGAATGACGGGACGGGTTACGCTTTTTATGCATAGACTCACACACTACACAGCAGCTACGAGATAATGGATATATTATAGGCAAGGCAGATGTGCACCAAACACTTTTTCACCTTTTTCAACCCTTTCCTCCAATCCGAACTCTTTTGTTGGCCTTGCTGTTGCTTTATTACTCACATACTTTAAAATTTCCACTCTGTGTACATACACAGCTTTAACATTTAAGCCAAAGACGAAATGAAGCCAAATGCAACGTAATGTATAATGCAAGGACCTATATACACTCGCTACTTAAATGTATAACACAGACACACTAATGCATTCAGTAACAACTGAAACATCAAATTTACGATAATATTACTACATTGAACATATTCGACAGAAATTGGATGCTGACAAAAAAACGACAGTGGGGAAACTATTTAGAGTCTATCGAGTAATAATTGAATCCATTTTCCTATTAGGGAAGTGTCTGCGTATTAAATGCTTCACTCTGTTGTGAGATTCTTAAAGTGAGAATTTATTTATGCACAACTGTATATTAATAACATATGTATTCAGTGTTCATATTTCATATAGAATACATCATTTTTATTATAGTTAGGAGACGTGTGGTGTTCTGGGTATATTAATAGTGTGCAAGCACCACAGACAAACGTCGAGGAATTCTTATAAGACTGAAAACCAGAGACGACGCCCTTTCCACACGTCACCTCACTTCTCATTGCAATCAGCTAAGCAAACCAAGACGAAACTGAAGAGAAACAAGTGAAACCAATGCAATGCAACTCAAATTGGAATTCTGAAATTAAACTTAACAAAGCTTGCAGCAGCCCCCATCATAAAAATAAAATCTGTTCGAGAGACGAACGTTTCTGTATGAAGGAGACGAAGTGCTAGAATGTGCTACACGAACCGTAGCTCAAAGTTTATTGAGTATTTTTAGCCCTGCAAATTAAGAATTGCAATAAACGTTTCTTCTCACGTTCTTGCCAAGGATATGAAATGGCAGATAAAAAATGTTTGAGTACTCGGTCAGCAAAGGTCATCCCTCCACATACATTCACTTTTACATAATACCCGTACTATTTACAACAACACATAATATTTGTGGCAAATCTACAATACAACTCTAAACTTGAATCTTAACTTAAAAGCATTCCCATAAGTTTTCAACAGCAGAAATAAAAAAGGAATGTACACTCGTCGTTGTGCGTGATGTTATTGTTTTATTTCATTTTAAGTGTATTAACGTGCCACCTCGAAATCTGTACATAGGTAGGTATACAAAGTATTTTGCATGGTTTGGCTGTATAAACGGCTTAAATCAATTTTTTGGAAATACTACTACCCACTACCAGAAACCAAAAACAATAATTTAAAAAAAAATACTTATGAGTAATATGCAGGAATGTAAACACAGACAATACTTTTGCAAAATGGACCTAATCTACCTATACATGATTAAAAATCATCATAAATGAAAACATACCTACAACGTTTAAAATATTAATAGCATAATATTTATTGTTATGTGAGAGTATGGGTTGGGATTGTTGCTTGCATTGCATATTACTGTACATGTGTAAAAATGCAATGAGATTTTTACAATATAAGGAGATAAGTTTAATAATAAACTGTGTAAAAATAAAACTTTGCTTCCTAGCCTTGAGGTATATACATTTGAAATATATGTAACTTTAAAAATACCATCCCTTTACAAGTGAACAATCACATTGCATATTTTTGTGCGTTTGAAAGCAAGTAATCTTAAAGTAAAACGTGTACATCTTGGCTTACCACCTTAGAAAACTCACAGTGTGCTCGCCTTCAGTTACATTAGACACTCTCAACATGTCCGTATTGGTAGAAAAAGTCATAAAAGCAAATTCATTTCCACAGTCGTTAAACAACAATAAAGTACGCCAAAAGAATTATCATAAAAACTGTTTTTCCACACTCAATATACACAGGTGTACAGAGTAAGTACAACGGAGCAAGTCAAGTGAGTCCGCACAACGAAACCAAAGTCATCTCGCTTAAGTTCATTTATATCACACAGGAAAGCAAGGCAATACACAAACAGTACGGTAAGAAGTGTAATATAAAAAGAACGCATCGAAAAATAGCTAAAGGTATCTTCTCTCCATTATCTGTTGTACACTTACGTGATATTATGTGTACTTTCTTTGTGGCTATATGAGTTCCTTGATGGAATAGTAACATAACATTCTAATTCTTCGTCTTCCCTTCTTTTTCCTCTTGGAGGTTTCTCAAGTTTCATTAGCAATTTGGTTAGGAGTCTTTTTATCTATCTTTGTGTGTAAGAAAAGAATTATTTTCATTTTACTATTTCACTCAAGTATTTTTCACTTAAGAATCTTATACATAACCAAAGAACCGCGCAAGCAGACCCTGCCAGACAAACCGTCCCGTTTATTTTACAACTAGTATCCATATCCCTATACAGTATAGGTACTACTTACTCCCCACTCTTTTACATCCCCATATATCTTAAGAACAATTCCTTTAGCACCATAAGTCCATTAAAATATAGTATGCATGCGTATAATTGTATTTATACAGTAACAAGGAAAACAATCAGATACACATAGTAATAATATGAATAGCTAAAAAATAGAATTGTTTTTATAAAGAATTTCAACTCGGCCAGTTAAGAATTTGCCTCTAATTGCGTCTATTCTTTCTCTGCGCTAAGATGATTAATAATTGATGATGAGTTACCATTACTGCAGAAGAGTTTATATTAGTGCTGGTGTTGTACAAGGAGCAATAAGAAAGTAATACTAAACCCTTAATAAGAAAAAATGAGTTTGTAGAAGCGGAATTACATTGAACTGAAGCAGATTTGAGTGGACTGGACAAGAAGTAAGCGTATGTAGCAGGAATATAATATTATAATGTATTTAGTTAAGTGTGGGTTGTGGCATGGATTGAATGATGTGAGATGAGACGAGATGGGATGAGCTGAGAGAACAGCGATCCTCCGAGAAGAAGAAGTTTAATGTACAGGAGTACAACAAGGGATAGGAATCCTATTGAAAGGAATATATAAAGAGAAAAAGTTGATGCTCGAGGAACGTTGTTGCTCGCTTGCTTTCTTGTTGATGGGTACGATATATATATAAGTATTTCTTCCCTGATATTAAATTACTATATACAATACAGGGAGGATTTACATTATAAGGAGAGATGTGAGTTTGGGTAGTAGCTAGAAGCTACCCATACCCTTCATCTCATTGTACATTGTGTTTAGCTATTATTAATGGGTAATTAATAACAGCCTTGGAAAGTTGAAGTGTCTGACATGAGTTGACTGCTGCTGTATGTATAATCCAATGTGTACACAAACGCATACGCTCTCATGTTAAACTTTGACTTGGCTGCCTCACTTAGAAACGTGTAACTTAAGTTTATCTCTTGTTCTTTGGTGAGATTAGTTGTGTTACGACTTCCGAAAAATTATATAGTAGCTTCGGATGACATTTATTGTAGGTAGCTCATAAGAGCAACCCTCCCACTCCCACCTGTACCCTACTAATACGAGAATAAGTTATACCAACCATGTTCATTTATCAGAAAATATTTACTAATTTTCAGATTTAATATTATTATACTAGGAACTATTTTTACATTGTAATATACATATGTAGATATAGGTAGTGGGGGTTGTGCATTAATAAGTCGAAATTAATCAAGTGTGTTTTCTACCAGAGATTTTGTAGTTGTTGTAGTTAAGAAATGGTTCCAGTAGTCGTAGGGATTGTTAGGTATTCGTTTGGTATACCTATAGGTATTTGTATTGGAGCATATTATGGACAATTGGGAATTGAATGATAAAAAATTGTAATTTGTGGTGGCAATAGATTGCCTAGCTTAGAAAGTCTAGTGTTAATCTTGTAGCTTAGTTTTGAGCTTAGCATGTGACAAATTTTGTAGCACGCGAATTCCCAGAGAGAATTTGGTGTTTTTCCAACTGTCCTTTTAAATATTTGGTGGATGTGCATGAGCATTGATTATGAAAGAAATTAACCGGCAGTGAGTGCGTTGTTTTACTTACTCGGGTTGAAGAGTAGCATGGAAATGGAACTCGACGAGGAAATTAATTTGCCATCTCAGCCAACCCACATGAATTTTTATTCTTACTCTGTTTCATAGCAGTATTTCTCTGTTTTATTTCAGTTACTTATCATTAGCTCATTTTTGGCTTTAGAATACTATTTTCTAATCTTTCAGAGAGGAGTAATTAATTTAAATCTTATGAACAAATCAACAGAAGCATGAAATGTTTTAGAAATGTCAGCACATACGCACTGAAAAATTCCAGTTTGTCCCCGTCTTCTTCAGACAGTTAGTTAATAGTGTTTTTTATTAAGCTACAAAGTTAATTTTGTTTGATGTATCCGTGGCATTCGTTTTAGTACGATTTTATAATATTAGAAAGCAGTAAGTATGTTCAAACCCAAACTATTCGGTAGAGAGTGTAGTAGTATTGTAACTTCAGCAGATAAGAACGAAAAGCTTCTGAGGTAAAGTGAGACTGGGTCGACTCGGGCTTTTGCCTTCACTATATGAAAAAAGCTATGAAGCTTAACGTGTCTATATATAAGTAAGCATAATGCATTCACCATTATATTATTTTCTGTACACACTTTTAAGCGTAGAGTTTAGCTAAGGTTAATAAGGCTCTACTTACACTTGTGTGTACCGTATAATGGAATCTGTATAATAATAAGAAATTCTCATCCATAATTCACAAGCAGCTAGTCACACAGAGAGTTTGGGTGAGAGCAAAGGAAAAATGCAAAGATGAGATTTACAACTACTGGAGCAACCGAGGCAAAGGGTGCAGTAGCAAGGATCTAACAGACTGAGAAGAAGAGAAGAATGGAATTACATAAAATGCTGATAATATTGTATACCTACACAAACGCATGTAAAGCTTATAGACTCTCTCATCTTTGACTCTTTCTGGTTGTTAAGTTGTGTTTGTGTGTGGAGCTAGTTTTGTAAAGGCATCCCCAGGCCATGTATTTCCACAGAAGAACAGAAGAGACTCCACAGGAGCACAACATGTGTTAATGAACGGACCTATTAGCGATACTTGTCCATTCTCAAGTTTCTTATTTTTAGTTACTTATTACTCTTTGCTCCCAAGTTGGAGTTTACTCACTGGAGATCCCACACTCCCACGGTTGTTTGTATGGGGAATTTTTCTTCTTTTCTCTTCACACCCAAAAAATCAAATCAGCATTAAGTAACTCGTAATCTAAGTCTTCCATCACGGCCTTTCTAACTCTTTTTTAAACATTCGTTTTTAATTTTGAATGAATGCATAAATTAGCTTCAATTAAGCTTGTTGACTCATGCATATCGAATGAGATGGTGCAAAAACTATCTAAGAAAAATTAATTCCGCTTTGAAACCCTTTAAATACATCCACTCATACTCACTACTCATAACATGCATTAGGAAATATGCAAAGATTTTTATTAAACACCATTACTCAACTTGTAAATATTGTAATGAGGTAGTTTTCCTTAATGCCAAGGTGTGCGTGTACAATGAAAAATAAAATTTATTCTAATGAAATGTTCTCATTGATTTTTACAGGAAAAATAGTGGTTAGTTTTGTTATAAGTGGCTATACTTAAAGAAAGAATACCTTCATTAAGTTTAGTTTAACTTTACCAGCGTAGTTATACTTAGATAAAGCGTAATTATATGTATTTTACTAAACATATTGTAAACACGTGTGCAGAATGTCTTTTATTTCAGACCATTGTTCCTTACGAGTATACCGTGGAGGCATTATGCTTCAGTATACATATTCTACAGTAATTAATGCTACCTATTTTCCTTCGCATTTCAAATAGTAGAGTTCTTACACAGTGAAACAATAAACAGTGCATATAGAATTGTAAATTGTTGCTAAAATATGAAGGTAAGAATTTCTAAAGAACATCAAACAGCAGCACATCAAAGAGTTCACCCTACAACACACCTGTCTAAATTAATGTGTACAGATCGAGCGTTTAGCGCTACATTTCTTAAGTTCTGTTTTTCCAATGATGTTGTACATTCGCGTGTATTCATTAAAACTTTTCAACTCTTATTTAAAAGTCGTTCCTCACACTGCATCAATCAATCTACTTGGTACTGGTATTTCTACTCCCTCCTATACTCACTTTGGGGTATGTGTATATAAGAAGAAATGATATTTGTATTTATACAAGCAATGTCATTGACTAAAATGTTATCATGTCTTTCCACTTTAAGTTCAACTTCTTAGTTCAAATAAATAAAACATTCACGGCTACCGTTTACCATTTACCACCATCATATAGTGTAGAGTTCTAATATTATGCGTTTATAATACGAGAGACAGAGAGAATGTACTATTTCTGTACGTACACACTACACACACACACACACACACACACACACACACACACACACACACACATTAGCATTCTTCATATCATTCTGCAAGTTAAAGTCAGTATTGGGGTGTTCTCTATAAACAAAACAAACGTCAAGAGATAGAAGTTTTTACACAGAGTCAACTACTGTCTTTGATTTAACATTCAAAACTACAGTATATTTGTATTTGCAGAACGCGTACTACATTCCTTGCCTTCCTGCTAAATTTACAGTTAGTTTACCTTTCTTACTTCTACTGCTACTACTGCTACTACTTCTACCTTTACTTTTGCTAATAGCATTGTTGAATTGAATGAATTTTAAATTGTATTCGCATATTGTTAGCATTTACAGATATAGTCGGAATTTTTGAATATGTTTATATAGAAAGAAATGCCACAATACTTCTAAAGCACTACACATTACTCTTTGTTTGAATAATCTACATTTTGGCTTTTCGCAAGTTGACTTAGACATTTTTGCATACAAATCGCAGTCAACACTTAAAATCAATTCGTGTTAAAAGAGAGGTTTTGCTTTTAAACTCTTAATTAGCAAGTACTTTGTTTTTCTATGTATTCTAACTTGAAAGATATAGCAAGGAATTTAGCATAGAATATTTCACGAGTACTTGAGTGATTTTCTTACAAGTCATAATACTTTCAGTATGTATGACGCATTTAGAGCATGTGAGAATTTACATTAATGCCATCATCGTATCATCAAAGCTTCTGCATAAATTATTTTATCCGAAAAGTTTTAAATAGCACATACACACACGTGTAGTAAATCCTTGTATTCTTTAATAAAGTACCATTTGCTCATTCATTTATAAACGATAATAATAAGGGCAAAAATAAGTTTGATGTTTGACAATTGTAAATCCGTTATTACTTCCATATAACAATTATTTTACGAAATGCACTTAAAATAAATCTCTCTATAGGTAGGCTGACTCTGTATTTGTGTAACAATTGTCAATGTGATCATTAAAACGAATGTGATGTTAAATTATGCAACAGTTCTCGTGTATTAAGTAGTAGTAGATTCGCATTTAGCAATCCTTTCGAAACAGACGTCTTTATTCAAATACATGGAAAAGATTAAACGCAAAGCTTCAGGAGATTTAAATACGTTTACAAATCATTACAAATTGAGAAGAACACATCAATTCATTTTGTACAAGTGTGCTGTGCATGTTCAACTAAGGAGAATTACAGATTTCAACACAGCCATAACATTACTTCTCTAGAAAATACATATTATACATTGCTGCATTAATATAACTTCTGTATATATATATACTAGACAGAGCAACAGCAACCACACATGTAAATGTCGAATTGAAACGGAAACTTGTTCACTCATGTAGTAATTCTGCCTTTGCTCATCTTCAGTGTAAAAGATGAACATCTGCAACGAAGCTAAGGCATGCAAGGCAATCCCGTCACAAAACCAACTTACATTTATTGTCATACTCTGAAAAAGATCAGAGATTCGTAACAAGTCTTCCTATCTCGACTCTCATCTTAATATCTTTATATAATAATGACATAAAAAGGAAATGTAGAAGTCCACCGTGTGAGCGTGTTCTCATTTACGCAGACAAACACTGCCGAAGAAGGTTTACACTACAGATCTTTATGTATTTCTACTATACTCAATGTATTATGTATTCCATCAATACATACTGAAGACGCTGTGAATGACTGGACGAGACACGTACTCAACTCGTATAATATATTGTGTTTTACGATCCTGGTGAGTTTTTTATGCCGATCTGACTGCATTTCTCTACATATTCTCCATTATGTTCTCGATCTTGTCGTTTAGGGCCACTTTGTTCTTTTTCTTGAACTGGATTTGTCCAGACGGCGATTTTAAATTATGTCTCGACATTTCTTACTTGTGCAACAACCTTACTCTGTTTCGAACATTTTTGCAAACAATAACAGGCTTTATTTTTAATTGACACATACTATTTCCAGTTACAGATCAGCAGGTATTAACTATAAAATGAGTTAAATACAAGCAGCTAATTCGGGGGATTAAAAATAAGTCGTATCAGCAACTGTTTTGCGATTAAGAATACTTATAATTTTTAACCAAAATTGATCTTGTTTCTTTTTATGGTAAGTTTAAATCATTGCTTAAACCAGTAATAATGGATGAAAATGCATTAGATTGGTCTATGCGCTGTCTTTACATGAATTTGCCAAGTTCCTTGATAAGAATAATAATTGGGTAAAATGGATGGATGAATGAACAATTCAAAAAATAAATAACGTAGTTATAAATTGCAGTTATGATACAAGTGCTTCGGTATTTTTTTAAGTTGGTAGAATGATTTTATTGATATGAAACGAATATTTCAAAGTAAAGGTTTTATTTTTTGTATGAATTCTTCCGTACCTAGTATTTCCTGTCTGGAAGAATTAAGGTAGCCTGTTAGCAAAGGCTTTATATCGTTATCCATGTACTAATTGAATCTGTGACCAAAAGTGCATGTCATAATACGGTCAGAGCCGCCGAAAAAATCATCTATTTTTATCGTACAATAGTTATACATTTCATTTCACATTTTCTAAAGTAAATATCATAGCGGTTAACGATACGATGATTCTGTTTCTACCTTCACTTTACCTACCACGCTTTATACTTTATAGCATATAGCACGCAATTTAAACTTCAGTCTTGGAAATTATGAACTGATATAACAAGTTGGTTCATTTCATGACATTCTACTAATATTATTATATAGCAGTAGAAGAATACTGACAAGCACTACTCAACTCATAGTCATTTCAAACAGTTCCGTTCCTCTAAGGATTTTCTCGACTACACATATGAGTTCCTACAGAGAATACACACAACGTGCACTACTGCTCCACTTCAAAGAGTTTCATCCGCCCATTTCTATTCTGACAATATGGTTTCATGTGGGCACTTTTGAGCATTTCTCTTCTCATGGCAAGTCGAGGCGAACCGAATTAATATGAAATACAATGGAATACAATGCGAGCCGAATTCACTATCAACTCAAATTCACGTTACGTTACATTACTTTACATAGAAAATCAAAACGAATGATCCAACAATGCAATGTCAAAGCTCCTAGTAAAACCAAACCGAGTTAAGCTGAGCCAAGCCAAGTCAGGCAAGTAAGTCATAGCCAAGGTATAATTTTTTAAGGGGAACAATACGTCTGGAGAGCACGGTCCCTTTTTGATATAAAACCATTTGTACTTTTAATAAATTCGATGATGATAAAAGTAAAACCCACGAAGTCTCTGCTCTGATCTTTATAAAGATTTACCATTAGTGACTTATGCCTATACATTTATACTCCTGTACCATTGATGTTGTATACACAGTCCTTTATTCCTATGTAGGACGTATTATGTGTGTATATTCACGCAGGTAATAATATTATTAAGGTAGATGAATGGTCGCCAAGCTAAGAACCCTTCGTTGCTTCTTACATAATATTATGCTCTGTGATACGTTCCGTTTTTCCTCCACAAAAAGAATAAAAATACGTAGGTAGCGTTTTTCAAAGATGAGAAGGATTGGGTAAAGGGTTACTACTTGTGTATTCCTGAGCCTTACCTAAATTTACCTTGCGTTGTAATGATGCGTTCATTTTTTGGCTTGGCCTTTTCATTTTTTTAATTCTTTACCTTACTGTTTGATTCAATTCTAATGGATTGAATTCAAGGTGAAAAAAAATTATTCCTTCCCTTTTCCTTATTCCTTGAAAATGTAGAGAAGATAGATTCTATTCCTGTTTGATTTGATGTGAAGTGGTGTAGGTACGACTTGCTAATGGTTGTAGTGGTATAATATGTCTTTAAGTATATTCATCACTTTACAAACTTATAAGGTAAGTGTGTGTTGTGTATAAACTCAGAAGAAGATTCATACGTTTAAGAGCATATCTATAATGGTTCATTTCGTTACGTTATGTTAACTTAACTCTTTCACTTTTCACTAGAGCAGATCCGAGTGGAAGTTCTGTCGCTTGAGTGATTTATGAAATCGTGAAGGAGCTACTACTACAAATTTTAAATGCATGAAAACATCTACCACAGCGTGTATAATGAAAATGGATTTGAAAAGTGAGAGTATTAGCTAACAACATCAAAAAAGCACATACACAGAGTTTGGCAGTTTGTACATGTTCTATTAGTACAAGTAGGTTTACGTTTACTCACACAGTCGGTGCAGCAGTTTTCTTGGGTTTAAACAATCTGCTGGCCTTTAGAGAAAAAATTACATGCGACGCTGCTAACCCTTCCTTTTCTTTACAATATTGTGTAAGCTGAGTGCGAGTGAGAATTTGAGACCATTCCGTCACTTTTAAAGGTAAATTTAACCTTAACCCTTTCACAAATAGTTTTACGCTACTAAACACAATGTGTATACCAAATTCAATGTTCCTTTTCAGCTTCCGCTCCTTATTTACTTGAGACTTTTTTGCTCTTTTTTCTTCTTTCTGAAACACATTAACAAAACTCATTTCCGTGTACCACACAGCCCATTTCAATCTATCTTCCTCTTCATTCTGTACTACTGGCTCACTCAAAATATCTGTATAATATGTTTTTAAGTTTACTCCGCTTGCTATCAATATAAACTATGTGCCCTCGCAATTATTTGAACAAGATTGAAAATCTGTATGTACATAAAGAATACAAGTTCAGTTAACAAACGATTTTCTTATAAAAAAGGAATACAAAAGCAAAGAAAGATGCTTCATTTTCTTTTACTTTCAGATTCACTTTCATTCTTTCATAAAACCACCACTAAGATAAATGTTAGACCGTAGAGATATTCCTGCATTAGATTAAATTGTAGATATATCCCCATCTTTGAAGTTATAAATTTGTTGTCATTACAAGAATCCATGAAAACATAAAATTAAATGGACACAGTGCGAAATGATGTCAGGCAAGAGTCAAGTGAGATTTTACTGTCCTGCAAATATTCATTTCTGAACATGGCAAAAATACCCAATCGTAAAATAAAAAGCATTTTACTCGTATTAATTTTTCTCAAGTCAAAACTGCGACTAACCATAAGAATGTGAGTTTATGTCTGTCTCTACATACAACAGCAGAGGCTCTGTTACAGAGCTATATGCGTATTCATTTTCATTATTATTGTTAGTTGTACTAATTGTCAAGTTAAAAGCGTAAAAAGTGCTGTGTCTCATTCTTTTGAGTCTCATCTTCTTCCCAGTCCCACCAAAACTCTATAAACTGAAAGCTATAAACGAAAACCCATAACTCATGCAGATACACAATGCACAGTTTTTAGCTCTTCTCGAAACGCACTCAGCCGCATTTATTATTCATTTCTGTCCTCCTCAAACTCTCACAAACCAAGAAACGAAGAAACTAACCGAAACGAAAAGCACATTATAAATATAATGAATAAACCATTGCAAAATGGATGTAATGAAACAACGAAGTTTCATAATATTTTTTTTTAAAT
>JABASD010000033.1:0-160399 GCA_019776165.1 Pogonognathellus flavescens | reverse complement strand
AGAGTAAACGATCCAACAGTACAAAACATTAAGAAAATTGAATATTTTTATTTCTATAACAGTTCGCTTTCAAGTTTCATTTAGTTTAGAAACTACGTTGTTTTATTACGCCCGGTGTTGACCGGTTTATTTCATATAAAATCAACGAATTAAACCAGTTTGTTTAGCGTAAGAAATCATTCTGGATTTTAACATTTTTTATTACAAATGTATGAATTATGTGTTCTTATAATAATGTATGATTTACAGCAAACCGGTACTTTCCCGTCATGCAAAAGGGTTTCTATGATTAAAACTATGAAGTACGACACGAAGTATTATATAGATAAAGAGTAACGACATTGATTTCGGAAGGTGACTCGTAACTTTACTGAATGCCAACTTTATTTTGAGTAAAAAACTGTGTAGGGACAGATCCAAAGATGTGGGAAATTAATTCTGATAATAAATTCTAACCATTTTTATAATTAGAAACATTTGAAGATTTGTATTCGAATATTTTTAATTTTGAGTTAGTTGTACAAAAATCTAAATTAATATGATAACACAATAATACTATTCAATAATAGTATTACCCATTTAAAACCATCTTTTACCTTCTTGCTGGTTGAAATCAATATCAGTATTTGGTTTTGTTACTTCTCTTAAAAGGAAAAATTGGATTCTATTGATATTGATTTTCTAAATAATTGATAAATACAAGACATTCAACAAATCACATAGTAAGGTAAATCAGAATATTTTACTTATGAAAATGAGACTAAAATTGTGTGTTAGTCTGTATTCTCTGTATGAAAATTAATAATTTACTGATCGACTCGAAGTGAAATCGTTTTTGCAGAACTTTTTTCTCAAAATGATTAGAGATAGATATGTAGGTAGATATCAAAAAATTATTTCTTACGTTTGTAGTGCAGGGTAAAATGCAATTTCCGAACCTAAT
This sequence comes from Pogonognathellus flavescens, assembly GCA_019776165.1. NCBI lineage: Eukaryota > Metazoa > Arthropoda > Collembola > Entomobryomorpha > Tomoceridae > Pogonognathellus > Pogonognathellus flavescens. The sequence continues at coordinate 159,456 of JABASD010000033.1, read as the reverse complement.
ATATGATAGAAATAGTACAATAATGAAATCACTATATTTTCTCAATTTCAAATATTATAGCAAAAGTAACAATAATTTCGTTGTGAAGTCGCAATACTGAATATGTAGATTCTCAACTTCACTTCAATAGAACTGCTTAGGACTAGTGCAACTAATAAGTAAATGTTTACATCAATTAGCTTTTTATTAATGGGATAAATGTTTCAGTCGACTTTCAACATTTAGGTTACTCGGTTGTTTTTATATACAATGTAAATGTATGTTACAAGAACAAATTTTGCTGTAACGTGTAAATGGGAAATGCAATTCAGCTCTCATAAGAGCGAATTGCATTAATTTTTGAATGCGAACGACAAGTTCCTTTGCATAATATCTGCTATCAAGTATAATATACTCTGGAGAATGCATACCTAGATGTACTAATGTTATTATAAAAGATGCAGGAATTTCTAATAATAAAATACTTTAGATAAAATACTAAATAGAATTTTTGCAAGAATGCAGTCATTTCAATTGAGATAGTTCATTGTCTCACATTGTTCATTCTGTGCAACTAATGTAAGAGATCTGCATAGGCGTACAAAACAGAGTGACTACTGTCCTTGTTAAATCGTTGTACAAATAAATATTTAATATGAACAGTCGTCACTAACTGTAACGCAGGGCTCCGACATAAATTTTACATTCAGTCGTGTCTTTATGTGTAGAAAGTTAATTATATTTTTGTTCGTTCTACTTTCACACTTTTCTAGCATACAATTTCATTTGATAATTCCTTGTTACATGCAGCGACATTTCTCTTTGTGCTACAAGGAACCAAGGAGGAAACTACCTACACGCGAAACAAAACAAGAAGCGTCTAAGCAATTTTCAAGTTTAATTTATATAAAACATATTGTAAATTATATTTTTCAGCTGTAAGTTAGCCAAACACCTTTTTCAAATGCGAATCACATTATATATCATGCTTTGCACCATGTTTGGGGTTGCGACGTGTTGTCAGTCAGATACAGGGTTGCCAGACGGGCTAAAATTTCGTCTCATCCTTTAAATACTTATGAGACTGCATAAATTGCACTGAAATGTACTTAAAATACATACAATACTAAATACGTAGTAAATTTAGGTTAACAAGTTATTATTTCTAGATTATTACCATCGTTTTTGTCAATACAGAACTAATAATATTTTTGTGCACTTCCAACTCATCCTGTAGCATTAAAATACAAAAGCTTGTTAAGTTTTCTTACATTTTTTAGCGTACTCAAATTTTGGCAACTCTGGTCAGCTCTCGCATTCAGCATAAGGGAAATGAAGAAAGACAGAGGCTTTTTAAAAAGAAAATTACAAGTGATATATACACCTGCCCCTCGTCCACTGTCATCTGAATTTTTTAAAACTTATGAAGAATAATGAGTGTGCTGTCTGCAGAAATAAGAACATCTACTTGTTACAGAATGCCGTGTGTAGAATGTTATCACTCGGAATCCAAAATCCAAATGATGATGATACCTGGAATCTAAGCCTATATAGTTTCATCTAAGTTGGAAGAGCACTTCTGGTGAGTTGAGCTTCGGATAATTTGCGAAGTGACATGACATAAATTATTTATCATGTCCTCATTGTTCTCCATCCATTCAGTTACATTTTCTCAACTCGGAGAATATAGTGCGGCAGCTACAACCGTCACAAGCATTTTGAAGGAAACAATTCAAAAGAAGCTGCTAACAAGTTTAGTTTTCTAAAATAATCTTCGCAGTATCACGAGTTCCAGAAAATAAAAGCTACCAACAAAAAGAACACCGAAATGCTGATGAAAGAATTATTACTCCTTGAAATGTCTTAAAATAATTCAAAAGAGTTGTGAGTGAGATATGCATCATATTAGTAAAACATGCGGATTGTTCAGAAAGGAGGGTCGTTAGCTAATTGTCATTTACTGAATGTCAGTTTAATTTTAAAATCTCCTTAATACTGCCAATGGATAAAAATGAGTATCTGATATTTTGTCTAGTTTTGTGGCTGATTGTGAGACTCACATTCAGTGACAAACATAATGATTAACATAATAAACATGATCCCATTTTTAATAACTACATGATAAAACAAAACTAACGACTTAAGTTGAGTACCAATAAACCATTTGCAACGGCTGAAAGAAGTAACGAAGTGAATATCGACACTGTATTGTAACTATTGCACGATTACCTTTACAATGACATCAAAACGTCAACTGTAACACTGTGTATAGCAGTATAACTCCGCTGAGTACATGTATTAAAAACATGTATTCTCATTCTCGTGTTTAAACATTGGCGGTCTTCAAATTCAAATTTTGACGGATTTCACTTTCAAACATTAATCGAAGTCGCATATCAGTATTTAGAATGCTTTGTTTATTTGAAGCTCCATTAACACTGTAGTCACTGTCAAAGGTCATGAAAGTTGACCGATTGACCCCATCTTCGAGCTTAGCCTCACATATGTCCTTACGATTACGTGTACCAAATTTGGTCAAAATATTTCAATCCGTTCTTTAGTTATCGTAGTGAAGGACGGACAGACGGACAGCTTTAGTTTTTCCATAAAGTAACTCCGCTACTTAATAAGCAATAAGCTCAAACCGTATCATATAACATATCCTGCCACAACCACAATACTCAATATCAAGAAATAATTTTTGCAATATTTCGTTGGTATGTAAGTCAACAAACTTAGAACTACGGTAGGTAGTACAGAACATTAAGTTGTTGGTTCTAATTTGCCTTGACCTGTAGCTTAACCTTTTCAATCTGGAATTTATGCATATTATGTAGTGTACGTATGATGACTAACGTCTGTTTTAGTCGTGTTATGTCATTTATTTAGTTGAAGTCGGGAGTTTTATGCTTCCGTAAGTCATAAATGAATGTGTCTCCAGTTTCATTCGGAGATATAATATGAGATGGGTTGAACCTCGATCAGCAAAACTCGAACTAGGAAAGTCTTGGTTGAATTAAAAGTATTTGCTTAACATCATGGCATGAATGTTTCTATTACTACCAATATAATATACTTATACTGTGCATTGTGCATTGGAATTATAAGTTGGTATTGATAACTATGACGCTACAAGAGACTTTAATTCAAGGAGACAAAACGAATACAATTTCTAGCACTCGAATAAAACTTTAAGCATAATTTATATGTTAATAATGCTTAGGCTAATATAATATTTTCATAGTTATTTTACTTATAGCACTAATAATACTTTGTTGGAGATGCTTTAATCTCTGTATTTGAAGCTTACCCATGTCGATATTGTCTGTACTGTATTTATGTTACGTATAGACTTTAAGTTTGTCCACGGGGGGAGAACAGTTCTTTGAATTGACATTTTTGTGTGACAATAAAGATTCGAATTGATAATATTGAATGCACTATAGGCAATGACATGATATTATATTAATTCAATTTGATATGCAGTTAGTCTCATTCTAATCTACAAACAACAATGCAAGTTTCATAGACTACTTTAGGGCTTAGGGTGTAAATAATTATCCTAACTAATCAACGGCGCTACCTAGAGGTGCGTAGTAGTGGAGTACATATAATCTGCAATATCACTGTTTTGTTTACATATAAATATTTAAGAACTTTAACTTGTCCTTAATCATATTCCAGAGATGGATTTTGCTTCAGTTCAATTTAATAAAAGAAAAACGTGGAAGGCCAACAATAAGGATTAGGATGCCATCGACCTGAGACTTGAGAAAAGTGGCCAGGCCTAAACTCTATGCGTTATAAAACTAAAACTTCATAGATGCACAATAACACCAACATGCGAATTTAAGAGGTATAGATTCACAATAATATACATTACAGTACAGTTTTTTTAAAAAGAAGTACACAAAAATGTATTGTTCTTATGTACAGGCTCATTAATGACTTAAATTACTATCAATTGTACAGATAAATGAAATTTCATATTCAATACTACAGGACCATTATGTACGTAGTGCATGCGTCTTTGCAATTGCATGTGTCTTTATTTTAAATATTTTTTCCGTATAAAAGTAACAACGATTTTGCATTAAAATATTTCACACAATATAAATCCAATTTGGTGTAACATTACTAAAGGCTTTTCAAATAACAATTCAGCCAATTCCAATTGTTGTATTAATTATTACTATTGCCGCATTTACCACTACCCCGGCAGTCTAATTTATCACGGTTGCTTCATATTAATGTTAGTAAAAACAAACAATATCTTTTATGCACATGCATTTTAAAATTAGAGAGCAGCAATCATCACCCTTATAGTTTTCTTAGTCATGTTTTCTTAACCAAGTTGCAAAATATAAACTCAAGGTATTGGAATATAAACACTAAGCATAATATTACATTTGGCAATTTGAAAGCAGTGACAATAAAATACTATTACTAGTAAGTTACCCAAACGAAATAATTGACATTTTGCAAAATAGCAACATGGGCATGGGATAGTATCTATTATAATTGAAATATACAGTAAATGTAATTAGACATGTTTTAAATGATGAGTAGCTTTTACAACTACAATAATGGCTAAAGAAACAATAAATACATATAATACAAGTTCATCATCTGAAACATTCTCATGTTATTAAACAGCTATTAAGGGAAAGCACACAATAATATTTATTATTTCATAACTCTAAAGATAAAAGCTAGTTTTAATAACACATGTCTGGCTACTAAATCATATATGATATATCTGACATTGACAATTTATAGAACACACTCAAACTCAATGGAAAATTTGAAAAGCACACTTGGATTTTGTAATTAAATATAAAATCAAAAACACTAAAATTGACCTCGGATTTGATTCAAATTGAATCATGTAGATAAAATCTGCAACGTGAGAACTCAAAATAATCTTTGTTATAAATCGACTGAATCATCGTCCGAAGAATAGCAGTTTGCAGTTTCCAAAGATGATTGAATGGCTTCAGCCAAGTCACGTCTGTATGCCGCATCCGGATCCAACTGGACTGTTTTCCGAGTTCTTAGGTTGTAATGTTGTATCTTGGGCTTGGTGTTCCAATAGCCTAAATTCGTAAAATAAATTAAATTTAAAATTGATATCACATAGAAAATGAATCGTACGTTATGTTATAAAAATCCCTTATCTCAAATCTCAAATCTCAAATCCCTTATCTCAAAGATATGAATCGACATTTTATCATCCGAAGAAATAACAATTAAAATATAGACAAAGTAAAAACCTGCTAACAAGGATAATGGGAGGATTTACCTTTTTTCTTACTGGCACTTGTGTTTGGCAGCTCTTCATTGTTGAAGCCTAATACAAAACAGAAAATAAAACGTCTCACAGTAATATTATATAAGTCTTGGCAATTTCTATAGTACCAAAGGAAGCACATACCATCCACGAATTCCATAATTTGGTGCATCTGCATACTTATCTCCGCTAGCTTAATATTAATGTCCATTATTTCTCGGTTCATTAGATCTCGGTAATTGACTGCTGCCATGACTAGCATGATTATTGCAGAAGTCACTCCTTCCAGGCGAACAAACCATGCGTAACATTGAATATCATCCTGTCAAATAAATACAACATGTTCATTAAGTACAGTAATTCCAAATACTCATAACATACAATATTATACATTGTGTAGCTAACAAATTAAGTTGGTTAACTTTATTTACCGGATTATTGAAATAACCATACGCAGCTCTTTCTAGTAAGATGCAGAGCATGAGAAGGATTGCAATCCAAAACAGTACGGGACGAGATATTTTTGAAGCGGAACACAATAGACCCAAAACCAAACAAGCCAAATAGTAGAATCCCTCTGAAATTCCACCTTCAATCCATGACACTAATCTCTCCATTTTTCACCAAAAATCTAGATCAAAATTAAACCGGGTTTTGTGAATAATTTGATAAATGGAATTTGCTATTTAATTTACACATGAGAATCTATCATAGTAGTAACTAGTAAGTATGTACTAGTTGCAAACCCTACTCATTAGTACTTGTACTTTCCTAAGATAGGGTTTGGTAATAAACCGCTCGGCCTCTAATTCCCTAATTAAGTTTATCAAATACCATTTTGAACACAGAGATAATTACATACTGTGATTACAATTAATTTAAGAAATGTTACCTTTTCCGTCTTTAAAAATTGTAACGACCAACGTTTGCAGCGTAGATCCTAAGTCGAGTTCGTTTGGTAGAAATGTTACACAGTTACACTGTCTGCTCTGCCGATTGTGTGTTCTTTCTCACTCGCAGAACTTTTTGCATAGTAAACCAATGTCGCGAAACTGAAATTTGCTTATGTGGAAGTGAAACACGCGTTGATGAGAAAACGCCAGTAACAGTTTTACACTTAACTGCTCGTCACAACAGAAGAGCTCTCACTGGTGCATTCTACAATTCTACTCTGCATCTTGCATTGCATTGCAAATGAGACAGCCTCGTGTGAGCTGTGTATTGCAGGTGAAATATTTCAATGGAATATAGTACAAAAAGTATATTTAGTAAGTACACAATCCATATGTTTGTAAATAAGTGTATTGATCTCCAGTCAAGTATTCTACATAAAATTAATAACTGCCAAGGGCGTACCGAGGGGAGGGGAGTACAGGGGGCACGTGTCCCCGCCAAATTCCGGAAAAAGGTGTTAGTTGCGGTCAAAAGCCGCAAATAAGATCTTCTTTCAGTGTTTTTTACGGTGGTGGCCCCACCAAATGCCATTTTATTAGGTGGCGCCCCTCCCAAACCGAAATCATGGGTACGCCCTTGATAACAGCAAGGTATTTATAATCACATCATGTAAGCATGTAATGAGTTTTAATTTTTTGTGTTGAAGAATGAGTTAATTTGTAGTGCATTTCACGTTTGTGTGTGATTGCCTAAACATATTCGCTGCGTTCTATTAGGAATAACTCTCAAATCATGCGTACTTTCTGCGTAATATAAGTAACATTAAATCGAAGACAGGTTCAAATTCTGTATTTATCTGTAACTACAATGTCATTTAGAATCCTTGGTGGAAATGCAACAGCCATGGTCACTTTGTCCTGCCTGTGATATCTGTAGTGTCAGTAGCAACACACACATGCATAGTAATGAGCATAGTATAAATTATTGACGTTTAATTATATTTTTCGCCGTTCTCAAATTGCTTGCACCCGAATCACAGAGCCCTGATTCGTTCACACCTTTTCTGGTTGAAAATGCAGACCTACATGGCTGGTGTGATGAGATGACACCGAACAAAATGCAGTACAGTTCATTGACATCCTACGAAGAATTACTATTTGCTTAAAGGTGCTTCGAAAGTCGGGAATGTTGTTAAATTTTGTGAGTTAATTTTATTACAAATAGTGAAATAGTCACTTGATTGTGTCCGTATTATTAGCACTACAATATTTAATGATTAATGAATGACATATGTTCATTTTTTCCATTTTTTCTTGTTCATTAGTGGCGTTGGAATCTTGTGACACACATGAAATTGCTGCATATTATTTCAAAACCACAGATTGCTTGTCCATTGGCAAGTACCTCCACCGTGACACTGCCATTCACCGTCATTTAATTATTGCTGCCGAAATGGAACACTGCAATAAGAATAGCCCTGTGTACAATGATAGTCGAAAGGCATTGGAGACGCAGCGTGACTACGGGGAACATTAGCTTGGAACTCTGACTTTGAATGGTGAATACTACGAAGACACTCCGTTTAGTGAAAGCCCACTTAGCCCACCTGGTAATTCTACAGATATTGACCCGGATCCTGTGCTCTTGATGAAAGATTTCTATTCTAACCAAATCTTACACGTACGTGTTTACATTAGTTTTGAAACTTTCGGGTGCACTCATTTATATTGTAGATTTCAATTAATGTTGTGCTAATGCCACGACCGAATTTTCTTTTGCACATCTAATGCTCTGCGGTTTACATTGTTCACACCTCAATTGAATCAATATTAGTAGCGATGATATTATGTAATCATATAGGTAGTTTTTATTAGCAGATAACTTGTACACATCTTTTACAAATTATGAAACACTCATTGACCGAATTCTGGATTAAGTAAGAGTACAACTTTAGTGAAATTGATAACTAATTACAATAGTTAAACAAATATGAATCAGGAAAACTTAACTCGGTAAATTAATGATAACGCATGTTGAACAATCTTGACCAATAAAGAGAAGCATTATTCTTCTGCTAATAACTTCATCGTTACAGAGGCAGTATTTGTTTTAACTGGTTTAATAAATAATTTGGACTGTGAAACATTTTTTCGTTTAGGGACAATTTTAATTTTCCAAAATCAGTTCATGGGTTACAGTATAGTCGTACATACCTATGTTGTCACTTGATTGAACATTATGATATAACATTAGTATAGACCAAAAAATAGTGCAAAAATTAAACCTTTTAAAGCCTAACGGGGAATTGTGAACATTTTACCACACTAACCTATTTGCCGCTTATATATTTATGTAATTTTGAAATATTGTCTAATGAATTTGACGCTTGGGTTTTAAAAGTACCGTCAAATAGTCAATTTGAGATTTCTGTAGGAATTGTAGGAAACCTACAACCTTCTTATCTACATCATTTTTTAACTTCAATAAAAATACTAGATTTAATTAGGTATCTATTATTAGGATAATGAAAGATGACTACTACACTCTGTATTATAGTTTCCTTCGTTACTAGACTCACATAACTAATTATTTTGTTTTAAGTAGCTTTTCATTTACTTATAAATCAATAACATTTATACGTAGTCATGTTGAGCTTCCATTTGATTGTAAATGTTTTATGTGATCATTCGTTTGAGTAATTCTAGGTATGTATTGTAGTATAGACAGCATTATGGTATGTATATCATTGTAGCTTTTATTGCACTTTGTCTCCCTACTAATGCATACATGACCAATAGCTAGAAAACAATTCCAATATTATTATTATATATTCTCCTAAGTCGTATTTAATTTGACCTCATATTTATATATCTATTCTAACTGAGAATTCAAAATTAATATCGCATCGGAGAATCGGTGGAATCATCGTGCAACTATTCGAATTCGCCAGTACAAGATCGCGACGTCGGTGTGCTGATTCGTTTCTTCTGTTCGTGTCCAGCAGCAACATACGAAAAGACGCAGAGTACAGAATAGCAGATATTTTCAGCCTGAAACAAATTAACAATATTTACTCAACTCTCATTTTGGTAGTTTCAAATTATCATCATGTACAGATAGCATGAAGTACAACTTCATGCAGCTTTACTGCGATTATTTTCATGTTTTTCACTCTTTCCAGAGTTTTCCAATTGTGTTTAGCAAACAACTGCTGACTAAAGACAGTAAAAATAATTACATTGCATTTTTCTTTTTAAAAGAGAAAACGAATACGTAAGACATAAGTGTGCCGTGCCGTTCACAGTACTAATTGATATTTAAACAAATTACAATTGTTATTAGAATCTTAAAATATTTTAATTAACTGAAATTATGAGTCATTATTATTGTTAAATTGTAGCTTTCGAAACTTAAGTATTGTGGAGACTGAGACTTAAGTTTTTATTCTCTTAGTCTGTTGTTATATTCAGTCATGTCATGAAATGTTTGTTATTACTATTTGTTTTATTACTGTTACTTTGCTGTTCAATAAAACGCAATTCATGTTGTTACAACTAAATGTTCACCAATTTTCAGGAAAAACATCATTAGAAGCTTTCGTAAGAAAATTTCATATTTCCATACGACAGTTTCTGTTGAAATATTCAAAGCACTTACCATCGCAGATTTATATTTCCTTTGGATGACTTGTCTCGTCTTTGGGTCTAAAAGAATAAATAAGCATTAAGCCATCTCATATTGGAATAAAGTTGCAGAATCATAAAACATACCAAATGTACACAAATTAAATTAGAAATGTGCATTCCGAACCCTTATTGTTAGATATTTCTTGTTCCAAAACAGATATTGTAAATAGAAGCATGTATATGCATATGCAATTTGAATCTACTAATAAGTTAAAATATCTTGGGGAATAGGATCATTGTTAATTAAAGCGTTAGATACGAAGGAAAGAGATAAAAATGTTTCTCATTACATTAATTAGTAGTGGTGGTTAAAGTTTAATTGCTAACTGTACGTTGGAACTGTACTTGAATTTGAATGAATGATGAAGTAAGCGTCATGTCACAAACTGAGTCCAAATAAATGGACGAATGGTTCAATTTTGACGTTGGTTTTAATACATCAAGATGTACAACGTTTGGGATTTGTACCGTTTCAAGAAACGTAGTGTTAGGTCAAGAAAGCTAGATCTACTAGTTCCAAACTAGCATAATATGAACGAACATAATTCAAAGATTGAAAGGATGAAATGTTTAGAGAATTGTGTACATACTGTATTCTTCGAGGACAAACACGCCTCCTTTTTGGGTGAAGCATTTCCGGATGTGATCAAGTCGAACAAAAAACTACATACCATGAGAACAAAAAGAATTAGTCATACAGCTCAGGTAAATGTCATTCATAATTAGGAAAAGATACAAAATATTATTCTTCACATTATGTGACATCATGAGTTGCTCTCAATCCATTATACAACTGTGGCGATATCAGGTAGGTAATTAAAATCAGGCAGAAAAACAAAGGTTGGTTGCATTTATAGCATATACATTTAAAGAATTTCATCAAAATACACATGAATTAGACAGAATGTTAAAGTTTTTAATTTTGAATAGGTAACAAGTAATACAAAATAAATTTGTCTCAACACAAACATGTGAGTTACGTAGTGTCAAAGTTGAGAACGTTGACAACTCTGCAATAATTTCTTGTCAGAGTGAATTTCTTTAAATTTCGTATAATAGCATTTGGAAATTTTCTTAAAAGTAAAAGTAATTCAAAATTTTAGGATTATATTTTAAATACACTACGCGTAGTATTCATTGCAATCTGTCAAGGTTGGTTAAAATGCGTGAATAATTCAGATAGCAAACTTCAATTTTAACCTTGATATTATTACCGACACCAAATTACACATTCTGTTAATTCAAGCGTTAACTTCGATTGGATTTTTTGCCAATGTTATATACTTGCTGAAATGATGAAATATGAACAACCTTGGTTTTTCTGGGGAAATATAATTGTAGAACATGAATGTAAAAAGTGGATTTTGATTAATGGTTATGAGCATTTAGATTTGCATTGTTAACTGAAAGACGTGCTTTTACAATTTGCAGTTAGATGAATAATTGTGTTTTTCTACGAAGGAATAATTGTAAGTACGGCATGTTTGTAGTATTTAATAGCGGCGATTGATTGATGCACATGAATTAAGTGAAAAGTTTGTACTCGGAAAATGATGTAGACGCTGAAGATAAAAGCAGAGTAAGCAGAGAGATGGGTAGTAATGGGATTCTCAGCTCAGAAAGTAAAATTACATTACAGAGTCGAGGGAATAAAGCTACTAACCGTGATGTAAGATTAGATTTAACTACTTTAGAAATACATTAGCTCAATAGCTTTTTAGCCATAATAATCTCTGCCCAGCTCATGTCAGCCGCTGCCCACCCGTTACTCGTAAAATCACCCATCGAACCACACACTTTCAATCAGCAAGCGAATTCATGTAAAGCCATTCTGGTATATTCATAAATAAAATATCGAAAACTGAACGAATGTGTCAGTTTTTTAAATTCAGTCCAGTCACCTCACAAGGGGCAACTGACAACATCACAATCAGTACTTGAGATACAGAGATAATTATATCTAAGTATAAGTACAAATAATTAAGTCCAAGTCAAAAAGATGCCAAGAGAAGTAGATTGAAGCCAAAGCAAATAGAAATCTAGATATAAAACAGTAAAAAGCCAAAAATGGATTTAGTAATAAAAACTCTATGGACAAGAGTCAACGAAGAAAACGAATATTTCAATGCTTGTTAGTGACAAATTTTTCTGCGGTTCATCTACACGGCACGACTAAACTTTAAGAATAATATTGAATGCACTATAGGCAATGACTTGATATTATATTAATTCAATTTGATGTGCAGTTAGTCTCATTCTAATCTACAAACAACAATGCAAGTTTCATAGACTACTTTAGGGTGTAAATAATTATCTTAACTAATCAACGGCGCTACATAGAGGTACGTAGTTGTGGAGCCTATAGCTGAAGATGATGTCACTCTAATAAAGCTCACAAAATTCAATGACTGGAAAAGTGTACATTCTAAACGGTTGCTTATGTAGCAATGAAACTATTCTACCAGCACTTCGGTTTTTAATAAGGTAGGTAGGGTAGTCAATAAGTCCTCAGTACTTTTCCACAATATTGACACTACAACTAGTAAACACTTGGTCAAATCCAGATTTAAGTGTAAATATTCAAACCAAACATGGATTATACCCTAAATATGACATTCGAGTGATATTTCAATTTAGTATATAGAAAATGATTTGTCAACTACAGATAAGTAGTACAGAATACATGCAACGCTAATGTGTCTCACAAAACATGTATTCGATACTTTAAATCTATACATTATTCTACATTTTCTGGTGTCAAATCCGTAATCGACTAAATAATTCTTTTATTAGTATTGTTAGTAATCTATCAAAAACTGTTCAGAAAACTAATTCAAAAAATTCGTTGATTCTGAATATTTTTTGCTTTTATTTTGTTTTATCAAACAGTTTTTGCCAAATGTTTTACATCATATTTTTTAAAAGTCCAGATAAATTCTAACTGTTTATTAAACTAAATAATCTTTTGGGAAAGGAGATTTTCTACTAAAGAGCTTTGAAGAAGATTTTCTATTAAAGAGCTGTGAAGTAGATTTTCTATTAAAGTGTTTTGAAGAAGATTTTCTATTAAAGAGCTTTGAAGAAGATTTGTAGCCGATAATACATGTTGTAATTAAATGATTTCTACACGAACTTCAATTTATACTTCGAGTTATAACAATATTATATTTTTAAGAGCACGTGCCTTACCGAAACTTTTAAGTACCTGAGTTCATATTTCAACCGAAGTTCATTTGCAGTACAAAATCATAACAAATATAAAACCTATGTGCATCGCAGCAATTGTCATCAATGACCAAATTTATTCTAATAAGAGGATTGTTTGTAAGATTGCTGTAAAATTAATTGTTAAGAATAAAGTCTAGATGTCCAACTGAGCACTCATTTACTCAAGCATCCCCAATTTAATTAGTAGAATAAAAAATGTACGGTAAAAATTTAAACGTTTTTGCTGAATACCGTAATCACTAAATGTATCAACCAATTTATTAAACCATTACTAAAATATAAAAATATGTATTAAAAATAACTACATTCAGAAAAGTCTATTTGTAGTTACAAGTCATTGTCATATTAATATACCTGTACATAAGATATTATTATTTCTGAATTGGTTTATTGTCTGAGTCTCAGAGCATCATGAAAAATTGATAATAATTTGGATATTTTCAAAAAAGTGAAAAAGACATAGAAAATATTTTACAGCATACACTGTGAAATGTAATACATCAGTTAGGAAATTTGAAATCATGACAACTGCCTGCAGTTATTTGAACTGTTTTCTGTGAATGGCTTAACTTGAGTAATAATGAACTTATTTAATGCACACTTTCATGTACATCGATTTATCTGGACATTTCTCATTTTGCAGGAATAACTGGAAGTATACTATATTGGGGATGATGATAGTGTTGTTTAAGGTTACGTAAATGAATCTGAGAATTTATGCAGAACCTAGGACAAACCGTGGCACACGGGGTGAAACAAAGAAAACTCACAACAACTCGCGGTGTAAAGTGTCTACAGAAAGAACGTATTAGGCTATAGCTATGCTATGGGTTTGTTTGTAAGTACGATTGCACACTACATTTACTTTATGAGTCAGGTGAATTTGAGGACATGAAGTAATACGTAAACTATGGGTTCTATAAATAATACTCTACTGAAATTGGTGAGATGGCCATCAGCATGAAATCTGATGTGAGTAAATGATTTCGTATTTAAGTCATCTCAGTCAAATCTGAGCACTAAATAGCATTTACAACTAAAACTGTGACATTAATGGGAAAACTTGCAAAACCCATACATTTTCCACAAAAAATCAACATTATTGTCACTTCGAATGATTGACTGTTTTAGCTCTACTTGCGTGGCAATTAACGCACATTTTGTTACTGACAAACAAAAGAAGAATCTTGAATGTGTACAAGTGAATTTCCTGACATATTTTATGCAGGTAGTGTCTTGTGTGTTTAAGGTTCAGATTATTTTGCACTGGGTTTTTGTCTGAGCGTGATGCGCGTGTACGTGGAACAAGGTTTATTTATTTTAGTTCCTAATTTTACACTAGTGTTTATAATTCACTAGCAACAATACAAGCGTTTACAACGTTGGCGAAGTCCTAAGCAAATACAAATACGGGATTCTACCTTTCGTCCGTGGATTGCGCCAAATATACCTGTGCAGGGGATCATGTAAGCAGGTGGTATGAATGTTCATAGTTTGGAAGTGTAAAGTGGATCGTATTATCTTCCCAGTATCTACACTACTGGAAACAATTTATTTTGTCAGGCGTGAAATGCAAGTGAAGGTCAGAAAGAAATGGAAAATTACTACCAAATGAAAATCATCTTTTGTGTTAAGTCACGTACGGAGACATCGTGTACCACTATTGTGCTGATAGTTGAAAATTGGGTCGTTAGATTCTTAGTAAGAGCAAATAGTCATTCAATGTAAAAATTTGCAGTAAAATTTTTAATTCAAATGTTTCATTGTATATATTGAAATGAAAACAACTGAATGTCTAAAGGAAATTAATGTAAGACCTTTGAAAATATGAGAAAATTAGAAAAAAATATTTATTCCCAAATTCTCAGCTTATATTATACGATATAAGGTGCCGACTGGCGGACTAAAGGATGAGAAAATGATGGCATGATTTACAGGTATAAAAACTTGTGGTCTTCAATGTGAAATTGTGGGATTTGACTAATTTTGTGTGTGTGATACGAATGACCTGCTGTGAAATGGCAAGAGTTATTGTGAGGAAAGTTGATGACGTGGGTGATTGTATTCTGAGAATAATAATAATTACGGGTAACTTAGAGTAGGTACTACTGCTATAGAGTAGATGCATTCAACAATCAACAATGATCAATTTTTGTCTCTACACATGACAGCTAACAAAGTGTGAAAAAACGTAAGATGATGAGAACAGAAAAGGTTGAAAATTGGTACTACTGTGAAAATAAGAAAGGCATACGACGGACAATACAAACGAATAATCTATGAAAGTGTAGTAAGTAGCTGGTTGAGCAAAAGGTTTGTTTTGGTTTAAGAATATGAATAATAATGATGTGATTTATTATCATTACGCTATACATCAGCAACATGTAGGGAAATGGAAGCACATACACGCATCCCAACTCATTCCAGAACTTCCGCTACTTCTAACGCTCTCTCATTCCAAAACATTCCTAAGTCAAGTCCCCCTGCCCACAACAATTAATTCAGAGTCATTAAGTTGCATAATATCAACTTTCATCATCATCATCACGCTCCAAGCTCGTATCATCACTAATCTCTAACTAATCAACAAAAACGTTTAGGCCAGCACTAGTAACCTCTATCCTTCCCTTTTGGCATCTTAAACCAATCAATTCTTCAACAGCTCCCATTTTCATCTCATACCACAAAACGGCTTGTGATCAGTTCGATTTCCAGCATCGTACTTTCTGAGAATAATTGTTCTATTAACTATACTTAGCTTATCGTCTAGAAATTCAAAACCGCAAATACCGCACATTATAATCTAATCTAAAAATGTGGTTTCTTTTCCGTATGAACTATTAGTAGGTAGTAATAATATAATAATAATTTACTGCTGTTAACTATTATGACTATTTATTTAGGTATAATTAATTATTCCAAGAACCGTTTACAAGGAAGACTGCTTAGATAGCATATAGGAAATTAAATCGATTTCATTTCCATTTCAAAGTTAAAATTATTTTTACTATAACCATTTACGTCTCACTGAAATCAGTATCATTTAAAGAGTGAGTAATTGCAGAGCTTAATGTGGTGAAAGAATATAGTCTTGTGTAAATATAATTCATCATATATATATAAAAATATTACAAACCTGTTACCTTCCTTAATTTTGGTTGAAGTGGGAGGTGATGCGTAAATAATGCTATTGTCAATCAATTACATGATTAATTTGTCTGTAGATATACATAAAACATTCAAGTGCTTGCCCGTAAATTTTTGGTTTGCAAAGTAAATTGCATTAACTATCTTTCATTTAGTAATTATAATAACAGCATTTTACAAACGTAATTAATAATATTGTAGTGGACCTGCGGGTACCTTTGCTAGTTGCATGTGAATTGCAACATAGTTGTCTTAACAGAAACATTTTATATTCTGTTAAAATAAAATATAAATCAATAGGATAATATATTGGTGGAAAATTAAAATTATTATGGCTCCACCAATACTAATTAATGGTATGCCATGGGTATCATTTTATGTTAAGACAGAAAGTGGTTTGACGATAGAAGGCAGGAAATTTATACAGTAGATGGAGGAACCTCCAAGACAATTTTTGAAATTGTATTTGTTTTGCAGCCTTTTCATTTGTGTAATCGTAAATACCTATACTATACTAAATATTTTCGGTGTGATTTTCAAAATTGAAATCGTTAATTAATTGCCGGGTAGTTTTTAAATTTAATTCTGAATTAAATTCAAATTTCTAAAATAATAATTTCATTTTACTATTTAATTTTATCAGGAATCATACTTATTGGTTTAACCCGCACAGTATTGAAACTATGTCCTCAAACGTTATAATAATGTCATTTTGCATATAATTTTGTCTGGCTAAGTTATAATGTTTGTACTCACATATAAACTATGTGGGCTATAAAAAATTTACTTTTTCCTTCTCGAATAACATTGCAGCACACAATAAATACGTTATTGTTAAGACAATTCTGCTACCGAACGAAGGAAAATAGTTAAGAGAAGTTTGCAATTGTTAACGGGATTGGGGGAATGGACGTCTAATAAGAGTTTTTCTATTCCATGGGATGAGCCATTATTATTATGAAAGTGTGAGAGCGAATAAAATATGGTAAGACAGTTAATAATTGTCAAGACTTTTCCTTGAGTGAAACAGGGAGCTCTGAAGGACTCAAATTGGTTGGGGCATGTAAGCTTGAAAGGTGTGTGCTATTCACATGCTTTTTTCTATCCTCCCATGAAAGTTTAGATTCGGTGAGAAATAGTTGATTACTGAAAGCAAGCATTGAAATGGATTTCTAATGGAAGTTCATCGAGAAAACTTAGACGAGATGTTTGGATGAAACTGGAGGGAATTGGAACACAGCTTCACATAATATTATTACGTACCTTTCCAAATAATGAAGTATTTTTGTATGACAAGCACAAAGACAAATTATAACTACAAAAGTGCGATTTGGAACAAACATATTTTTGGAGACGGGTAAACGAAAGAAGTATAAAAATAAGACTTAACTAACAGTAAGTAAATGATTAGGGTCAACTAGATGTTTTAGCTTTTGCAGTTGAGGCACAATACTACCATTACTAACACATGAAAACACTATGGATTGCTAAGATCTAAATTCGTGTTGGAAAACCTGGATACTACTGATCGGATAGAAAATGTGGCTGCGTTTGGGATTACACTAGTGTTATTATGACTACCTTTGTATCTAGAGAACAGAACAATACGACTAGAACTAAAACGTGAGCCATAACTAGACTATGGCTGTGGCAGTTAGGATGTACACATAAAATGCTGACTACGCGAAATGACAATGAGCATACAATAACACTAGACTAAAATCTATTTCTAACAGAAGTAGAGAAAGTAGAAAGTAGACAGTAAGAATAAGGTGATTATTTTTGTCAGTCAGTTATAGCAGGCGATGTACACAGGTAAGTTCGCGTACAGTAACAGACTAACAGTACACTTTATCATTTATGTACAGTACGAGTGAACGGAATGCGGAATGCGGACAGAGCGATCAAGAATGTATTTAGTCAAAAAAAGAAAGTCGGTGGTGGGTTGCTTTTGCTTGTGCGTTGCTTCACTTTTCTTACATTATTTCTTTTCTACACACAACGCTATTCAGTCAGTGCCTCGGAAAAATAACAGAAAAATTACTTGTAATCTTATTTCATTCTTCTGGCTGAGAAAAAACTTAAGGTGGAATTAATGACTTAGAATTCTTCTGATTGTAAAATAAAGTAATAAAAAGTTTTTTGAAAAGTGAAAGGTTGAAAAGAAATTGAGAGAATGTGTCTGAATTGAGATTGAAACTGAGATTGACAGAGAAGAGCTAATTAATGAGCTTTAGTGGTTAGCGACACAAAAGTCAGACATAGCTGGGTGAAGAGTAATGAAACGTAACGTTAACGTAAGGTGGGTATCGTGATGAAAATGTTGAGAGAATAGTGTGATGAGAGGTGTGAATACCTCGAAATCCTGTCAGTCAGCAGAACAAGGGACATCAGAGCATCCGAATATGTCGATGGAGTAGAAGTAGTGGAACCAACGAGAGAAAGCCGCATGAATCCAAGAAAATCAAATAGAGAAACAATAGATGCCGTCTGTTAGGTAGGATCACTTCACACAGATTTTTGTACTTTACACATGTAAGATGTAACTAAACCACATCACTCACATACATTCAATTCAACAATCAACTGAGGCTACTCAGGTAACTCTAGTCGTCTTCATTCAGCTACAGCGTACACATCTTTTACTCTTACTCAAGTAACAACATTCATTTTCGTCTTAGAATAGTCTAATTATGGCTTCTTTCAATCAAGTCACTCCATATTGTATAAGGCACTGTCTGTAGAAGAACGCACACAAAACAATGTCTTTTTCTCCCATCGCTGCTTTTTCGCCTGACAGTTAATACAGTTCTAAAATACTAGTCTACTATCGTCATTTTCACCTCCAACTTCTGTAACAACCAAAATCACACTTTTACATACATTGTGTGATCTTCATTGTTCTCCTTCATGTAAGTGACAAAGAGTAGTCAAACCAATTTAAATGCATTTTCTGAGAGAAGTTCCTGTACCATGTTTTGTTCTTCGTCCTTCTTAAACTAAAATTCTCTGTCAAACTAAGCACAATAAACTTTTTACCAGTATTTTTAAACAAATGTTAACTTTTCAACCTATGTCTATTACTTAAGATTTGTTTGGATTAAGAATATTGCTATTGCTGTAGATTGAGCAAGACTGCTGTGATTTTCTTGTTAACCCCACCCCATCCCAATTTTTACTAGTCTCCCACCTACTTACAGTTTTTTAGATTTCTGCTGTCACTAAAATTTAATGTTATTTAATTTTCGGACAATTTTGTTTTTGTTTTGGATTTTATTCCAATCCTACATCTACAATTCCCATTGATAAGAATCTGTTCGTGCTAGAAACCGAATGCACTGGGAAACTCTTGTCATACAATTGGCATCCCAGAAATGACAGACCTGCATTGGATAAGTATATAACAAATTAAATTCTCACACCCTTTTGTGTGACCAATGTACATGGCCGGGTAAGTAGTGCCTGTACTTCGGTGCATAAAGCACAGAAAAAGTTGTTTTTGTCTTTGTGTAGATTTGCCTTCTCTTTGAGCTTAGATATGGGTATATCTATACAGATATAGATTAGAAAATAATATCAGGCTTTCAATACCTGTCGTAATTAATTATTCCAAATTCGTACCTACCTACAAGGATGCATTTATCAATAATGCCTCCAACAAGTAAAGAATGTAATTTGTAAACTCATGTATGTATTTTAAATATGAACTATGGTTTGGACTGATGATGTGATGGTATTTTATAATTTAATTACCATCCTTTAATTCCCTGTCATTTAAAACTTAGGTGGTGTATTTTTTATCAATAAACACACTGTTCTATGTAAAACGATTAGATATCGGCTAAAAGAATGTAAGTGAACCAAGTAGAGAGGTATGTTGAAATCATAAAGGGGAGATTTTAGGTAAATCTATAGACTACACGAAGGACCTGCTTGTCTTTTGTTACAGTATAGAAGAAGAATACAACACACATATGGAAAACATAAATTCATAATTCATCCATCAGAAATTCATGCAGAAGGACCATCTCAAAAGTTCCTCGTCATTTTTATACAGTAGTTACCAATCAAGTAAATTAGTTTGTTACATATAGTAGCTTTATAACACAAAAATGTAAGCTCTCCTTTAACTGCCGTGCTCTATACATCATTGTTCTTTTGCATTGTTTCCCTACGCCAAATTTTACTAACACTGAAATTTACGTTTTCACCTGAAACTATTTTTGCCCTTCATATGTGTACATACAAACTAAAATGGAAATCACTAACTGGAAAACCTAACTTCGTCATTTTGCGATGCAAAAATAAATAAATTGGGATTCTAGTTTGATAAATGTGCTCAATTCCTTGTAAATAAGGAAAAAAGAATAATTACAAATTCCAGACCTGAATTAACCAAACTGTAGAATAATACTTGTCGTGTATGAGAAATTGCTAGTCCATGGTATGTACTTTCAGTTTTTTCAACACACCGATGGCCTATGAAAAGTGCAACCTGAAAGCGGCAGTCACTAAAGTATACATTTTTTAAATTTCAAATACGAAAATGTATTAAATAAAAAGTGCTCATTAATATTACATTATCCCATTGACCAATAATACCAAATTATGCAGAATGAAATAACATGATTTCAATAATGAATCTTCATACATTACTGAAACAAAAAGTTGATTCATAAACCAGAATCAAGAGAATCAGAATCTACAGAAGAATAATCAGGAAATGTCAAATTATGTATTCTGTTAGTAAAAAATGTCTACGTGAATATTTTGAATCTTTGATGGATAAAAAAATGTCGTATTTTACAATTGATGGGTTGAATAAAAATTGTAAATCAAGAAAAACTATAATATTGACAGCAATTTACTGTTATAAAGGTAGACAATGGAAATAGTCTTGAATATCTGAATATCTTGTTGGTAAAAATATAGGTAACAATGTTTTAATAAAACTGACACAAAATACTGAACAAAAATCAAAAACTAAACCACAAAACTGTCTTAAAAATTATACCTATTTCAATTTTTAATACAACGTTTACCGCAACATTTGTATTACTGCATATCCCTTGAAACATTTTTTTGGCTGAATTCGTAGTCTATATGAAATACTAAGCGAATTGACAGGTTCTGTTTTAATCTTCTTAAAATTCATGTCATGGATGATTAGACTGTTATTTTCCGTGAAATCTTCCATTGCTAATAGGAATTACTGACTGTTCTGTCCCTTCCAATTTACATACGTAGAATTAAAGATTGCAATAATATTCTGTGCACATTTTTCTGGGTTGCAGAAGAAAAACAACTGGACTAATAACCGACTTCACTGCTATCGTTTTACTGTGTTCTTCATTTCATACCTTCCTTCCGACTACGTTAAGTAAAGTACGAATGATAAGTTTCCTTGTGATAGATTGCCTACTTCGTATGGTGAAATGATTACACCAGCATATCAATTCTCGAACAGCATATTATGGCAAATGACAATAAATAAGCCAAAATTCTCATCCATGTTTTCTGAACACACGTAAACGAACATATTCCCAAGCGATTTTGGCTTTAACAGAAAAATAAAATAGAACTCATTTATCAAATGCTTTAATTAAGTGTCAGCATCTTCAGCTCCAAGGCTGCTTTTGAGAGCGACCAACAAATAACAAAAAACGGAGAGTATAAAATTAACACACGAGTAAATTCGCACACTTGTGTTCACAGTTTACAGCCACCATGCAGATTGTTTTGAATATTCGGGATATCTCACTGATGAAATATGACAGTAGCGCGTACCTTGTGCATTTATTTACTTTTTTCTGTTTCTGCACAAAATTGCAACTGAAAAGCTTGTGAATTAAAAGAGAAATGCTTTTTGGAAAAACTATTGAGAAAATCCGCTATTCAAGACAACTGTATACAAATAAAAGCTTTCGTTCAGGCAGGACGTTGTATAAACATATGTACACATAATATACCTACACAAATAATCCATAAACAAGAGACTCCGACAAGAGTGAATAAAACACCCATTATACAGTAAGACATGCTTAACAGTACCAATGAAAAATATGAACAACATTTAATTGGAGTATAAATTAACGTTAGAATAAATAGCAAACCACTGCAGTACGACGTTGGTGACTTGTTCGTGTTAAATTATTTGTAAATTTTTATGCAAAATGCCTACACAAACAATAGTTGTCGCAGGTTAATAACCAATGCAATATATCTGCATTTCATTTCAGCTATAACTTTTGTGTTTGCGACTTTAGTGCATAGTCGTAATAAACTTCTTCAAGTATCACGTCTAAATACCTCCAACACATAAAATCATTTTTTCTAGCAATGTAGCAATTTAGTTTTATCCTCGCATAAACAAACTATTTTGCATATTTTTCACAACATTTCACGCGGATGTAAAAATAATTTGCCCGGTCTGCTGCAGAATATAAAAAGGCTAATTTGATATAATAAGCATAAAAAGTTGAAATTTCAACATTCACTCAGGCCACACAGGCACGCTGTTCGCATTGTCATTTCCATAGTAAGAGTTTGCAACTTTGGAAATCTCTTTTTTACACTAGCAACACTTTTCACTCGTTTTTCAAAACTTACAAATTAACTTAACAAAAATAATCGCGGAAAATGTAATTGCACTTATAACAATTCTTAAAAATTCTATTAGCAAATCAACCCTGATGGTAAAAATGTTGTTACTGCTTAAGAAGAATAATGAGATGGAGAAAATCATGTGGGTGAAACTAAAACCAGTGAATCTTATCAAGAAAATAGTGCTGTACACACATATATATAATATGGGTTCCTAACATAAACGACAAAGTGAATTAAAATCTAATTATCCGAATGGAGATACTTAGATGTACAATTAGAACAGAATGGACAGAGTGAAGGCAGACAGAATCGCCAATATTTTGTTCGACTTTCACTCAAAAATGTACCATGTTTGTGGACAATGTTTTGAAAAAAGATGTCCACACACATTAGGAGAAATCGCAGAAATTGAACAAGGGAAACAACAAAGATTTAAAGGACAGATATAAAGTTGAAGAATGTGTGCGCAAAAATAAATTTGTTGAGAGAAGTTACTGTTATTGGCTTATAAATACATAACGAAGATAAAGACGGCAAATTACAGGGCAAAAATTGTGAAGAACTACGTAAAACGTTCCGGGAATCTTAGAAGAGATAATTAAATTGTAACCCTGTGATAGTGAAAGTAATTGAGAGGACAGTGCAGGAAAGATGAGCAGGAAAACAGTACGACTAACTATGAATGGGAGAAGAGA
This sequence comes from Pogonognathellus flavescens, assembly GCA_019776165.1. Lineage (NCBI taxonomy): Eukaryota > Metazoa > Arthropoda > Collembola > Entomobryomorpha > Tomoceridae > Pogonognathellus > Pogonognathellus flavescens. Next base: position 135,931 of record JABASD010000033.1, on the reverse strand, counting down.
GTATCTATAGTGAGTACACATGGAATCGTTAAGACAACGGAAGTAAGACTTAAGAGTCTTCAAGATGGATGATGAAGTGAAAACGATTGATAGTACAGTACGTATAATGATACTATAATTGTATTCCGTACATTAAATGAAATATTAATTTAAAACGCGCAGAAGTAGCCGGAAAACAGATGAATGGAGTTGAAAAACGAAGATGTTTAACGAAATTGGAAATTATTGCATGTACAGTACAGACAGAACAGCGACAAATAGATGAAACAGACAGTTACGACAAATAAATGAAGATAGGGAAAAAATACAGAAGAATGATAATAGAGAGAGAGAGAAATAGAAAGACAGAGAGGATTTGCAGTTAAGTAGAGCAATTGTATAAGAACAGAATGCGTCAGTCCATTCGAAAATGCAGTACGTATGAGACACACATACATGTACAGAGAAAGTAAGAGAAAGTATGGTTCAAGTGAATTACAAGGGAACATCCACATACTACGTCACGAGTTTTCCTACTTTTTGCCCGACTTATCTTTCACTATTGTAAATCTTCTGTGACGTGCACGGAAATAAATTGTTGTAAATTTTTAATTACTGTGCTTCATTTTGTGTTGCATTGGGAAGACAAGATAACACAATGTTCATAATAAATTAAATTCCAGCTTCCAGTAATCCGTAATTAAATCATTTAAGAAAAATAGTAGCATTTCAATTTGTATATCAATTTTTAACATGCAATTGCAATAAAAAATACAATTTGTGTAAATGCAGGACGACTTTTGTGAACGTCACTTTGAAACTGTGTCTTATGTCACAGAACGACTGACCGTGTACGCAATATAAAGATGATCCCCAGGGGGAAATTCACATTGCTCAAAGTGGGTATATATATACTGCCAGTTTTATGTTGAATTCTGTTGAAATGTAGTAGACTTATAAGTGAGAACGTAAAGGATACGTAATGAGAGAGACAATGATTTTGGCCCGTATGCAATCAGAATAATTAAATGTGTGTTAATATTGTGAGTGAATGGGCGAATGTGAGAGAGATACACATAAAGTGAGAATAAAAGAGTGACGAATGACAGAGAACGGAAGAAAGAAACAGTATTTAGTAATTAAGTAGGTTAAAGATTTGTACAGTAGTAGTAATAAAAATAGCAGACGAATGTATAGACGTATAAAATGATGACGAATATAGAAAAATGGAAAATGACAGCTAACTATAGAGAGTTAGAGACAGTGAAGGAAATAATTTGTGAATAAGTTAATAGTAAAATGAGAATGATGTTGGTAATAATAGTAGAGTATATCTAGCAAGTGCTACGAAGGTAAATACAGTAAAGTACATATAAATAACAAGATACCTAATTGTTTAAGTTGACAAACTACGAGTACAATACTGAATACTGTAGAGAGTAAGAGAGAGAGAGAGATAGAGAGAGAGACAAACTGGATTATATTATGAATAAGACGAGGACGGACATATTTAAGTAATATATAGTAAATGCGTGTAAAGTATGTACTAATTTGAAGTACAATAAATGAATGATACATGACAATGACTGAATAAATTGAATGAATGAATGCACGAGTGAAACTGAAAAGAGAAGCGCGACATTCGATGAAGATACAAGACGAAACGTACTTGCGAAGATAGATATACAATAGGCGTAAGAAAAGAGCAACAGGAAAGTTTGAGAGGTCCTTCGATTCGAGAGAAAGAGAAAGAAATGACTTTGATTCCACCATACAATCACCACCAAAAGGCTACGAGTGAAAGAGTTGTTTATACAGAATAACTATAATATTTACAGACAGATATAAAATAATTATTAGTAGTTGTAAGTTACGTAGGAGAGAGAGAGAGAGATAGAGAGAGATAGAGAGAAATATTTTAGAGAGAGAGATAGACAGATAATAATAATAATAATAATAATGATATAACTAGAAAGTAGTAGTTAACGAACCAGTAGACAACTCGATAAGATGGTAGGCTAAGAATAAAAATTGCAACATTACTACTGCCTTGCAACAACAATTAGCAGCTCCGAAGAGACCTACAATTTAGAACTATTCTGTCAACGAACGTATTTCTGTTGCAATGCAATTCTCTTATTAGTTAAACGACTAACTGCAGTAGTTACGAGATCGTTGCCATATTTTCTATTAGACAAGCTTATTAAATGAATGAATCAGTATCTCTTTCGACAAAGAGACATACAATAATATACAATTGCTAAGATACAGCTTAAGACAACCCCACAACAGCTCATAATTATTATAATAGCTCACAGCATTTAATATTATTACGGTTAGTCACTAACAAATTCTAAAATTTAATTTTTCGCCTTTTCACAAAATATTTACAATATTTAGTCTCATACATTTCTTGTATGTGTTATTCTTTAGATCAATTTCATTTTGTTCAGATCGTTAAATGAAGTTAAGAATCTGGCAGAATCTGAGAATGAGTTTTTTACGTGGTCGAGGCTACTATTGTTTGTTTGTTTGTTTGTAATTGATTGTACCAGAGGAGTAGGTACGTTTCTTTTGTCTGAATATACTTGGATGGTACTTCTGATTAAAGTTACTACTCGAAGGACTGTTTCCAGGAAAATTGATTTGGATGACAATTGTTCACAGTATTTCTTACCGAGGTGGATAAAATTAATGTAAATAGGTAAGTAAATAGTTAAATAGCTAATAGTGTATACAATACAGTAACTAGCTAGCTACGACAACAAGAGTTTTAGAGACAGAAAAATACATTCACAGCTTTAGGCAAAGGACGAAATAAACCAAACCTTGCTGTTGGCGAAAAGCAGTCCAACTCCTTCCATGCACACTTGCAGTAGTCCTCCTTGACCAGTTTTCATATCTTCCACTGGAAACTCACCTCCTAAATCTGTGCCAGGCAATGGAGTAGAACCTCGTGCAGCTGCTCTCTCCATCGCCTCCTTTATTGCCTGGTAGAGCTGACGGCATTTTCGGGAGTGGTACTTCTGCAATTGCGTCTGTCCACCGTTCCTCCGCCAAAGACACAGCACTCGAGTTTTGGGACTGTAAGTCATATTCACCAACCGTTCCCACCACCATCTGTTTTCAAACACAAACACGCAATGCCAAATTCATGTCCTTTCTAGTACTAAGCCCTTCCATCAATGCAGAGCCTTACCTTTCCACAATTGCCCCAGCAACATTCCGCAGAACTAAACCGTCGTCACGGACTTCCATGAAAAGTAAATCCCCGATAGGCTCCGAACCGGCGTGCACCGCAAATGTCTGCCGATGGGAAAGTCGAGATCCGGCTGGTTTTAAATCCACCGCATTCCCTTTCTACAAAATTTAGTCCAATTCAGTAAATTATTTTTTATGCAGTATAAATTAAAAGTAAAATCACCGGCAGTTTTGCCGGGAGAATGACAATATCTTCTTACCAGATGTGAAATTTGTTCTAAAAGCTGATTTATTTCTTGGCTGTAAACAAGACCCATATGACTTTTCCCAAGAAGCCTCCTTATCTTTTGTTTGATTTCTACGTTTTTGACCTCCATCATCAACATGAAAGACACAAGATTATACAGCTGCGTGGCTAATAAACGATCTTCTTCGTGTTCCAGTCGTTTCTTCTCACTGTTACTTAGCGATTGATATCTATCCATCATTTCCCTCGGGCCCTGATCCATTCCAACAACTTCTCGTTCTTGAGCGACCGCATCCAAAAATGAATCTTCCCAAAATTGCATTTGATCCCAAAGATTTGTCCTTTCTTTCATCAAACCTTCAAAAAGATACATTCTCCCGTTTTCAGGACTTGTGGGTGAACTACCTGTTGGGATAAGGGAACCAGCGTGATATCGTAATCCTGCTGCCAAGGCAGACTTGCTAGACCACACACTGGGACTTCTCTTTCCTCTCCCAGAGCCCTGAACGATACAAATTACAAAAATTTCGTTATTATAGCCGTCGTTTTCCTCTAAAATAGTGAAATTAAATTAATACGTTATATAAATCGAACCTGCTCTAACTCGGTATCAGACACGGTAGATCTTAGTGACATTTGAGACAAACGACTAGTCAGTCTTGGTCTATCCCCTCCGGGAGGAGGTAGTTGCAACCCCTGAGGGGGCCATGCAGGGTTTATTACCATGCTAGATGCCTTTCCTTGAACGGGTACACTCGCAGAACTTGCAGTGTCCGTAGGGCCCTCAATCTATCCGCAAATTAAAAAATTAATGCACTCTTGTGTATAATATACGATTCATAACTGAATTCGTCAGTATAAGAATAAAAAATAATTAAATTCGAACAGGAAACTGCATGATATGTATTTAAACTCTTACGTGAGATTCAGAAGAACTGAGACGAGCCATCAGTGACTGTTTTTTACTCTGAAGAAGATCACGAAAAATATCTGATGTTTTCTCCATTTGTTGAACTTCTTTTTCATTTGGCACATCTACAAAAATTGTACGTCCATAAAATGTTAACAATTATGACCTTACATGGAAACAAAATAAACATAGCAACATTAAAAAATCACCTTGATTTTCTCCTGATTGGGCTGAAGGACGTCTGGATGCGTCTGGAGAAACTTGCGTGGAGGATATTGGAGAACCAGCCATAGATAATGCTCCTGGACTGAGCATATTGGGATCCAAATACTGGGAGTAGTGCGACCCTTGATCCCCAGCTAAATCTAGCTCTTTAGTCCAATAATGTGTATGTGCAATTTCCATTACCTTTGAAAAATACATTTTATTACTGTATGAAACGGAATCTTTCTTGATTTATGGATAAAAACCCATGAAAAACTTATCATCATGTAATGATTGTTTACCTGGAAGGCCGAAGCCATTCCACCTAAACCACGGTTCGCGTAGCTATGCTCCAAACCAGTCACTAGTAGTTGTATCAATTTTAACATGCCTTTCCAAACAGGTTTTGATATGCACTGAAAAAATGAAACGTTTGTCTTTCATTCATTTAAATGCACACAAAATAAAAGAAATGAAAGAAACAAGTTTCTTAATATTGAAAATACTTAATACTTACTACATCATCGATATGGTCATCAGGTCCTATTTTTCTGTCTAGTGTTTTATTTATTTTGGCTACTAACATGACTCGATAGCTTTCGTCTTCTAAGAGTTTCTTTAACCGTCCCACTCTAAGCCATCCTACTCCTTCACCTGCGATTACTTGGTTGGCCACCTAAAAGAGACGATGGTTTTTATTAATAAACACGCTCAGCATAATTATGAAGCTTAAGGAATAATTTGAAAAGGAGACTCTGTATTTCAATTAAAGGGCATGGTTATTTCACCTCAGTAATAAATGCTTGGTTTTCTGAGCTGGTGTTTGTAGTAGTAGTGACGCTAGTGGTTCCGGACAACTTATTGCTCATTTTGAAATCGGGTTTGGCCTTTTGTGGATGCAAGTGAGACGTGGTGTGCCGAATCAAAGTAGATCTTTCCACCAGGCCCTTTCTTCCGGTTGGGAATGGTCCATGAGGCTGATTTGGACCTTGACCAGGCTCCTTTTGACTTGATCTCAACACAGCTGCAGGGAGACTTCCAGTGCTGCTGGCCATTGACGGAGCTGGACTTCCGGCTCGGATGGGACTTGCACTGGCAGAAACACTACTACGGTTTCCTCCTATACGGATAAAAGTTTAAGACCATTTCATCGTGAGTTTCATAGCTCAAACAGATGTAAAGGTTTACCAAAGATTTCCGAAAACATTGATGACGTTTGAGATGCAAGACCATTCAATTCTGTGCTCATATTGGAAAAGAAATCTCGACTGACTGTGCGACCCATGTCACCTTTTATTTGAGGAACCATGGCTTTCGATGAGGTGGACACTGCGGAATCTCTCCGTTCAAATGATTCTCGACGAGACTCTGTTTCTTTCGATTCAGAGGACTCCCCCAGAGACTGCAATCAAAAAATACTCATTCAATCTCAATTCTCATTTATTTCCAGCGTTTCGATGGCGTTAGTATTTATGTTACCTTTAATAGACCTTTCTTGGCCTGTTTGGTGATGTCATCCCAAGTGCTTTTGCCGGCATGTGTGAAATCATCAAGTCCACTTTTACTGAGACCGGCCTGAACACTTGTCTTTGCTTCCTCCGCAGCTTTTTTAGCCTGAACAGTTAACTGCGCACATACAATAAATTCATGTCAGTTTTTCAACACTTACTTTGAATGGATTAGTGATTGTAGGTGCAATGAGGCTGTACATGTTCGAAATGGGCTACTATATTTGTATCTTCGGCAGAAGAAGAGGATCCTTGACGAGTCACTTCATGAAGCCGCTCTTTTGTTTTTGTTTTCAGCTGCATCGCAAAACATTTAATATGAACAAATAAATGACCATGGGAGATTTATTGTATTGTAATTTCAACTATGGCGTTTGCGGAATACAAATGACGAAATACTTTTCAAACAAATTTATTTCTTCCAAAATCTAATTTTACTGTTTACTGCTAACTACCAATTCTAATTCTGTTTACTAAAGCAGTGCATTTTCTAAAACAAGTTTATATTTCACCTTGTCTACTTGGGAGAAAAGACTATCCTGGCTGCTTTGTCTTTTCGTTTCTTTCACAAGCTCTTTGGCTTGGGAAGCAATGTGACCCAAGATAGAGCCAGAACCAAAACTGCTTTGTCTTACAGGTCCTTGTGGAACGGGCAAATCTTCGATAATTTCTGTAGATTCTTTTAATGGTGGGTTTTCAGGTGTTGATTGAAGTTCAGATTGACCTTTATTTGACTCCTCTGCTTCTGAATCAACACTTGATTCGGATTCAGATCCGGATGCTGACCCTGAATTTCGTCTGGGTCTTGGTACTTCGACTGGGAACTGAAGTGCAGACGGTGGATTGTAAACGGTTGACAAGTCCAGGCTGCTGCAAAGAGATGTGACATTTCTGTCGGCAAGGTTGTACTCAAATCTCTCTCTGTCTGTCTCGGGTTGCTCGAATTGTTCCTCTGGACCTTGACGGTTTGCTCTTTTTCGGTGATGAGATGGCGGGAGACTTGGAGAGAGATCGGAAGACGCCAATTCGGAAACAAAGTCAGATAATGAAGAATAACTGGAAGTACTGTCACCGCTACCCCCCTCATCAGATTCAGATTCACTCTCTACAGCAAATAAAGCGTCAGGGATGTCTGCATTGCGGGGGGAAGGGTAGCCTCGCTGAGGCGAATCAAATGGGTTTGAGTGCGATTTGGTGGAAGAGGTACCTGACGTAGGGCCTGATAATCTTTGAATATTTCGTAAAGCTGAACACAATCCTGGTATGTCCGAGTGAATCGTGAATTTGATCGGTTGCAATGTGTGAACGTACCACTTTCCCTTATCGCCAATAATTGTTGGATCATACACGCCAGTCTGAACTCGAAGGAAGGCAAGGTTCGTTGGAGCCAAACTCCATTCTGCAAGGTACTCTACCGCCTGCATCAAAACAATAACAACACTCAGTCAATCTTTTTCCCAATGTTGATATGTCCATACAATTTATAACTAGAGTATGAAAGCAACCGTAAACTAACCTGCGTCCTTGCAAAACGGCAAAGAAATTGAGATGGAGAATGCGGTCTTGATCGAAGGAAGCTTGAAATTTGAAATGCAACTACAGGCCGTGGATAGAGACGTAACGTTCTCGTGTGCTCGCTGAAGTTGGCCAACATATTCGCCGAGTTAAAAAACCGAACCTGTTAGAGGTCATGAAAATATTTTTTCAGTTTTCGAGTACAAATCAATACGTGATATGATATCTTCAAAGTACAGCAAAAAAAAATTACCATTGCTATACGAGTGGCAACGTCAACCGAGTCGACGTCGTTTCCGTAAATAAGTGGGTTAAAGGTGGTGGGTGGGCGAGGGTAATTCGTGGGTTGAGTAGGAGTAGTGGCTCTTGTCATTTGCGATTGACTCTCCGTACTACTACTTGGCTGCAACGGTATTGTAAATCCTTCTCTGGATAATTGAGCTTGTGGTGGTACGGAAGAACCCGGAGATGATTCCTGGCTAGCAACCGACGAGGACGAAGGAATTTTCGGAGGCATGGGAGACCTAGACTCAATATGTGACTCCGGATGGGCTGAGAGCTCAGGAAACGGTGCCAAAGACATACTAGCCAATGCCTACATACACCATCACAGCAGTTGCAATTGAATATTTCAGGAAATGAACACACAAAATGTGAGTGTAGCCAATTAGCTGTTCAAAGAAGCATTTCTACTTTAAGATACCACTTTAAGTACAACTATAACAATAAACCCACTCATTGTCAATTACGGTTCATTTTCATGTGGGCTGTTTACACATTTACAGGCAAAGCTCGCTAATGCAAACATCCGCAACATCATGTGAGACGCTCGCCCGAAAAAGGAGAAAACTCGGAAAATTCTATTGTTTAATTTTACGTAGCGAACATAAGTAATTAGAACTTTCTCTTTCTTAGAGTTTCCTCTTTCTTCGAGAGTAATCTCACGTAATGCTTAATTACTGTCCTGTAAGGATTTTCAATTGCTTAGCCGCACTAAAAAATCTAATTAATTGCGGATCTACGTTCCACATGCAGATAAATCTACTGCACCGTAGTGACTGTAGCATCATATTATATGGCTTATAATTAGAAGAAATACAAGGAAAAAACGAGGCAAACAACGATTTTTATTTACACTGGATTTAATGCATGTAAGCAACACTAAAGTGTACGGCAAAAATGCAAGAGGATGAAATCCTGGAAAACAACCACGCTGATAAAAGGCTTTAAGTGCTACAGGAATTGCAGAAAAATGCACAGCAAGATTGTTTAAATAATGCAAATATTATTTTAGTGCACAATCTGCACGTAGGTATACTAGCGAGTGTACAAAGGTCTATAATTAGGAAAAATGACTGTGCCAGTCAGTTCATCAGGATATCAGGTGACAAGTCCTAACACACAAGGTGCTGCATGCACTATATGTGTACTAAAGGACAGGTGTGTGGAAAAGTGACTTAATAAAGCGGAAAAGTCTACAGAAAAACGAGTACGTGCGATATGTAATCTACGAAGTGGAAATTGTAAATGCAGTGGGATGATATTGATTTTTAACGATGAACACAGACAGACTCCGACATAAACTGACCTGCAGGTCCATGCGACCCATGGCCTGCACATGACAAAAGAAAGAGAACAAACAACATGAATCAGATTGATAGTTCAGATAGACAGATAAAAATAGAAGTGATTTCAAAAATAAAATAATAAGGGGAGGTTAGTCAACATTTAACATGTGGGATAAATTCTGTCCAGATATTTAATGCTAACGTTCAACGTTTAGTTTAGCGAACGTGTGAGAATCGAAAACACCGATATTGCAGATAATATGACAATAAGATCAGAACATTCATTCATTGCCACTAAACTTTGCTATTGTTAGCCCATACAACAACGCTACGCAAAACACTTGCGTATGAAAAGTTGCAGGTTGCAGTCAGAAGTGAGGCCAATAAACCAATTCTGTATTTACTAAAATTTCAATTATTTTCATACATCAAGAACTTAATTTCAGAACGTTTTGAAAAATGTGTTCAAGTGTTTAATCTTTTTGAAAAGAAAAAGCCAAGTAATCTCATCACTTTGAAGGCAGTTCTTTAATTTGATAATTGAAAATAGGCAATAGGTTTTGCAGCAAATTGGTGCATCTATTTTGCTATTGATTTACTACCTTTTTAAATTCATGGTCACTAAAACGCTAAAAATGTTGAAATAACACACATATGCTTATACATGCTTGATATCACAACATTGCAACCATAAAATTAAATTATCGTTCTCACTAACACTAACAACTATGAATTTGCTGGGTTCACTGTAAATTTCGTCTTTTTAATGGGTCCTAAAAATGGAATTGGTGCTTCTGGTTTACTAAAAATGTAGTAATTTTCCCTCATAAATGAATTTGTTTAATGTGAAAATGGTTTTTAAGACCCCCTTGAGAGTAATTTATTTACTATTACAAAGCATGTTAAAATTAATATGGGCAAATTTTGTTGAGCATTTATAAGATTTGATGTCAGTTAATTGCAATTTATAGTAAAACGACCCTTGTTTCAATAATTTTATTCTAAACCATTTTAACAACTAAACTAAAACCATTTTCAATCAGGACCCATTTATTTTTGTTGCTAAAGACCTATTACTTTTTCACGACCCATTAAAAGACACCCTGACATAAGAATGCCATAATCTTAACCAACATGAGGTTGGGGACATGGCATTTCTATGAAAATAAAAAACACTTATATAAATTACAAACATAATGGGAATGCAAAATGTCGAAAGTATAGTCAGAAGCCGCAGATGGTTTCCGACAAAATATGCATGACATTTAAGACATACCTGTTTGAGATGATTTCTTAGCACAGCTGTTTCCGGCTCTGGAAGGGCCGGAACAAAATCACAACTGTCTCTTTCAGCATTGCATGGTCCACTTATTCGATTTGCGTCCAAATCTACTAACCAAACGTCGTCAGGTAGCCTTCAATAGCAAAAAAATCATTTCTTTTATGTACTAGATGAACTAGACCTTGTAGTCAGCTTAAAACAATTTACAGTTGGTTGAAGATTTTATTCTTCATTACAAAAACGAAATTTTTGATTAAGTTTGCATAGTGTTTCGTGATATGATATTTTCGTGTGTGATTACCGAAAATGTTTTTTGTAAGGCAAAAAGCTGGCAGGAATTCCTATTATGTATGGCGTTGGAGCCAGCAGCAATTGCTCCGCACAGCTCATACATGTTGGTAACAACGGGATAACAGGAAACATGTACTCCAGAGGGTATAACATTGTCACTAATGCCATTACGGACATAGAAAGTGCACTGTAGTCTCTGGATTGTATCACAACCTGGAATAAAAGCGCAACTTAGAATAATCGTTTGGAATCATTGCAGATTAGCCTGGATGAATGCTGATTAAATTGGACGTCACACGCTACGATTCATCTGAATAAAATTTATTTGAGCTTTGTAAATGAATTAGCTTGCTTACTTTACATTCGAGAAGGATTAACGTAAGAACTTGTAAACAGGAATCAACTCCGAGTAACTCTAAAGGTAAATGTAATGGAAAGTCTGTAAGGGAAAATCGTGTTCTGTCCGGCAGAGCAAACACCAAAGGAGGATGAAGGTCTATAGGAAGCACCTCCAACTGAAATTACAATAATAACCTTTATTAAATTCAAAACATGTTTTTGCATTGAATTATTGTGTAGTCATTTCTTATGGCAATTTTATATTTTCTATGCATACAAAGTGGCTTGTCAATTAAATTAGGCAAAAAAATCCCAGAAATCCAAAAGCTGAATGGTTATGATTGGATGTAATAACTCGTGAATATTCACGATTTATATTTTCTATACATAATTTCACAGTGAGTTAAATTAGGCAAATAAAATCCAGCAATTACACCTAATCATAAACCATTCAAATTCTGCTAATTTTATGTTCTATTCTCTGAGAATGGCACATGGTTCATGAAACTTGAATGCAAATTCATGAAAGGAAATTTATTTCAACTTTAATATGTTCAAACCGACAATTTTCTTTTATGCCAGCAACTATTACAGTTGTACATCCTGGCAACTACAGCCTCAGTAAGTAGGCAACACAAAATTAATAGGTCCATATTATTTTGATATTTTAAATTATACTTTCGCCAGATGTTTTATATCCGAATGCTGCATTGACATAACTTACACAAGACATATTGTAACCCACCCGTAAAAATCATGATGCAACTGTTCTTTGTTTGCGCCATTTTTAATTATTTACTTATGCTGTAAGCTATAGCAATGACACAGATTGGTCAGAGTGGCTACTACCTGATTCGTAGTACGAAGAGATTTCAAAAATATACCTGAACAAAAGATTATTTTCTAGAAATAGATATACCTTTACTCTTGAAATGACAGTAGGCGTTAGTGGAACAATGGAGTAGATCTATGTAGGCGATGATGTGTCGGACACATCATCCAACTACGTAGATCTACTCCATTAAGCAGGTTGCAAGATGCTTTTGATCATATACAATTCATAAGATAGTGCTTGAACAGCAGAATTTGAAATCTGACCTCGACTCTCGTAGCACCAGGTACAGCCACAGGAGCGCTGAGAAATCTCAGAATCCATGTCTCGATCTCTCTGACATCGTGTAGCACGAGTGATGAGCCTCCGCCGTGATTTTTGCCTGTGAGAATTGTCCACAAGCTATCCCTGCATAAATAAAAATTCCGCTTGCACAAACCGATTTATTAATGTATCGCAGATACATTTATAGGAATGAGTGTAGGGTCTGTATGTCGTCTGTCCGCACGTCTGTCTGTCTGTGTACAATAGTGGTTGGAACGGATCGGTTTAATAGTGGTGGGAACGGATCGGTTTATTAGTGGTGGGGACGGATCGGGTGGGTAGTGGTGGGGAAGGATCGGGTTGGTAGTGGTGGGGACGGATCAGGTTATTAGTGGTGGGAACGGATCGCGTTGGTAGTGGTGGGAATGGATTGTATTTTGTGCGATACATTTTTCACATCCGTTATGGTTGTAAAGGTTTATTTATTGATGATTCTCCTACTGAACAAAAAATCTGGGAAATATCTAATATAAAATTTTATCCTTTGTGCAAAGAATGTTTTGTTGTTCTCATTGTCAGTGAAGGTTTTGTCTACTTCAAGTACAATAGAGAAGAAATGTAATCAACTTACCTCAGACTTATTTTAGAAGCTCCTACTCGCCGCGGTGACGTATTGTCATGACATGTGTCTATGAGTTTTTTCAGGAGGCTTAGGCACTGACGAAAAGAAGAAAAGAAAGGATGATGTGACAAAATGCACAAAGACGTCAAACTGTGGTTTCGGCATCTCTAATGTTCATTCAACAGAAAGTACAGAAATTAATACCATTTATTAGCAATGAGATATCATTAAAACAAGGAAGGACATTTTCCCTGTAATATTTGTTTTGTTGGGTAGGATGGATTGAAATCTGAGAATCGGATTGTGAGTCTGCAGTCTGCACTGCGATACGATTGCTAAAACATTGCTATTGATTTTGTCTTAGCTGCATTAGCCTTTCATATAAATGTATAGCATTCTTCATAGATACTGAAATCGAAACTACTTTCCTCCTCAACCACCACATCAGGTGTCCAATAAACTGAACCACACTTCTTCCATAGTTAAGTTTTGGGTCAGTTTCATAAATCCAATTATGATGAAGATCCTGCATTGTTAGCAGTAATGAAGCGAAACTTTAGAAGTTTCGAAATGATCGATATCAGTCTAAGCGAATGAACCATCGGAGAAAGCATTTTAGGCACATCTAATGCTGTATAGACTAAAAAGGCGTCGACTGATATTGAAGCTCATAACATTACAGTAAGTACCTACATAAGTGTTATACGTTATACCGAGACCTAGAACTGAATCTGCACTGACTGAGAATGTGTCCCAGTCTTCCGCATACACAACCCAGCGAGACCAAGCGTGTTTAAGTGTTTATAAGAAGGCTGCTATGCTTAATAACTAAAATTCCAATCGTGAACCAAATATCCAGAAAAACATCCAATGCGCTAAAGTCTATTGGTCTCCATTGCATCATTTTGGGTCGAATAAAAATTGTGTTAGGAAGGTAATCGGGAAGCGACAGAATTTATTCTTAGACAGCAGGAAGGTATATATACTTATATGAATTAGATGCGGTTGAAATAAAATATAATAATGCTGCACATAATCTGCCTTAAAGAATACGGCTGGAGAAAATGTTCTCTCTAGTGATGCTGGGTAAATAAGAAGAACATGACATTTCATTTCGTTTCATGAGATGAGACATAACTCGACTGACTACCAGTAGAGAAAAAGATTTATGAACTTTCTTTACGAATTCGTTATGGAATGTAGGGCATTCTGTATTACGTATCAAAAGAGTTGGTGAAGGATTTATTATTTCAAATAATAAATGACTTTAACGTACGTCTCTCCTCCGACGAGCTCTTGGGGAGGGCGATTTTGATCCTCCACTTTCAGATTCGTTAGCTGTGCGGTTTACTCCGAGTGTAGAACCCAAAGTTGAAGGCCCCGAAAAAAATGGATTCGTACTTGCGAAAGTTGTTATCGTTTCAGAGCCGCGTCGACTAGTGCAGTCCCTGTCTGAGTCGCTGGGAGCCACGCCACTTCGGTGATCACTTTGTTGTCAACAAAAACAATTAAAGTCAATTTTGAATGAAATGCAAACTCACAGGAAAATTAATTTTCGGGGCGATGTGAATTATATATCTAAGAACCCTCTTGGGCATATTTCTCAAAGCTGTAAAATGCTTTGTGCTCATGTTGCAGCCTGGAGAAAGCGTCTCATTCACAATATATGTAAGTTGCAAAATAAATATTGATTTAATGCCTTCAATATGCTTTGCTATATCATAGCATCTGCCGTCTAATATATTGCATTTAATAATGTACCTATGTGCATATTTATTAAACGGAAATGAAATTTTGCTGTAGCGTCATTCGCAACGGTTTTCATATAACACTTTGAAAAATTATTATCATTCCTGGGATTCTTTGTAATATGGTGGAAAAGAATAGTTTGAGAAGATACCATAGTTGAAAGTGGTTTCATGAAAATCCGATTATTCGTCCTACTTAAACTAAAACAGGCAAAGATTAAAGAGTCGCAACAAAGTCTTACCTGGAAAAAGCTGAGTCGGAACTTTTCTCCATGGACTTCCTCCATGATTGCCTTCTAACACTGGAATTTCCTCCAGAATCCTTTCTTCTACTAGTGCTTGGTGGTGAAGCTCTCTCAGTTCCTCGATAGAAATTAAGGCAAACTCCATATCGTGTTTTACCTGAGGTATTTAATTACACTTTTAATCTTAACGCATAAATTGTCAGATTTGATGGCATTTTATTCCTCCACTTATTATAAGCTAAACTTGGCATGACAAATCCGATTTTCGCAGTGGGATTTTGAAATTGCGTTATTATTCCATTAAGACAGCACGTTATATATTTCACGAGTTCTTAATTATTTCTTACCCGAATCTTTATCAGTTAATGTGAATACAAAGGAGATGGCATCTCTGAGAGCAGGTCTTTTAGGACCAGCAGAAACACATCCTTCGGGCTGACAGAAATACACTACATCAAGAGGCAGTGGAAAATCCTAATGTGATAAATACAACCGTTCCGTGAAAAAAATTATCTTCATGCCAAACGAAATTTAAAGTGAAATGAGTTTTCGGAATACGGCAAAATTATTAAAGCGTCTTTGACATACATGATTAGATTTTCCTTATTTTAAGTCTCTCAAATTAAATTATTTACCTTGTGATCCTCGATTGGATATCTGCGAAGGAGTTCCGGAGTTTGTATGCTGGCCTGGTGATTGGGACTCCGGGATCCAACGATCACCAGGTAGTCAGCAAGTCTTGGGCAGAGTGTCTTTTCACTCATGAGGCTCCTTGAAGGCTGACTGGGCTAAGAAATAATGCATCCTGTAAGTACAGAAATGAGTGGATCAATCCAGAGAGTTGGACGAAAGAGTTTTGCAAAGATTGGAAGAAGGAATAAAGTCGGGCGACGATTTGAGAAGAACTGAATAGAAGAAAAGTGTTCGGAGAATCTCAGGTTTGTTGAATTGATTTGTTTGTGTGCGAATGGAAGATGCAGGAGGAGAAGAGATATTGTACCTGAGGAGGTTTCTGTTTAACAGACTAAATAAAGTAAGCTCTAGTCGCAGGGTAAAATTAGAAGTGCAGAGTCTAGAAGAGATGAAGAAGGAAATCCCCAAAGTCTACAAGGCTACTTTGTGGAGTTGATACAGAGATTTTTGGAAAGAAAAATCTGTGGGTCTGAACTGATGGCAAGAAGGGGAGACATTGATGATGATGACGATCCAGAGAAGACACAAGGGTTCTACTAGTCAGACTGATAACAAAGTTTTCTCTTTCAGATGAATCGTGGTTGTTCGCGCAGCAGATCAATATTAGGCACACTGCCTGCCTTTACGGATGTTGTAGTTGTGTTGCCCTCACCTCGTGTGGCAGTCGTGTTAGTGATGGTTGGTGCTCGCAGTCGTCTTGGCTTGCACTGTACGTCGCCAACTTTCCCTAACTTTAACTACACCCAAGGCAGACACGAAATCCTGTGACGTCATATCACGTGCAGCTATATAGCATCAATAAATTCAAAGTGCTGGGCTATGCTCGTCTATTCCTCTGTCCGGGTGAAATAAGCGAAAGCGGCCATCCATAATGTTCCTTGTTATTTTCTAGGTGAGCTGAACACAGAACCAACCAACAAACTAAACGTCACTGCAAGGAATTGGAGAAAGTATCACATATTGTTATTACATCTCACTGCCATGCCACAGACTATTAACTTGTTCTGCCTCCTTATTCTCAGACCAACTCCAACTCCTTCGGTCCTATACTCCCTCAATCTCCGAAACAGCTAATGCACAAATGCACACTAAAGGTTTGACGGGTCCTACCTAGCAGCTAGCTTTTCAACACACTCTACGTCGTATGTACTGAACCAAGAATTAATTGGCCTTTAAATAACCCACGTACTACCCGAGGTAGTTCTAATTTCTCTATTCACTAAGATTTCCAGCAATCAATTTCTGGGACCTATTTCGTCTCCAACTACGTATTGCATATGGGCTCAAGAGAATATTATGATTTATAATCTCTTATTGAATTATTTTTTGTGTAGGATCAAACATTCATTTTCATTAGCAACGTGGGCGAGACAGGTTTTCTTTTTCAATAATTTAATTTAATTCGGTCTTAACTGAAAGCAAATTTTGTCTCATTTATATTAATATTGAAAAAACTGAAGAGATGAAATAATTAGTTACAAGGTCAAGTTTTTATACTGAGAAGATGTTCTTTATTAGGAGATATACACAGAATAGAATCAACTTTAGTAAATTTGTAAGCACTTAGGGATGAGGGTTCTGTTTACACTCGTGGTGAAGTTAGATGTCAAGAAAATATTTGTTATGGCCCCAGGAATTCAGCAAAGAAGATTTGAAAGCTATAATTTTTTTTGACGTCCAATAAAATGGATGACATTGAATTAAATGGGCATACAAGATTCTCGGAAGTCTACTTATTTTTTTGTAGAGTCTCGAGTAAGTCGAAAGCATTAGAAAGGAAAGTTTTTTGATGCAGTGATTTTTTTGGACATGGCAAATTGTATAAAGTAATAGGCTTTTTATCAATTCGAATTGACGTTTATAGTGATTATACCAGATAAGTAGTCAATTGCTCTTACAACAAATTGCTAGTTACAAATTTCTGTACACTGCGTATCTTTCGTACCTTTCACAAAAAATAGTTTTCCGTATTAAAGCTTTACCATGGGAAAAACTATTCAAATGTCACCTGCAGCAATGATTGCCTTTTCTCGATTTCCTTACAATTTATAGAACTTACCTAAGTTTTAAACTTAGTTTCTCCACGTTAGTATCCTAAGCAATGATTTTAGTCGACGGCAAGTGATATACTCTTGAAAGTTTCACTCACATAAGGGGAATAAACCATTTGTAACGGTTGAAAGAAGGGACGAAGTGAACAGTGACACTATTGTGAACCATGACAATGTAACATTTACAATGACATCAGCATGTCAACTGTGACACTGTTTAAACAGTGGCACTATAGTATAACTCCGTTGATTATATGTATTAAAGACATTCAATTTCCTTTCTTGTAATATTCAAACATTGACGGACTTCAAATTCAAACGCTGACAGATTTCAATTTCAAACATCAATGGAAGTCGCATAGGGGTATTTAGAATGCACTGTATACTCGAAGCAGTATTAACACAGTAGCCACTATATTAGGCCAAAGGTCATGAAGGAGTTGACCAATTAACCCTATCTACGAACTTAGCCTCACATATATGACCTTACTAGTATGTATACCAAATTTGATCAAAATATCTCAATCCATTCTCAACTCAAGTTCGTGGTGAAGGACAGACAGACGGACAGATTTGGTTTTCACATAAAGTGACTTCGTCCCTTAATGAAATTATCTGTAAAGTTTATTCAGCTAGCACGCACACGCTTCTATGTCAAGGCTAAATGTTTTGTTTGTAGTTTGTACGAACTTGAATAATGAGGAAGAAGTTTTTAGAGATTCGTTGAACCTAGGTGTGGCAGGCATGATTAAACCTCAAGTAATAAAATTCTTACTGTTTCGAAATAGTAGAATGAAATGAACGGAAAATGTCATTGACATTGAAACTGAACTCGTTCGGATAAAAAATAGTTCATCGAAGAAACAAAAAACTGCACACGTATTTTTATTTGTCTACTTTTATTAATAATGTTACTTTTAAATCCAAACAGTTCTTGTTACTCAAAGTAAAAACAACTCAAGAGAGAAAAGTATGCATCCCCGAATGTACCTATTTAGAACTTTCTACATTTGGGGCACTGTGAGCCATAAAGTTGTGTGAAATTAATTTGCGAGTATTAGGAAAACCTTGGATTATGGTTTCTTTTCTTAGCTAATGGCACTCTGATCTCTGAAGGATATGATGCGGGTTTATATTGTGTATTACTTTCTTTAAACAGAGATTGCTCTTCAAATATTTACTTTCAGCCAGCTTTTAGGTTGATCTTTAGTTTACTGTCATGTCCCTGTAAGCCATTATTATCAACAGCTAACAACACGAGGATTTCCATTACCCATTAAACCTATTGACCCGTGCAATTAAATCGAATAGAGGAACGCATGACATCACACCTCGTAGATTTGATTTGACCCTGTGTTCCAAATCTTATTACGTGGATATAGTCAGACAGGGCAAATATGAAGAATTATGATTATATTTTTACTTTATGCCCCAGAGTTTGTTGGTGGATGTCTTACCCACATCACATCTCTGTTGGACTAGATAAACGCTCTACTTTCACCACATTAAAGGCTACGGGCGGAGTGGCAGGAGCAGAGCAACCAGGCAAGACAAGATTGTGTACTGAAGTCAAGAAAGGCCTAAATAAGTTTGTAGGAAGGAGACTATTATAATCATATTATCCATCCTTACGTACTATAATAAATATGAGGATTATACAGAAAAAAATAAGCTGTAGCCTTCTGACATCAAAGGGAGCAAGACTTTTTCACATCCTTCAAAGCAACATACAAAAACCGTGGAGTATTTCCGTACAAGATTTACCGTCTTCGTCATTCACTGCCTACTTCATACATATAAAAAATTGAAGGCGGATCAAAGGATTTTCCTCATATTATAAAATCACCGAAAGACCAGACTTCACCTCGCCTAATGCATCCCTCTCTCTCTCTAAAAGCTATGCATCAGCTTAAAAGTTTCAATAAAGTTTCCTGTGCATTTTAAACGAGCTGTGCCTTATTTATATTTTCCTTATAATGCACATTACACTGTGGAGTGCCAATATTCATTAAGTTTTAATTTAAAAACGCGGAGATTTACTGGGAATAATTTAATCAAAGTCTATGTTGACGTTTCAACGGAAAATCTCAGTTCATTACATAAATATTAGTATTAATGCGACTTGTCGTGTTAACATATAATACGTAGAATGGACAACAACCTTTTTCCTTGTAGTTTTTGTACGTAATGCGTAAGTATTCTATTTTGTGTATTCAATATTTTCATTTTATTCTAGTTCAACTTTCTCTAGTTCATAATCCTGTCTTATAGAAACTACGTGGTATCACGCTCCGCAGCACAATACCCGTTACAATGCACGTTTTTCGTTTTTCTGTGAAGGAATTCAAGTGTGCCACATAACACGTTCCTTTTTGCTTTTAGTTACTTTACTATTACTCCACTGAACCCGCAACCACGCCAGAATAGTAGGCCAGTGTGTTCTATCTTACACAGCTTTTCGGGTTCTATACATTGCTCATTTCTGTCTGCTGAATTCGTCCTTGGTTCTTCTGATGGACTGACTGCGGGTAGGTTGTTGTTGGCATAGAGAAAACAAAACGGAGTATATCGTTGTATGAACATAACTACGTGTCGAGTGTTAACAAACAAAACACCATGTGAAGTCGACACCATGCTAGTTTACTGCAGGCAGACAGGGTAGTGGTACTTGGACTTCTGTTTGCTCAGTTTGGAGTTTGAACTAGATTCGGGAATACGTGAGCGAGTCCAGCCACAGTCGACAGCAAAGGAAAAGGAAACGAAAAGAGACTTCGTTCATAGTTTCTAATATTTATACACGATTTTCTAATGGAAAGTACAATAGTAAATCAATATTGAGAGAAAGCAAATGTGCTATGTATAGGGAGTATTTAGGGGGAGGCTCGATAACCCTCTCCCAGATTCAGAAAAAATGTCAATTTGCATCCTTATCACACATGTAGGTGTCCCCAGATATCTAGACCCCCTTTCCTTTAGCAAATCCTAAATACGCCCAAGTAAGGAAACATGCCAATGCCAATCGTACTATTCGTAGTAGCAGTAACAAGATCCACTAAATGTAATAGAAGGTTACACACTCACCAGAAAATAAAAACCAAGAAAGTCAAGGATATAGTAGAAAATGACGTTTGCTGTTACACACTTTGCAGTGCCAAAGCAGTTCACAGGCTTTTGTATTGTGAAATTACATAATTATTGAAACTATGAAAATAATTAACTGAAAAATATCATTAATTGAATTTGTCCTGCATTATACTGCATCTCTTTCATTTATTGCGATTTAAGTTATTATAATGTCGTATTTGCATGTGAAGCATCTAATATGGATTTCTTGTGTACTACATACTAGCCCAACGTCATTTTCCTCAATGCATAAGGACTGAATGCATAACCTGATACTACAAGGGAGCTTGAGTAGCAATAATAACCTTACAATAGTAGTGGTAGCAGTAATAATATCTAAATAAATAACTTAAGCTGCTCAAACTGAAACAGAGTGAGTGAGTATTTCGAAGAATAGTAGTTTCTTTACTACTACTAACTGCCATTCAAGGATGACGGATATTTATCAGTAACGGCATCTCGATTCTATTATGTATTTTTTAAGGTTAAAGGTAGAAAGTTCTACCACCCCCGTTTAAGTGAAATTAACTGCGAGGGATGATTAAACCTTGAACTGTGTATAAACCATATTTATACTTCTTTACGAATTGGTAGCATGCGTAGGTACTTCTCAGAGTTGACGCAGACGAGTTTCCTCAGATCCTCTGAAAGTCCTTGCCTTAACCAGAGAAGTGGGACACGAAGCATACAATACAATTGACATTCGTAAACGTATTCAACATTCAATGACAATTAATTTTACCCACTCCCGAAAATGTCTTCACAGGACTTAGGCACCAAGATTGAAAATAGAATTCACTTATATTGAAACCACTGTGAAACGTTCATATATTTTATAGGTCTAATCGTTTTTGTACAATACGTTCCTTTCTGTACCTGAACGATCCTCAAATTAAATGACTGACGTGTATAGTCAAATGGAAATTAAATTAAAGCAAGACTGACTGAGTATTCACAACATTTCTAAGAAAAGACGGAGACGTAATGAAAATCCAGTAACGTATAGATAGGGAAATTAAATTGTTCAGTGGAATGTAGAATATTCCTCTGGTAAAAAACTTGGATCTCATTTTACGAAATTACGTACGTACCTACACGTACGTAATTTAGCTCGTCAGGATTTCTCATTTGTGATGGAAATCGTTTTCTAATTCCAAAGCAAAGCAAGCACGTAGTGCTCAGCTCAAGTTTCGTTAAAATATTTGTTTTAAAGTTTCTTGAATGTAATGAATATTATCTTTATGACTTTCTATTCCCTTTGATTGTCTGACTTTAATTAAGCCTGAATTAGTTGTCTGGTTTCTGAAACTGATTGTAAATTGCTTCCAAAAGTACCTGACATTTATACAGCTTTCTAATGAATTAGGATATTAAATTGAGTCGGTTAAGTTTGAGTGAGAACAAAGTTACTTTTATTCAACTCTTCTATCATTTATCAAGTCGACGCTGCATGCGAAATAGTACACATAGGTATTACAGCAGACTCACATTCAGCAGACAACCACTTCTAAAAAGTCGACGGAAAGGGAGCAAGATTTTTCAATTCCAGAATTATTGATTCATTTTGCCTCTGGGTCTATCTATTATTATTTCCTATTGCCAAATACCAACGAAAATTTTATGCAAAATGCAATTCCAATTTAAAACGTCTCCTCTAACAAAATTTCACGCTCAATATTTGTACACTGAATAATTCATGAATTTCCAAATTGCTAAAAAAGAAAATTTCATTTCAAACTGATTTCTACCATTTAATATTCTAGACAACTCTACTCAACCCAATTCTGTGTAAGTTGTAACAAGTGTGTATTTATCTGAAGTTTAAACAGAAATTTATAAACCCCATGCCACAAAACAAGTTCACTGTTGACAGTTATTACGACATTTGTTTACTGGAAAACTTTCAATTCATCTATATTTATAAAATTTATCAAAACCATTTAACGCTTTTACAAATAGAGCTTTAGAATATTTAATGTGGCATGATTGACTATAACTAACCTGTATATTTTTATTGTAGTTGTACACTATGGCATTTTGAGAAGAAAAAGCTTTCCTTGTTCACTTGAAGCAAGAAGATAATGAAAATGAAATGCTGGCAAACAACAATAAAGACCCGTGAGAAATAATATCCGAACACAAATAGTAACTGCACTTGGAAATAAACTGTTTACTTACACCATTGACAATGACAGTGAAGAAATTGTGTAGATAGCCACGTAGAGACTGAGTCACTAAACTAACTGACATTACAATATTGACGACAAAAGCACATAGTAATTTCGTGTAGTATGTTTTGACGGTAATGTAATTCAGTGGCCTTTTACTTTTTTATCGGGTTGACTACACGTAGGCGTACTGTGTACGCAAGAGTCAATGCGTTTTTATCTCCCTTTCATGACTTTTCCTGGTGTAACTAACAACTGACAACGTATGATTATTCTTCTTCTTTCATTCAATAAAGACCCTATAAACTACAACTATCAACTCTAATCATAATAGTAAATAATGGGCATACACTTTCAGAATAAAAGCATTGCCTCCACAATGTGTACTATTAATATCCTTCAAATACACAACTCTGTCTATTGCACAGTTTGGATGACAATAATATCAGCAGGAGATGGACGTGGACATGACTAAACTGTATAATAATTATTGCTATAGTGAACTAAAGCTCCTACTTACCATCAAATGACAACGACGACCTTACCGCAGCTGTAGAGTGCAGCAGAGTTCTGGTATGGCACAAAATGTGGTTTCCGCTTTCTACAATACATTATAGCAATTCATGATCATCACACGCCTGCCCTGCTTTATACTCACCAGACACACGCTATTCATGTTCTACACATTCACGTAGCATTTCAGTCCACTCGTGTCAGACTAGTATACCTGAAGTAATTGTATTTGCACATTAATTTCGTATATAACGAAAACTGTCTCGTGCACTTAACTATAAATGCTATTCATCTGTTGGACCCGTTCTATTTTCTATTTTCATGGCGCTGTACAATAGTAATCAAATTTATGTACATTGTACTCAACTAACTTCTATGTTATGCATTATATGTTTATCTTTGTATTATATGTGGAGCTACTGCCGTAGAATGAAAAATGATAACATATTTTAGCATGCTGTTTGCATTTCTGTTGCTTTGTTACACACCATACTAAATACTATGTGTTATACGTACATCTTTTAGTGCTGTCGCTTGTATTCTGTTAATCCTGTACAAAATGTTGTACCCAACGAGAATGATTATATCACACTAAGCAACCAACACATTCTTATAAGGAGAAGTGTCTAGTTATATAATTTCGGTAGAGAACTGCTCGTATAAATATTAGAAGAAATGTAATCAGAATACATAATGCGAAGTTGCGAACTTTAGTGCAGAAAACGAACATGTAAACTGTTCAGAAGGAGAGAGAGAGTGTGTGTATGTTAACGTATGCATTGTAGTGGAGACTTACTCTTTTAGAATGTATAAAGCTTTTATGCATATATTTATAGCCCTTCGCCTTCTGAAAACATCCAGAATCTAGAGTAGGCATATAAAAGCAGGCAGGTACGTTTCATACAAAGTTTTCAACTGCTGAAAATCAATACACTCAGCAAGCAGCAGCATTAAGAATTTTTAACCAAGTGAGTTTGTACAGCACAATGTGAAACTTTATGTGAAAGCTATTCCCAAGGAGTGCGGCCAGTGCGGGTGAATGCAGGAGATGCTCACCAACATTGTGTGAATACACTCAAATGTGTAGAATAGAAAGTAAAGAGGCATTATGGAGCCTTACACATTCCAGTCTCAAACCAATATCATTTTGCTTAGCTGTGCAAAGTGATCATGGCAACTAAATTTGTTCCATGTAATGTCAAAATTGTATCCGACTGTTTCACAGTTGATAATTCAGGCATTCCTTGAAACAATTTTCTTGCTACAGTATGATCACTTTGCTCAGCAAAGAAATATTCCATTGGTTTTGAATTCATAGGCTCCATATATGCCTCCTAACTTTCTATACGTACTGCAGAGGTGTAAAACAGATGTCTTTACCAAGCTACGTGTACATTTTCAGCTTGGGTAGTTTGAGAGACGCGATCCAGAACTAGTAACCAACCGGGCATGTTTCCTCTCAGTAATTGTGTAGATAGTTTAAATAATAAATAATAAGTATATTTTATGTAATATAATGTAGACTGTATTGTTAATCAATGGTTTTATTTCCATGTGTACTCATTATGAATTAACGGGGTAAAGTTTTGATTAAATGCCTACTTATTGTTAGAGAGATGGTAAATAATTACATTAATAGGTACAGTTTGAAATTATAAATGGGTTTTCTGAATTAACACAGCAATGTATAATAAACTGTGTACACAACAGGGAAAGATGAGCAACGTGCAACTTTGAGTTTACCTTTATGATTATCTTGATATAACGCTAACAGATAGATAAACAGACAGACACGGATTCATCATTTCTATTATTAAAGACAAAGTTACTTTTCCCCTTAATAAAACTAGAGCACTTTATTAAGGCTTTAAAACAAACACCAACAATTCCAGTGATTCCACAAAACAAAACTATTGTCTTAATTTGTGTTTTGATAACTTTTCTTAAATTCACATGAAAAGAAAACTTTATTGTAGGATATCACTACGCCCCGTTTCATGTTTCGTTAAAGCATGATATACAACATCAGAATATTTACACATCCTATACATTTACATTTGATGAGCGATTTTCTTTTCAGGTTCCCAACTCACTTAATTGTAAATTCAATACTTTTGAAGTATTCTAATAAAGAGCAACAACTAGCAGCAAGAAATACCGCAGTAACCGCCTCATGGGATTCAAAGCAAAAAATATCAAAACCAATGCATTTTTCTTTGCATGTACAAAGTAATCAAGGCAACCATTTCATTCGTGAAATTATCAATACAGAATGAGCAGGGAAAATAATTGAAGGTTATTTCAAAACCCGAATTTACACTTGTAGTGCAAAACAAGTGAGACAACTTCTAGCTCTTCATGTGGAAAAAAGAAGCAACGTGAAACGACTTTTCAATATTTTCTCACTTTCCCTCATATGCAATCAAAATGGTTCTATAAGACTTCCTGCGGTCTTAAAATGAAATAAAGTAAATGTAATAATGGTTCCAGCGTAATTGTGACAGTGTGAGACAGAATGACCGATTGTTTGGTGTGTCAGTGCCATTCATTGCTATTCGGGGGTTTCGGCATCAGTGACACTATTGACTATAGACACTATTGAACGCGTGAAAAGTGGACAGCCGAGAAAATGATGCATCAAGGCTTTAGCAGGGTACTAAAAAGCAAAAAAGCATTGCTTTTACCTTTTTTGCCTTTTTTGCTCTTAGATACCTAGCAAATTCAGAAAAAGTATCTCCTTTTTTTACTTTTTTTGCTTTTCCCTGTAAATCACGTGTGTATTTACGTGCAAATTTTAATATACATATATATTTATATATACATAAAAAGCAAAAAAGGTAAAAGGTTGCAAAAAAAGCATGCGTTTTACCTTTTCTGATAAAAAAGGTATGCCTTTTTTGTTCCCTGGGCGTCAGCTTTAGAGGAGATAAAAGTGGGTTGTGTGTGAAGAATACATTTTATATTTTTATCCTCATGCCCCAGCGCTTTAGTACCTCCTCCGAGACCGAATCCTAGATATACCTAAACTCGGCTGTCCACTTTTCAGTGGAATCACTGAATTTCATTTCATCTCTGGGTATGATTATGCATCGTTGGTCAATGGACCAGTTGGAAACGGCTATTTGTTATACTGGCTGATGATTGGCGACGACAGTATTATCGTTTTTCAGAAAATTTGTGTGAACTCGAGCGGCTACATGATGGGTATAGCTTTAAATCAATTCTATTCCCCAGCAGACCTAAAACGCATTACATCCAAGGGAATAAAATTTGGTGTGCAAGATATGGTAGCATAATATGCAGGTTAGATTTACGAACGCTTTGCTTCAATAAGCGATATACATACCGACAAATGTAAAAATTATGAACTATTATTTTGAAAACGTAAAAAATTAAGAAATGACATTTAATGGAAAATTGTAAGAAATAATTTTATTAAAGTTTATACAAAGTCATTAGCACAGTAAGTATCTCTTTTTTAGATCCATGAGTTGAGCTTTACTTACACCCATCCATCAACTAACATATAATTGTGTATACGTACTAATGAGAGTAGAGTTTTGATTTATGTTATTTGATTTCAATGTGAACTAGAATATGTTTTAGCTTTTCTGCTACTTTTGCGTAACTTTCTTACGTTAACTACGTACAAATGTTTGGAAATAAAAGAAAAAGTTGGAAGAAATGAACAAAGGAAGTCAAGAGGATTGCAACAGAAAAATTCTGTGATAAATTATTACAGAATTTTTCTATATAGGTAAAAGTATAGGTAAATAAAGTATAGGTAAAAGTTGTGATAAAACTTTCTTTAGTTTCCTCAAAACTTTTACAAATCATTACAGTCCAAAAGCGAAAAATCAAAAGTGGTTTGAATTTATGATAAAGTCTTATCTTATCCAATCCGTCTTGTATAATAAAATTGAGCCGCATTTTTTATCAATATAAAATAACTTGCACATCGACACATAATTCATTTGTAATTAGTTTATCTATTGTAATTACGCCAAATAGTTTGATTCTTTTCGTTACTTATCTGAAACGACTGCATAGATTCTAAACCTTCCACTGCCCATTCATGCCAATCACAGACACCAAAGAATCTGTTAATAAAGGTGTAAATGCCTGCTAGACCTGAAAACACGCATCTATCCGCAATCTGTACATCAATCGCACTTACCAAGCCCAAGAATGGATAAGCCACACCATTACAGCATTACATGGTAAACCAGGAAATGTATTTATTGTGAAATTCTTTTTGAGCGTGTAGTTATTACTTAATGATTTCGTGTTGTGTTCAAAGCAGTAAGTTTTAAAAGAGTTACCCAACCCCTTTTTGCAATTTGTTCCTACATAGGCCATTGAGTTACAGTATGACGTCAGGCGTCTGTGTCAAAGTTTGACACAGAGAAACAATTTACGAAGAAATAGACGATGGATGGATACATGGCAGTAAATTATTGTTATCTTACATAATATTGGTTATCCGTGCAGAAGCGATTTAGTAACTGTATAGCCCCATTGAGTCTAATGTCTAATCAGGGTATTACCAATACCTACTGGCAAAATTGGGATTGTACTTTATGCATAGTTATTTAAATTGCAAAGTAATCCTTTACAGAGAATTCTGATGCTACATAATGCTCTTACTTTACTATTCCTATCATATAAAATATTGAGTTGAGGATAAACACGCTGGATTATGTTATGCATGAGAAATAGTAGTTTTGCCTTTACTGGGCTTACTGTCTGTGGTTTTAGTCTCAATCCTTCAATATTACCATGATTTTTTCGTCCTTTTAAGATTTCTACTTTTCTTTTCCAGTTTTCTTTTTTGACGTCTTTCTCGGAAAAGGCAATGACACGAAAAATATGAATTCAGTGGGAATGATTGGAAGGGTATAGTTGAACGAATGTATTTATTTGTGTTGTACCTATGCAAAAGTGAAAGTGTGTGTAATTTTAAAAATGAACTTACGTGATTATGAGAGTAGACGGAAGAGCAGAGTGTCGGCTTCAGGACATTTGGATGAAGAACGTGAAAGGTTGTGAGCTGTTCAGGCTGTTCTGTCTAAGCTGATTAACCAGTAAGTCAGTTGGGTAAATTGAAGGTTGTAATATTGTTTAGTTATTACTCTGAAAGAGACAGCGGGAGGAGAGGTGGTTCTTTCTCTGCTGCATGAAATCGAATGACGCTTACATTGCATTAGCAGTTCTGTGAGTCCCACTTTCACTCGCTACAGAGATACAGCTTCTCTAGAGAACTTTTACTGCTCGCAAAACTTCTCTAGTACAATGTGGGCGAATATTTAGATGCTCCGAACAATTCTACCAGGAATCACACAGAGAATCCTCCTTTCATGGCATGTAGTCCCCGAATCCTATAAAGTGATTATTTTCATTTTGATTTTTGTCTCTGCAAAACTCGCTCCATTCAATTCAAGTGACGTGAAGCAGACAACCATTTGAACAGTCTGTCTCACATTCAAGAGTGCATAAATCAAAATTGAAATGAAAAAATAAGACATATATATACTCCTTGTTCAATGTACATTACATTATTCGAAATCATATACTACTCAAAACCAATAACAGTCACTCTCATTTCCTTTCTGCTTTGGAATTGCCTATACTTATTTTCCCTAGCTTCACAGTCATTTTCAATGGGATATTGTAACATTTGATGCTTTTGGTGTAAGGAAATATTCAAGGTTAGGTCTAGTAAAACGTCAGAACGTCACGGTAGGTTCATTAACTAACAGTAAATAGAAAATGCTATTAACTATTGAAAGCATATACATACGTATGGTATGTTACTGACAGTTTTGAAATACAATTTCGCCTAAAGATGCTCTAAAAAGTATTGGGTACATGATACATCATGAGCTGAGGGTAAATTAATACCGTGGAAAAATAATTATTAATTTGTGAAGTGAACCAACCAATTTTTTGGTACCTAATGGAAAATGGAAACGATGCGTTAAAATGCTACATGTAAATGCCATTAAGAGTAGCATGCATTATTATTGTGTGCTCCGAAACATGGAAATTTCTTGTCAATCACGCAGAAAGAAAAAAGTTTGTGACTGTTAAGAGACACCTGTACTTTCACTTTTTGAGTGCTGGTAGTCTGTCTGTTCGTGTCTGTAGATACAAAGTCAGTCAGTCATGTTTCATGTAGTGCATAGTGGAGTCAGCTCACAGATCACAGAACCTGAAAATGGGATCCGAATATTACAACTACTAACACAATACCACAGTTTGGTTCGTATTCGCTTACTTCGGAGCTTGGCTTCACTGTAACTAAAGAAATCGATAAAATACAGAGAAAAGTAGGACAATCGCTTTCTCTGTAATCCCAAACTCCATTGTGGGGATTGCACGTTCAAATATGATTCTCTGGCCTGGAAATACACACACTACTATGATCTTGTCATAAAATACGCAATAAATTTTGTCACGCAGTAAATTTATAATAATAAACAATTCATCAAAATTACAGATATTCTACATTCTCTCCCAAAATTGTGAAGCTAAGAATTTGGTCTAATTTCAAGGTAAAAGAAATAGTTCTATAGATAAGACATGACAAACGGAATATTATGTGACCTACTTCCTGTGTCTTATATCTAATGCAGAAGGCAGGACAGCCTTTGTGACCAGAATTACCCATACTAAAGCCATCAAAGCCATGATTAATATTTAAGTCGGTATGATTCGCATGATGTGCTGTAAATGCATGAAACCTACGCTATTCATGTCTCTTTTCTCAACTCTCGTGAAGCAAAGTCGATTCGATCGTGTTTCTGCAATTTCCAAATATTTTTTTCATTTCTGCTGGCAATGTCAGATGTCAAACGTTATCTCTTTGTTTGTTCGTTTATTCACACATACAAAACATTTCTCAGAAAAGGCTCACTCGGAGACAAACAATTTTAGACAGTTGCAAGTTGGATGCTGGATGGCTATTCAAACTTGTATACATAAAATATATGAATATCCCAAACAATCCTTCATTATCAGAAAGATCTAGTACATATACACTACGGAAAAATCGATACTTCAGAATAGTATACGTAATATGTAATGCAAAAAAGAAAATAATCATAATTCAGATATCTTTGCTGCAGAAGGACAGAACGCATAACAAAGAGTTACCTTTACCTACACATAAAGTTAGAATGTGCTGATGGAAAAATTCTTTTTTGCCATTCTGAGAAATGAACAGATGAAATCAATAGTAACTATGTATAAACATTTTTGCACAACTCGCCAGGCATTGAAATTACATGACTGTAGTAGAAAATGGAAACTAGTAGGAGGTAGATTTACCATTAACTTCTATTTATTTTCAATTGACACCGTTTTATGTAAATCTTCTTATGCTTAAGTTAAGAGTAATACAGACATGATATGAATGTGTATTTTACAAATGATAAAATATGACGCACAATTGAATATAGTTTGTGTACTTTGGCATTGGATAATTTTTTATTTATTCAAGGATCCAGTTCATTTTTGTGTAACCGCATTATTGCTCGTATGTAAAAGTTTTATATTTCTAGTAGTACCATGAATAACACACGGAGCAGCCTCCCGAAAGGTAGTACATGCACGTAATTAAATTTAACATGTAAATACCGCAGCGCAGGTAAATAATTACTAGTACTAACAATAAGTAAATACTTATACATTGATAAAATTCTGTTTTGCATAATATTCACCTAACTTCGTTTTTGGCTGCCGTATTTTGGAGAAATTACAAAGGCAACGAAAAACTTTTCTTGCTAAAAGGCTAATAAAGATATTACAGGGACTAAATCACAAATAAGTATTTCAAATATTAAACTCCAAATGTTGAGACAAACAGGACAATGTCCCAGACTCCCTGAGTGTCTATTAAAGCTACAAACGTTAGAACGATACTTGCAACTTTACCATCTGACCACAGTTGCATTCTAACTTTAATTGTCTTGAATATTACCATAGGAGCTTCTAATTATAATTATAATAGTTATAGGATCAATTTTTCACTGAGATGATTTTGTCCAAACCTCACCGTCTCAATGTTTCAATGTAGACATTAACACACTGAGCAGGAGAGGGAATACTTTAATTACTCTTATACCTGTCTTGAAAATAACTTGTTACACAAGCAAATATATTAGTAGTAGTTAATATTAATAATGGTATTACTCAGAAACATTGCAGTAAATCTAAATAAGGTTAAGAACGACTGAAAGTACAGAAATTAAATTATTGTTTACTCGCGTGGTACACGTGGTTAATATAGTTATTGTATGCAGACAAGTGAAATAGTAATTACGACGTAACACAATGAATTATATTAATTATCTGTTGTAGTGAATTTTATATTTAATAATTAATGTACGGTAGGTAATAATGAATAGTATCACAACCCTCTCAACTTTTTAAGCTATATAATAGGTATCAGTAGTTACCGTACACAGTGGCTTACTTAGTATTGAAGAATACTTACAAAAGTAATTAACTTCTTGATGTCACATTCATATTATATCAATAATTAATTCTTTGTTAGGCTAAACTACTTTTGATGTCACAGTCACACTCTTCATATCTCAATTACACCGTCTTCGTCATTCTCAGTTATGCCCAATTGCAAATTGGTAGGTAGGTTATACCATTAGGTTATAAAGGTAGTAATATTGATTATTGAACGTCTTCACCTTGTATTAAGGAGTCCCAGTACACAAACACGAATACACAACAGCAGACTGTGATTGAGTCACATTTTGTATAATAAATTAATGCAATAAGAAACTGCTGCTGAGCTGATGTGGATGTGTACTTCAAAAACACCAGATAAAAGTTGGCATCGGTTAACTGACTTAATGTCTTCTAATGCAAGTACCACTACAATTCATACTGACGTCTGCTACAAGCATATTACCGTTATTTCTAGAATAATATTATACTAATCAAATGCGTCTGTTAATGATCGCCGCAAAGGAATAATACAGTATCTTCATAACCTCAACAAAATCAGAGTTTGACAAGGTACCAGTAGTGAACAGTATAATGCATCAATGCATCATTACACACAAAACCAGTATTCGCGAAATACCTCTATGCAATATAGCGACCACCCAGTAGTTTAATATAATATATACTGTACAATACTATTTTATAATCTGTAACCTAATTGACTGTTTTTGCAGACTCATTATCATATCAGCCTAATTCCTTAACGTATAATCTAAAATGATCGTGTTATCTGATTGTGATCATGTAGCTAACAATAAGTATTGAACTGGACACAAACACATAGAATATCATCAAACAATTGCAATGCAATTTCAGGTGGTCAATTAGGTAAGTATTGAGAAATAACTTTTTAATAACATTTTCGTGTTTGTGGAGTTACGCTCAGGGGTCAGCAACCCTGCGCTGTAATTACTGTAAGAATCCGTACTATGTTTTCAACTAAATCACCAACATTAAGAAAATAACAAACTTTGAAAATCTGAAAATCAATTACTCAGAAAAGCATTTGCATTAACGGGCTATATCCAGTCTACACTTATCTAATATAACATTATTCCTTCAGTTACTGTTTCTTTGAGGTGACCTTTGAGGCTCTGGACGTTGCGGTGGGAATGGTATTTCCACTAGCACTTGGAACACCTGATGGTTTGGACGTCACGCTACGTTGCTCCGCTGAATTTGGTATACGAAACAAGTAAATGTCCAAGGAGTCGCATATCTCTTGACACACAGCGCTGCAATAACGCCACAACTCGAACGTGGCCCAAAACTATTTTTTTAAAAACCTCTTTTAGAAATTACTTCATTTGCAACAACATCTAAAATGTGTTTTTACTAATATAAAGTATATATGAATTGAACTACTTGTGAACTCACCAAACTGAAAAACAGTAAGTATTTTTCAGGGATTATGTAATTGAAGTATTGATTCAAGATCAAGAAGAATGGACCAAGCAAAGAAGTGTCCAAATATTCCATCTCACTTTTTGTCATATGAGCTACCTGAATAAGAACAATGAAAACGCATAATTTTAGTACAGGATGTATATTTTTGGAATCCAACACCCAAAACACACGATTTTGCATTTCTGCTTACATATCTCTATAATATTATTAAAGATTAAAACATATACAACTTTACATCCAATAAAATCTTTTAAAGTAGAACTTACGACTAGTCGATTAGTGACTTTCGCAGCAACCAAGCCAAATGTCATGATGTAGACTGCTGGATAAGTTTCGTAGACACGTTCCTGACTGTTGCAAGCTATGACAATAGCTGGAATGATAACCAAGCTAAATGGTATGACCGGACTCAATACGCTCGTACCCTAAAACAGTTTACACAGCTTAACACAAGTCCAAATAATAAAATAAAATAACAACAAATATTAAAACAGAAGCCACAACCAGTGCAAAGCCCAACGTAATAGAAAGAAATCAGTAAATTTGCTAAGCGCAGCTGAAAACAAAGATATACAAATAAATAAAAAAGCAAACAAAGAAAGCAGAGTTTAAAATGTTTTCAGTCTCTTACTACCCATGTACGAATATACCAGTTCCAGACAATACACAAACCCACCCGATAATACTGTATTGAAATACTTTTTATTCCGTTAAAGCTACTCACATAATATTAATCAGAAATGTGACTTGATAGCACCCAACCCAACCCTTCAAACAAAAAAACTTACAGCAACGGATGACCCGTTCTTTCCTGCTCCCCCATACAAAATGGTTTGAAAGTCCCAAACTAATGCTCGAAGACCACCGGAAAGAAAAATTGCTACATAAACGAAGTATCGTTGCAGTTCAATGTTAGGGAAGAGCTTAAACAAAAATGAAATAAAAATCCAGTCAAATAAAATAGTGCTGTGTCCTACTATGGTCTCACTTGTCGGACATATATATTTAAATATTATTTAAATTATTATCCGATTATTTTATCATTTAATCACGTCAAATTAAAATTAAGTCAGTCAGGGAAATGTTTTCGGCGATTACAAGAAAACAGTGTAGTGTACATTGGAATTTTCAGTTTAATCATGTAAATGTAATTAAACTGATATTTAGATGCACGCGAAATGGTACAGCATGTGCAGTAAGAGGACTTAAGTGTCTATTATTGTGTAATCAGTCAACGCACTACATACTTGCATTGTGTATTCATAATATTCCAATAAAACTCTAGGTGCATATTTAAAATTGCCAATTTAATATGCATATGTTAATCAATTAAATAATATTGCAAGTTAAATATTTTACGCTTTTGAAGCGGAACGATTGTGAAACAGATAGTATATCCGCAATTTCCAGACTGAAAATATTCCTACAGAATATTTACCTTACCAAATCAAAAGAAATGAGTGAGGTAACTTCAAAGGCATCATTAGTTGTAAGCCTACTTGATGTACGTGAAATGTGAATGGTTAGTGTGTACTTGATTAGTACGTAGTCTGAGAAGTACTAATTTTTCGAGTAAAACGCACAAATTATAAATCAAACGGAATGAAAATCAACAAAATGACTATTGTACGTGGAAAAGAAGGGCAAAAATAGTTTTAGAAATCAGTTAGGTTTTGGAGATCGGCCATGCCTAATCCCTACAACCTTAAGACAAACTCACTGCGACAGTTGAACCATTCTTCCCTATTCCTCCTGTAATTATGATTTTTAGTGTTCTCGTAAAGGACCACAAACCCAAGGGTATGGCAATAAGTGTGGGAACTGCCCCCAAGGGTAAATGCAGGAATTCCTGTACACATCAATTAGTAATCCAGATGCTTTAATACGTAAATTTTCGTCATGAACGAATGAGGACTCAATAAGTAAATACTAACCGAACCGACAACATTATATAGGACCTGTAAAATTTGTCATTATTCCGTCAATGATCACTAATTATTTCTAAACTTACTGTCTGAGTCCAAAAATCGCATCCAAGATAACCAGAGACTACATGAACTAGAATAATTCCCATTTGAGCTTCCGTGACATCGATAAGCCCAAAGCGGAGAGTTCCTAAACAAACAGAAATTCATAAACCATATTAACACATTTACATTTAAACCGATTTACCATAAATGATAATCAATAATCACTTTCAATTGCTAACCTGACACGTAGGTTTGCCAATGAGCGCAATAGAACAATGTTATAGCGCAGAAGCATTGTAGAAACATGAGCGAAGGCGACGTCCCCAGTTTGCAGGATACGCATACGGCCAATGATACGAAAACTGTTCACATTAAAAAGAAATTGCTGATTAATATATTACTTCATGACTAAAATATCTTTAGTTCCTGAATTTATACATTACTCTTTAAAAGTAAAGGGCAAAGAAAATCTACAAACGAAACGATAATGCTGCAAAGACTGCTCAATATAGTGTATAACACATCAACATGTAACATAAATTACTTAATCATAAATTGTATTAATAATATTAGTGTGACACTTTCTACTGTTCTAATAATGTCCTCATACAGTGTCACACATTCTCATTAATTAATGCTACCGTAACATTGTAATTAATTCCCAGTTATACACAGAGTGCCATTATTTGGGCTATTAATCTGCTAATCATAATCTGAGCAGGTAGTTAGTCATAAATTAATAAGCGGTCAACAGGGAAACAGTGGTTAAAATTACAACCGAATTCGAATCAATTGATACGAATTCGAGTTTGTTATAAAGGATCGCATGTGTAGTTTTAATTGACATAGTGGTGCACTTTAATTAAGTCACAACATCGAAATAAAAGAGTAAAACATACTGGTTTTAAGTGCAAATGCTTTAGCCTACAATCCTAGGCATGGATTGTACGCAATTTGTAGAAATGATGTGTTGCAAAAAATAAAACAGCAATATTATCATAGGAACACAATAGATTCAATAGAAATTAGGCAACATAACAAATAGGTTCTAAAACAATACACACAACGTGGTGTAAGGATAATGATTATTTGAAGCAGCAGTTGAAATCTACAATATAGAAGTCTACATAATTGTACACAATTACTACAGTTTTGATTTAAAAAATATATAGAACAATGCGAAATTGTTTACATTGATGATTCAAACTACCATTTCAGCAATTCTTTACAGTAACATTCGTTGTAAATAATTTATTTTTGTAAATCATTCAGAACAAGCTCATGTTCAAATTAAAATACTGCAGCCTAGCGCTTTAAATTATGTAAAATACGTGTTAGAAGTATTACGTAATTTAAGTAACATTTCCAACTTATTAATTGGGCTTATACAAATCATTGGCATGTAAATAAAATTAATATTCATATTACAAATATTAAAGTAATGGCTAAAATCAATGGTCAATCAAGATTCCAAAGTAGGTAGTCAGAATATAGCAAAATAATAATGTAAAATGCAGAATAAATGTACAACTATCGCAACTAACAAAATTATAGAACAACTATTAAAACATTATGCAAATTAAATGACTATTGCACTATCAGTACCTGTTGAGATTGAATCGCATCCATGATCAAATAATTCTCCCAGAGGGGAGGAAGTGTTTGTACGTCTAGCTTGCTTTCCATCGATGGCATCTAAGCTTTGATAGATGAATAATCCGAGAGCACACAGAAAACAAGCCCATCCAGGAGTCTATTTAAATACAATAATAAATACATTGAGTCGAGTGGGTCGACAGTGACACAATTAAACTTTAAATGGAAAAGAGCAATTAAAATTTTATTATAGTTGACTAGCAGTTTTACAGTCACATCAAAAACATAAACCATCAATAAGGAAGGAAATTTGTGACCATTAATGTTGCCACTTAACAAATGTTGGAAAATAAAATCTTCCGGGTTGAATAACAGTTTGGTAGACAATAGTGAGTATTATTTTACATTACAGACCACATATTATATGACATACTAAACTGCTTTTCATTTATCTGCATAGTCACAACTCACAACAAGCAAACCACACCAACAACAAACAGCTCAATCAAAATTAATAAAAACAGACCGAGCATAAGTTAACTAAGTTAACTTTATATTGTTTGTAATTCATAATTGCATAATTTTATATTTACCTGCTGTTTACAATCCGGGCTGTAATATATGAGTATAAGGCTGGTTAGGATATTGACAATTAATCCTAAAATGGTGATTAAGTTCGGGGCCAACCATATCGGCACTTGTATTACCAACCAGTTCCACCATTTCTGGAGCATGGGGTCCAACAGACTTGCACTGCATGCTTTGTAACTGTGTTCCTTAAGTCTCTTTAACTGGGCCTGACTGAGAATATTGGATTTTGTGGATATTAAGCAACTCATGGTTGTCTTCAGCTGAGAATGTCCGTAATTATCTTCAACGAGGTGTTAAGAAGGTAATGCGGATAGATAGGAACACTCCCGGGTAAGAGTTTCTAATAATATAAAAAATATTTTCCCAGCTTCCTGCTAAAAATCTGAAACGCTCAGTGCAGCAAAACAGCTGATTGATTTACTTTCTACAAGTGATGATCGTAGAATGATGAATTGTAGGTAGATGGGATCACGCCGTGCACTTTCAATTCTTAGCAAGTACGCACTTACACTATAAGAACATCCAACAAAAGTACCGTTACAATCAACAATCGAGTTTCTTTAACATAATAAGCCAAGAAGTTATTAAACGTTGCAGGATTATTATGCTTTTGCAGCTTCACTATCAACTACCTATAATAAGACTAAATACGCTAGGATGAAATTATACGTACGTAATTTTTTATAAAATTAGAACTATACCATTGATTGCATTATTCCGGTAGGGTTGTTTGTGTTGTATGTTGCGTAACCCACTGATTCTCGCTACATACCTTTATTATTCATTCAATGGCTTTTACGCTGCTCTATATAGTTTAACGCTGTTCTCTGGACTATCTGGACCACAGAGTTGACACAGCCAGCAATCTACCAATATAGACGTATAATAATATGCTTGCAATAAATCATCACATAGATCAGCAAATAGGATTTTCCATGTAATAAACCTATGGAACTTGAATCATCATCATACGATATGATAAAATGAGTAGCATGCCGTATCTGCCGTAATAAGCAAGTCGCTATTAATTATGTATATATTTTGACGCGATAGTGTGACAATAACATACGAAGATAGGGATACGGACTAAATAAACGACTAACAAGCTATGCCAAATGGAACAACTTTATGGATTTTCCCGTAGTACCAAATACCAATACAAGTGGCTGCCATTACTAGCTGTCGAAAGATTATGAAAATATTGGGAAAATTAGTATAAAGTAGCAAAGGAGGTTAAGTATGATTAACTACATTATTCTTCGAATATTAAACTTAATATGAAAATAAACATTGGCTATGCGTGATCAATTATTTCATTCCTTATTAAAATAGAAAATGGATGGATCCATTGGCAATATTATACGAATAAATATAAATTTTTTGCCCATCTTTATCTTAATGAATTTTGAATACCCCCTGCTGGTTCGTCAAATTCGTCAATGTAGTTTGGCGCCCCAATAATATATGTCGGCTATTCCAACACTCCAGTGCGAGCGAGTTACTTCTTATTACGACGCGACGCACAAAGACGTCATAATATTAGGATGCGTGCATACCCGACTGATAATTGATAACATTAATTTAATTGATTACAATTGCCCATCATTCTCACCCCCAAATTAGAAAACAAGTTACCTAACCCATTGGGTTTAGGTTTTATTAAGTTTGTCCTAATTCTTAGGGGTTTTCAACTTCAGGTGCTCTGAGCCCTAGAATATGAACATTTGGAAAAAGTTGGAAACCGAACTGCTTTTTTCGGCAAATTTACCCATACGTCTGCGATCAGACTTGTTAAATTAATTGGGCGTGTACTTTGTGTACCCCTTCAATTTCTGTTTCAGTCGGATGTCTTGCAAACTGTGTATAATTCGGCTACCTTTGTCTATTAGTGGGTTAGGGTAAGGAATACGGATTCTTTATCTAATGTGATATATCACGTGTGACGAGTACCCTATTAGAAAACGAAGTCGAAAACTTAAATCGTCACAAATTAAAATGATGTTGTATCAGACTTATAAACTTGTTTATAATCTAATTTGCTTTATTTGATACAGCGATTTTTCTGTGTCACGAATCACGAATCAACTCTCCAGACTCCAGACGGACAAACTATTGCATGTCTTGTATTGCAGTGTTGCATGAGCAGAGCACAGAACACCCACCAACATGTTTACGAGTTTACTCAGTTTACTTAATACGTAAGTACTTTTCTATTTACTAACAGCAGGCTTGAAAAAGAGCCCATAATAATTACAAAATGGGTGATTGACGGTAAATGGTAAACTATGTAAACATTAAAAATCAACAAGTACAAGGTCATATTTGTCCGTGCGTGTGCGTATACATTGTTTTGTTGTGTCTTGCTGTCTGTATACTCACAATGTCACAATCAGTGTGTTCAGCAGTATAATTTTGTTTTACAAAACTCTTCTGCACATGGCACAGGTTGTAGCACGTACATAATTGAAATATTTTTATACATTTAGTCATTTCCCTGTTGATTTCTAGGCCATCAAAATATTAAGGGCGGAGTAGAAAGAAAATTGGTTGGTGGTGTACCGTCGTGTGTTCATGTGTGGATGCAGTAGTGGCCGTCAGAACAGTCAGAAGTGTGAAAGTATACTTTTCATATCGCCAGGCGACACCGGACACTTTCCTTTGACATAGAATATTCCAGCTCCAGATTACTTAACTCGGGTGAGAGGTAGATTTTCAACTTCTTACAACAATCTCAGTAATTAATGGTGTAACTTTTGTTTCACTGTGTGCTTTGTGTATTTTAATGAAGTTAATTTAAAATCATAATCTTTAATTTGTTGTTTGTTTGAAATAGAGCTCTCAGATCTGTAAATCGTAAGATAATTCAGCATGGGATCAGAGGATGATAGAAAAATGAGCAGTCTTTTTTGTCTTCGATGTTTATTAATTATCACCAATCTTCTAACACTGGTAAAAATTTGTTAATACAATGATGATCATGATTGATAGATGTGTTTAATTTAAATTGTTTTTAAGGAAATTTGCTCCAAAATGTCGAAAAGTACATATAGTTCTCATATTTTCTGTACTACGATGTGTTTTAAATATTTTTGTTTTGTTTTAAAGGTGACTGGTGTAGCAGCAGTGGCTATTGGTGTTTGGTTATACTTTCAAGATGGAAAGAATGATCCCGCAAATGAAGAATGGGAAGAAAATTCTACTGCGCTATTTTCAACGGCAAATGATGCAAAACAATGGCCGGAATTTGAGCAGTTTAGTTTTGTTTTGATGGGCTTAGGAGCGTATGTAACTTTTGTAAGCTTATTGGGATGCTTTGGTGCAATCTTCCGTTCCAGTTGTTTACTTCTAAGTGTAAGAAATTGCTTATTGAATATTTTGTATTTAACAAAAACGTATCTGTAATCCGTGGTTGAATTATTGTCTTTTGTGTACGCATATTTGTTGTTGTTCTGCCTGTGTGCATTGTTTCCTGTACGTCTACAGTATCTTACGATGGTTGTCCTTACCCTGACCCTTCAACTTATGGTTTCTATTTTCGCCATCATCTATCGCCAAACCGTCAGTGATATGTTACGTAAGGAGCTTCTTTTGAGTATCCAAAAAAACGACATTGAAAACTCTATGAGTCACACTTGGGATGAGATTCAATCAAATGTAAGAGGAATCATAATCTTTTCATAAGTACCAAAATAATTTTATTCAAAAGAATAGAAATAGCAATTCTATGACCCAAGCTTGCAGTTGAAAGGAATTAATACTATTTTCACATGTATACTATTTTCAGTTTCATTGCTGTGGTTTGGATGGTTACTCGGACTGGTTTAATAGTGAATTGTGGCCTGACAATAAATACGTACCTGAATCTTGTTGTATCCAAAGTATCCAAAATATAACTGGTAAGAGTACTCTTATAAGATGACTAATTCGTTATAAGTATTAAAGGAGAACTTATCAGTAATGCAATTAAATTCATAATAAAAATATTATTTGTAGATTGCGGAAGATCTATTAATCCGACTATTTGGTACAATCATGGTTGCCTGGGGCAAATACAGCTATGGATTTTAGAACAAGTACACATTTTGGCCTTGGTGATTATTTGTCTCGTATTCCTGCAGGTACGAACAATAATATATATTTTAATACCTCACTTTATTGAGGTTATTTAATTAATATACCGGGCAAATTTTCTTAGACTGGCACACCCAACACGCGATTCTGTGTGATGGCAAATGAAAATGAATGGTTTAATTTTATTTTCCAGCTTTATGGCATCATTGCTTCAATACTGCTGTTTTACAACAACAAGTCGACAACAAGCCCGAAACAGTACCAGTCATATCCGTATGAACGAGCTATGATGTAATTTTCGATTCTGCCAATATTGGGGTGCGTAGAAAAACTAATTATACAATCCCTTTTGCCATTAACAGCACTTAATACATAATGTGTCATTTATATTTCATTTACAATTTGCGTTGCGTTGCGTTATAGTTATTCCTGTGTATTTGACCAATAGTTACTTTATCATTATTGCAATTATACCTGTACTTACAAAGCATCTAGTAGCTAATTCACACGAAAGTGCTAAAAAAATGTTACGTTATTCGGTGAAAATATTGAAAATGAGTATAATGTATCTCATGGAGAAACGCCCTCCTATGTCTGAAAAGTTATATTGAGAACTTCGCTTGTTATTAGTGTAGCATTGTATCATAAAATACCTCCTACCGCATTGTAATTAATTTGTTAAGTTGAAGTGCGTAACATTGTGTTATAGGTATTTCCGTTGTTCGTATTCTGTTAAAATATACGTTATTACTTAATAAAATTTCGAATAAATAAAACTAATTTATATAAATTGTACCTGTTCTTTGTATACTATTGTGATCTATTAGTGATTAATATAATAATCATTTTCAAGGATAATCT
Organism: Pogonognathellus flavescens; assembly: GCA_019776165.1. Lineage (NCBI taxonomy): Eukaryota > Metazoa > Arthropoda > Collembola > Entomobryomorpha > Tomoceridae > Pogonognathellus > Pogonognathellus flavescens. Next base: position 93,609 of record JABASD010000033.1, on the reverse strand, counting down.
TTAAAAAATCAATCTAACGAGTTCGATGTTGACTTTTTTTGCAAAGTAGTTTGTGTTTTGAATTTCATACATCATGTATATACAGGTGTTTTAGTAATCGGAGGCAAATAATGAAAGCTAAAGTAAAGCTTAAAACGACATTACAATTACCGGCGTAAATTATTATAGTGAAAAACATTTACTTTGTTCCGGTCGAATCTTTAGTTCGGAAGATTATTTTTCACTGTATTATATTAACTCAGTCTGACGCATTCAGCTATTTTATTTATTCAGTTGCTCAGTACAATACATAATATGATTTATGACTAGCGTCCTTATTGTTTTGAACCAACATTTAACTATTTTTGTGGTCGCTGTACAAATTGCACATAAATATTTTTTGATTTGGCAGGTATATTATTTAAAACGCTGAAAAACTAATTGAGCGGTGGCTGAATTAGTTAGCCTTTAAAATTTCCTCATAAAAGTTAAAGACCTTGAGATTAATTGACACAGCTGCTATTTAATTATTCGCCAATATCACAAATAATGCATTTTCCAATTAACCTTGGTATTTACCTATATGAATTTTTCAAAAGTGCATGATAATCAGTTGAGCAGTACCATTTGTTCAAGTGTCATGTCATAAGGCCTAACAAATATTGAGAAATATGGCGGATATCATTTTTTATATTTTACTTTCGTTCTTCGGCTGCACATTTTCGCTGTTTCTCCCACCAGTAATTCCAATTCAAGGTACAGGCATGCTGATTGACCCATCAATTATATATTTTATTCTGCTAGTCACATACGTTTTACAATATGTTTAGTTTCGAAATTAAAATTCATTGATAACGGTAGATGTAATTTCAACGATGGTAGTTTTTTTTTATTGCTATTCAATGTTCATAGACATTATATAGTAAAACATTCAGTCATAATTCATTTTTGTTATACTGTATTGTGTTTTTAAAAACTATTTACTTTTCTTCAGCAATATATTGTGCTATATAATGTCTTCTTACATTGTGTTAATTCATTTTTCAGAAAATGGGATTATTTTTACTTTGGATAGCTTACTGGATTCTGATTTAAACCTTTTCCCTGGAGAAACTATAAGCTTAAGGGACGGCAGTATCACTTCAGTTGTCAGAGCTTTGAATGCGACGGAACAAATACTCGCTGATGAGAATAAATCAATTTCGGCTTTTGATAAATACCAGGTAGATATATATTAATAAGGATCATTTTTAATTATAAATTAAAAGAAAACTTTGCTAGAATTTTTGGATTAACTAAACTACTAAAAGTCTGATTGAATATTCAATTTAATAAACAGTGGTTTAACTATAAAGTTAAAACGCGCTTAACGTAAAACATTCAGCCATTGTTTTTGGATAATCATGACAGCTTTGTTAGAAAACGATATTATACATGGTTGACCAATAAATTATGCGTTAAGAGGTTTTCCAATTGATGTCACATACTTCCCAAAGTATGTTCTGGGAAATTTTGCCAGTGAATATGTTTTACTTGTTTTTATTATATTTATCAGATTCAAAAAGGGGAAACCTATGTGGGGTCAGAACGGGAAGAAGACTTCAAAGTATTTAAGAACAATATTTTAAAACTCGTGGAAGCTAAACTCAAGACTACATTTTATTTTTTGGATTAGATTAATTAAATAAAAGTTTGTGAGCAAATTGTTACAAAAACTTATTGTAACAGAAATCTATTTTACTTGCTTTATATAGTACATTGATATCATTAAATACTCATACAAATGTAAGTCACTAATTATGAGGTGGAATGAGTAAGTACAAAAGCACATAGTTTAGGTACTATATAATAGGTAGTAATTTACGCCTTGTGTGCATACCTTTGCCTTGCCTGCCCTTATTACTATTACCACCATAATAGCCATACACAGCACAATTTATATAAAGCAAAGATTTTGGCTGATTGTGAGTATAATTTTAGAGTAGTGGTTATAGAAATAGTCGTAGTCGTAGTATGAACAGTAAAGTAACGCAGTAACGGTCCTTCCTATATTTTATAGTCCTAGTAGTTACCCTAGCTGGATTCTGGATATTTGTCTCAACTTGCCTCACTCGTCACTTATAATACGCCAGAAATAGTAAACCATCGAACTATATAGTCGTTATCTCATTTGTAGCATTATAGCATTTCTCGCTAACAAATAACCTAACATTCATGTTTCATGTAGTCATTGATACCGTAAGATATATTTGATCTCTTTGTAGTTGCAGAATAAAGCAAACTAAATCATATTCATATACTTGACACAGCGAAAAATGTCAAAGTACAAGTGAGTGGATGTTTATTATGCGAGTCAAAAGCAAATGAACAAAAATTAAAAAGTAATAATAAACACAAATAAAATACAGATAAGTTATTTCACTGACAGCATTGAAATAATAAATCCAGTGTTTGTAGATGTACTTTATGAAAACTGAAACTGTTGATCATTTACACGACATGATTTAGTGAAGTGTTTAAAAAATAATTAGAAATGGTATGGATATGAAAGAGTATAATCTAAATTCGTGACCGACATGGCAAAACTTGAAATGCTGCTGTTATGTGAAAATAAAATTTTGTCTTTGCGTAAATAAGTATCGTAGTTGCGTAGTGTCATTGCCAAAATTAAAGAGATTGAATAATAAAATATGTTAAAAATAAAACTGGATTTATTATTAGTTTCCATCCATTTTATTTAACTTTAACAATTATTTCATCACCATTTCAATACATTCATTAAATTAATTCGTCTATTTCTAATATTTCTAATCTTACGCATCATCATTTTTGATGTGAGAACATTTGTGTTCTCAATGTCTTGTGGATAGAAAGCAGTACTTTGTATTGAGAAATAATCACATTTGAATAAATTCACGTTACATTACATTAAATCATCGGAGCATACGATGAGTACAGAAAATCTTGCATTAAAATTCATCAAAACATTTTATTCCATCTTCTTCAGTTCATTGTCTTCCGTGGATAAGAAAAAGCAGCAAAAATGACGTTGTATTGAGAAATAATCACATTCGAATAAATTCACACTCAGAGTTTACAAAATCCAGGGTATTTGGCTTAGCGTCCAATTTGTCCATAGTGGATAAAATGAAAAAAATGGACCAAATAAAAGAATATTTTGGAAATAAGTATTGCAAAACACTTATTATAACATAGGGCTTCCTGAGGATAAACAAAAAGGTAATAAACATAGCTCCAAACATGAAATATTTAAAATATTTTTGTCCAATTCATCCATTTTAGCCTGGCTCTTTTAAACTCTGTTCACACTACATTACATTAATTCATCAGAACATACAGGAAACACAGATAATCTTGAATTCAATCTCATCATATCAAAATCATTTATTCCATCCTCTTCAGTTCATTGTCTTCCGTATATGCAGCAAAAATGTCGTTGTGTTCAGACCTCCTGAAATAGAGTATTTCACACAAAGTATTAAACTTAAATATCACTATAATGGAAAATTGGAAGCCTAAAACTATGTTATAAAAGAATAAAGTTAATTATCTCCATTTACATCAATAACAACTCCTATTTTCCAAATTCTGCTGCCACTGAAGTCCCTTCTCAAGAATTTCGCATCAATGACTGACTTCGCCATATCAAAGCATTCACACAAGTCAATTATTTCTTGAATTGGAGTGTGCGGAAGGTGAGCTTGGTGAAATACAATTTTGCAAACGTCACTCTGAAATTAAATCACAAAAAAACTATTATAACCAGGCTACTATTATCTATCGGTTTTTTGCTTTTAAATAGTCAACAAACTTAAACAGTTTTCATGTTTTAGATTGTTTATCTTACCAAAAACTTGATATTTTCAGTTTTGGGTTTTTTTTTGAATGGAAGAACTAAGTAAGCTTTGTACTTCCTTCCGGGTGGTTGACTAATAATTGATACCCACATGGCAATCCTATCGCCGAAGGAGTGAATGTTCACCATAAATATTGCGTTGAAGCAATGGAGCACAATAGGCGACATGGTATTTTCTGTACAAATAAATATTAGATAAATTAGTACATAACCAATAATAAAGTCAGCGTAAACGATTCTACAGTTTTTGTTATGAATAACATACCAGGTTGATCAATTTCATCGTAGCGGACGTATACAGTTGCAACCGAATCTGACGAGAGTTGTATGTCATGATAGAAGATCAAGTGCATATCGTAACCCAACAATGGAGTATTGTCTATTGTGTGACAATTGGAGATAATGCAGTGAGACAGATTCCTAATTTCAGAATTTTTCAAATTGACGCAAGTATGTTTTGTTTCTTCGTTTAGATGAAACTCACAAACTCAAAACTACTTTAAATTGATACTTATACGAATTAATAGAAAGAAATAATTTTGCTCATACCGAAAGTCGCATTCTGAGTCGACATGAGTTTTTAACTTCGATCCACATAACTCTTTAGCGCATCCCACAAATCGGTTGGGGCAGGAGAGGATGGAGTTGCTGTGTAGAAAATGGTAGATGCCCATCGGAAGACTCTTGAGGAATACACTCATGCACTTCCGTTCATTTTCACCACGGAATAAGCAACCTGACAAATTTTCATCTTCAAAACAAATGGGACAAATGGGATGACCGCTAACACACGTCGACACTGGAGCAAGTTCATACTTCTGGCAAGTGCTGCATCGAACAAACTTATCCAGAAGAATATTTGTGTCCGGCAACGATACGAGATGACTGGCATTTACCATCGGCCTGAATGAAATATAAAAAACGTTATTATAAACACAAAAATAACAAAACAAAATAGCTCCTTTTAAATTTGATAAAAACTTTTCTCAAACCATTGATCGTGATGATCATTGCCATCCTCTTCAAGTTCACCAAGAAAGTTCAACATTCTTCAGGTGAGTAAACTGGGAAAAACAATGCAACAATTTAGAATTTAGACTTGAATAGCAATATGGAGAGATTTGAATATTTAAATTAACATTGAAATTGTATGTAAGTAGCAGTTTTCAAAAAGATTTTCGAAGAGTGGTTCGAATTCCAAGTTGACCAGCCTTCCAGGAGCTCCAGCAGAAGACCACAGAGAAATGTTTTATAATTTCTCCTTTTATACTCTCAAAGTCCTTTGTTCCAAAATTTTTGAGCTGGAATTTGTTGGTGATTTCTTTGTCTACAGAATAAAACATGACAGTAACAGTCATGAGTAGTAAACACTAAGGTATCTGGTATCACATGAAATTTTCGAAGTTACTTGTAGCTTTCTTCTGCTTGTTTCTTTGTTTCTTCAGCCATGGAGCTGGAAGCGAGAATCACAACCAGTGTGGTTTTAAAGCGCATGGTCATTAAAGGCAAATTACACCGAAATCAGACAGATCTTAGCATTTTCAATATATGTAAGCAAATTAAGGATTTTGAAATTATGAAAGGAAAAATTAAAACCAAGAATCTCAACCGAAGTGTATAGGTAGTACCTACTTCTTGTATATATTCAAATTTAAAAAAATTGGCTTTGTTCTGGTTGCTTTGCTTCTTTGTTTCTTCAGACCAAAAAGAGCCTCCTGATACCAACATTATAAGAATCTCGGCTAATGCAGATTTCCTGTCCGATAGTTAATTTTTGAAACTATAAATGAACTTCGTTCTTTAAAACTAAGTACCTATATTATTATAAGAAAAATGTGTTAATATAAGATTTTGTGCTTATTATTAAAATTAAAGCCATTGATGACTGAATGCATAAATTATTGGGTGCATTATACTTGATGAACATTTCAGAAACAATTTTTATTCATTTTTATGAAATTCCTACCCTTAAATCTGGAACGCATCCTCTTACTCATAATCAGACATGAGCAATCGCAGTATTACTACTATCTACATAGCACACATAAAATATATTATTAATTACTTATTATGTAAATAGTCTTATCCTTCTCACACTATAATATAATGCTACTATTGCAATAAACAGAATTTTTTACTGCGTTTAGATAACTTGCACCAGACAGAATGCAAAGTAAATCTCTACAAAATAGAAGGATATTGTATAATACATGGTTTGAGTTAATTAGCCTTAGTATAAGTAAACAAAGAGTGTTCAAAGTGAATGTTCCTTTGTATTTTCTGCAACACTGCAATGGAAAGGGATGTATTTAGTATTTAGAGTAGATTTTATTTTTGCTTCACTGAAATAAGCAGTGCTTACTGAGTTGAGACTTTACTTCCTGCTGATTTGTTGCTGATAAAATCGAACATTTCAAAATCGTAGCATATCATATCATAACATTAGTACTGTATACTTATAAACAATAATGTAACTTACATATTAATGTACAACTTACAAACAATTAGTCAGCTAATAATACTGCCATAAATTCCTTACAAATTACGTCTGAACATTTGCTACACATTTAATTTCCACCTGTATTTAATTTATTGGTTTTACCTACACTAAAAACCATTCTACTACCACTACCGTGGAAGGCTACCTGTACGAACCAAACACAAAGCCAATACTGCTACAGTCAGTCCACTTTTGTGCAGTAAAAAGTGTAAAGCAACGTTTTCTGTGCAAAAGCAAGCGTCTGCACTCTCTAACGCTCTTTGGTTCATATTTTATTATTGAATTGACTTTATAATATTATGTGTGCCAATAAACTAAATCTGATTAATATCTTGCATGATTTTGCGGAAATCTAAGTGTTCAACAATTTATAAATAAATAAAAAATTATAAATAGAACAGGATGTATGTATGCATGCGTTTTACAAACCATTTTTGGTATAGCTTAACTTCCATAATAATACTTCTTGTTATAAGGATGGAAAAGGTGCCTGCCGGTAACGTAAACTCAAATGTTGTTGCAGACAGTTCCTGCATACCTTAATAACATTCTGAGCAATTATGTGTAGGCAATAATAATACTGCAAACTATTAATGGGTAGATTAAACTGCAGTCTAATGGCCAATTCAATAGAAAAGGTCAGTTAAGTATTTCCTCACCATGTCAAAAGGCTAAACAATTTTGCTCCCGTTAATAATAACTTACCAGAACTTCGTTCTCATAAAGTGTCTTAAGACTTCTGCCAACAAATTAATTATCTTAATTTTGTCAATGGAAAAATGGAAAAATCAAGTTTCATTGTGGATCATTTTAGATATTTCTTTGTTTTACGGTAATAATTACTTGTCTATGGCTATTAATGTAGAAAGTAAATGCATATAATTGTACATATTACATGTGTAACTTCCTTGCTAGGCGTTATGTAATACTTAACAGGAAAAGTCAATCAGTCATAAAATAAGGGAAGGCCCATTTACTTACAAAGAGTTTATTAAATAAATAACGTATCTATAGTATGTGCAAGAAGCGTTTAAATGAAAGAATAACAAAGAAAACTTTTTCTAGGAATATGAAATGAAATTAAATGATGTCACCATAGATTCTGCTTTCAAGTTTGGAATAATAATATTATCTTATGTATGATTCACATTACATCCTTGATGCACAACATGCGATTTTATGAGTTTCTTAGAGAGTAAAAGTGAAAACTGCACAATACAAATTGCTAATATAACAATCTTGCTTTTTAACGCGTTTTCTGCACGTTCCTACATTGTAAAATAATTCTTCCCAACTTCTAACGAAATAATAAATGGTCTAAAATTATGAAATATATGTAATATTATAAGTTAATATTTAATTACCAACGCATTCTTTAATCTATTTATAATGTATCTATTTATAATGTTTATAATGTATAATGTATTAAGTGTATTAATGTAATTTATAATGTTTAAAATTCATTGTAAAATTGCTAACATTGGTAAACGTCATAAAGTCATAAAAAATGAACACAGTTAGATAGTGGAAACAATTTAGTTATAGTACATCACGTATTGGGGTTAAAAATAAATGTATTAATTGACTAATTAAATTCATTGATTCAGAGTCATAATTGAAATGTGCAAACCCTACATTAAGCATCATAAAACAAACTTTGTTTGTGACCATTTCTTGACTCAGGTAATGTCACACATCACACAATTAATTCATTTAGAGAGAAGAGTTTTCAACACTCAAATGTCAGAATCCGAGCCAGAGTCATTCCAACTGGAGTCATCAGCCTGCTGTTGTCTGCGTGGATGTTTGATGCTTAGCATAGGCACGGCTAATGCTGGCTCTCGAGCGCTCGTTAAGCTTTTAACGAGCCGAGACGTTAACGAGACGTAGCCGTTAACGAGCGTGCCGTTAAAGAGCTAAGCTCGGCTCGTTAATGGCTCGGCTCGTTAACGGCTCGCTCGTTAACGGCTCGGTTCGTTAACGGTTCGGCTCGTTAACTGCTCTGTTCATTAACGGTTCGGCTCGTTAACGGCTCGGCTCGTTAAAAACTTAACTAACGCTCGGGAGCCAGCATTAGGCACGGCCGGCTATTCCGTATAGTGGCTGGGAGCAGCATCGATTTGGAGGATATTATCTAAAGCGCGCGCTATACCCAATGCCGGTTTAGCTTAAATTGCCATGTTGCTTTTGGATTTGAGGCGGACCCTGAATTACGTCACCACGTTTCCTCATTTCCCCACCCATCCCCACAAAAAGGTTTTGTTTCTTCACAAATTGGGGAATAGTACAATTGTTATGCTTATGGGAGATTGAAATATGTTTCTTATTACAACATTAATGACTTGATTGTATTCATCTCATCAATTACGCAAAATGGGTCCATTAAAATGTTGGAGGACTAAAATCTGATTTTGTTGATTTTTGAAGCATAGTGTAGCGTTATAAATATTATGTTTATGTGCTTAAAATGTTCTTCATTCTTAATTCACTTTTCAACATTCATTGTATTTCGAATTCTAAGTTCGTTAAAAAATTAAAAACTGTCAAAATAAGTATAAATTTCATCCAATGATTAAAAGCTGCCTACTAACCCAATCAACATGAATGCATTTTATAAAAATTGTTTAAACGCATAACGGTATGAAAGTTATGCTCTATACCACGATATATTATTTTGATTGAGATAGGTTCTTGGGAACAGTAATTGTGTTGATCACGTATGTTAGTCATTATTTAAATAGATTTGTTATTAGTTTTCAAAATTTTTTGTAGAAGATATTAAAATGGCCAATTTGCAATGGTCGGTACTTGCGTATCAGCACTTTGATCTTCTTCCGTACTCCATGTATGATGTCAAACTTACAAATATGTGTTGAGTTTCCTTACTTCACATTAAATAAACTGCTACTTTTGTTTAATATTCAGCACGGGAGTTTTTAAAGGGAAATTGTGTGTGAATATTTCAAGGCTACCTCTGAATTACGGGCTACGGAAGAATTGTTGGCATTATTATTATGTTATATCTTTATATTTATATGGACACATCACATTATCATTTTATAACATAAAAATCATTTGAAATATCATGTTAAATGCGTTTAAGCATGAGAAAACCATGCAAATTTTATAGAAGAGGGACAGTATGTAGCGGGAATCATTTTTAATGATCTCTGCCATATAGGTACTCACATTAAATACTTTTTTCATTATTATACAACGTCCCATTTTTCTGTGAAAATGCTGATACACTTTCCCTCCGCTCTATTACAATTAGTGATCATGATTATTGCACATTATATACTCCTTTATCAAATCCATAATATGCTGTTTTAAAATATATGCAAATATAAAATATCATTAATCATCATTTATATTCTTTGTGTGGTCCAGAAGCAATAGCAAAATATTATTGTAATAGTTGTATAAAAATAACTATATAATCACACTATAATTATATAAAATGAAAAAAAATGATCTGAATAAGTTTGGCAAGTAAACATGAAATATTACATTACGTAAGTCTAATGCTTTGTTTGGCAAAGTGTCTCATACAATTATTATGTCAAATCAAATGACTGAAATGACTAATTTTGTGCTGCCTCCTAACAAATTTTTTCACAGTTAATGGTAAATGACTCTTGAATACAATCTTATATTTATATTTCTCTAGCATTGTCCCTATACCATTACAAAAAAATTTGCATAAAGCAGAGTTGTTTCGCAATATTTGTTTTTGTTACACTTTTCTCAGAGCACTTATTCCCTCAGATGATCGAGTGGAATTTTTTGCCACTTATAAACATTATTTAATTTCTGATGCAACACACATACGTGAATCTTTGCAAGTAATGGTCGGTTTTACTGAACTAAAATTCTGTTTTGTAATCTTAGAATGAACAAAGATGATTTCACTTTTGTTTACGAAATAGGAAATGCATTTCAAATCAAAATGGAATTGTAACTATACTTGCTTAACAAAATTGTACTATTTTCGTGGCTTTTCCAATCGATCACGAAGATCCTTAATTTGCATCTCGGGGTTTAAATGAATAATTGCACATTTCATTACATAACAAGACATCGTTATTAATTTTAAGTTACAATTTAATGCAAAATAATTTTACAACCAAGCAGAAAGACGTAATATTAACGTACATGTATGACGCAATATTGTGTTACATGAAATATCATAGAAACTTAAATATTACAGTTATTAAATTGGCAATATTTTGTAGAAGCACATTTTGTAAAAAATCCGAAGCGGAATGAATGTTTTATGACATGTAATCGTCAGTGTGAAATAAGGTGCGGAAAACAGAGCAAGTAAAACATTTTAGTACTTTTTCTGTATACTTTGCGTGGTTTACATCTGTTTTGTTCTAGTTCAATTAGATTACATTATATAATTCATTTATGTTCCTTTCGAGAGAAAGATAAGAATAAAATGTTCAAGCTTTTTGCTATGGTTCAATATTATTATTACGTTTCAAGCATGAGCACTACGAGACTGAATCATTAAATACTGTTACCGTATTACTGTCTTTACTCTGCGTACTCGTCTACGTACTTTAACTAATACTCTCAACTATGAACTAATTATAGGCTTAAGCTCTTACGATTTGTTCTTAGTACTACAACTACAACTTATTTGCAGGATACTTACTCTGAATTGTACTAAAAAATAACATACTAACACAAGTACTAAATTTTTATCCTAATAAATCCACATTAGTATCTCATTTTCCGCATCTACTGACTTGAAAAATTCCTATGTAGACCAAACTACATGTACAGTGCCACTATACCATCTATTAGCTGCTTAATGATCGTAAGAATGTTATCTAACTGCTTAATTCAGTTGCATATAACGATCAGTCAGCACAGTACCCTCTTAATTAAGGTTTTCAACGAATACTAGAGTACTTAATACTGACGTATTTTTCAAATTTGGCAATACTTAAATCGTTATTCATATTAGATGTAGATGTGTGTTAGAGATGATGTAATCTCTCAGTAAGCAACATGAACATGTTCCTAGATAATTGTTAATTAATGTTGTTCTAAAATCACTATAAAACTTCAATTAATCTTAGTCTGTAAATTAAAAAACCAAATAGGTGATTCACTGTCAATGATGAAATTCCTTCAACAGAATGAGTCATTTCATAAAGCGGGTCAAGCTTAGTTCAGAAAAAATGTCGACGAATCTCGTCACGGCATATTTTGTCCACACAAATTTTTCGTTCGTGTGCATCCATTTAACAATGTTATAAAAAGTAAACTTTACAATGAAAGTGAGATGAATGAAAGTGTGCCAAATATACTAATCACCCATATTCTTCGGTCGTTTTTGTCTCACCTAATATTCCAACATAGAAAACTAAGCTTCGAAATAATTTGATTTGTTAACCATTTCTACTCACAAATTTTTAGTTTGATTCTGAATACAAGAAGTTAATATAAGATTATACATTAGGTAGCTTACTCAAATGCCTAATAAGTAATACGTGCTTAAGAATACTTAATTTTGCTAAAATATATCGTTGTTGTATTGATCCTTGTTCAAAGATTTCCAATATACAATTGAGTGATAATATATTTTATGTGGAGGAGCTCATTGTCATGAGAAAGCTATCTACGATAATTATTTAGTAACCTCTTTCTGTAACCATTATGTTATTATCTGATATCAATGTTGAATTTGCCAATTCATTTGAAACGAAGGAATTACTGTCAGTATATTTTTGTACATGCATAATAAAATGAAAAACCCATAAACAGTTTCGACCTGTTGTTTGCTCCATATAAAAGACAAATATTATAGTTTGTGAATTGTTGCACAATCGTAATAAACCATTCTCCTATGTAGTAGTAGCTAGACAATACTCTGATTGAGTAAAAAGTAAAACAGCTCAAAAAGAATAATTATTTCGGAAACGTTCTAGACATTTTACGGGATGTAGTATTTTACTATGTAGGCTGAGAACGTTGGCTGACGTTAAATGCTAAAACATAACGACAGCAATTGCATGTCGTGCAAAAATGTTTATAGTTAATACATCAACATCAACATAACACTACTAGTATTGTTTCTACCTAATATTATAAAGTACTTCGTCCATGTGTGTGAGTATGTGTATTAAGCACCAGTGTAATTATATTAATGATATTACGCTACAAGTGAACTTGAGTCATGTGAAACGTAGTAGCTAACTACACTAAACTATAGCTAAGTAAACTAATGTAAGTAACATTATTAAGAACACTAAGTGAGCTTTATTAAGTGCACGATGCACACACAGGTGAAGCAGTAGCGAAATGATTTACCTTTAGCTGAATAATATTTGCTTTCATGTGTTATTTGTGTCTGTGTGTGAGTGTGTGTAGGCTTCTGCGTGTGTTGGACGTGTACCTATGTGTCAGACTATGCAAAATTCAGATAGAAACCACTTACCACCAATAATGTTATTTACTTACATTACGTTTCTTTGTATCTGACACAGTAAGTGAGATTCTAACTTGATTTGAGAGTCGTTCACACACATGCAAGCAAAATACAACCCTTGTTTGATCTCAGACTACTACTAATGTTTCTAGACAACTTTTAGTTGTAGTTGCAATCACAAATACAATATGAATGTATCGTAGTGTATGGTAAGGCAACATTAACCCTTGCCAACCGAGAACCGACCCCAAGACACTCTTATACATATGCAGGACATGTACTTACCATATCCTCTCACAAAGCCAAACACAATTGCAATAAAATAATGCAATGCATATGTGTGTAGTATTCTATTATGTATCTGAGAACACCTTTAGGTATCTTATAAGGCAAAAATGAAAATGAAATTGAAATGTACCTGGCTGGGTTGGTGGTTTGGATGTTTGATGTTGTATGAATGTACACAGTGGATTTTATGCGTATTGTTTTAGCATGAGTACGTATTTTTAATGTTAATGTGTAGTGTATAGGGTATGTGGTAGGTATGGGGCACGTTGCACTAATAATTTTGTTATTATCGGCATTGTGTGTGTGTATGAGTGTGTGTTATGAATGAGTAGTGCAGAATGCTGTACATGAGACTTGAGACTTGGACAGGTGCATAATTTTGTATGCAGCCGTGTTGTGTTATGTACAAGTTGTAGGGTAGTAGTGTGTATTGTGAGATTACGATGTATTTGTGCAAGTATGTTATGTCTTGGGTAGTATTGTGTATGAGAGTGGGTTAGTGGTATGATAACGTTGTAAAGGAATCGACTTTGAGAGAAGTTGCTTTGCTATATATTTGCCTCCTTCACTCATATTTCTCCACTTGGTTAATTTTTTGAGTGAGAGACGGACAGAGTGTACACAGATTTGCTATACCTGTAACTTGCCAGCAATAACCCTTCTACTAAACTTTTACTTTTGCACCCAAAGCTAGTTTTCTTCCGTAACACACGTGAGCCCTTCCATCAGTCCGTGTCATAGCGTCGAGCTGGAAACAATTAGCGAAAACTCTCTTCTCTGTTCTACAGCATTGTGATAGATTCATTCAATTCAAGTCCTTCTTCATTCAAACTCACTCACTCCAATCGTTTACATTGTCTTCAATTCATTTTGTGATCCTTTTCCTTCAAAAATCTCTTATCAGTTTTCAGTGTTTTCTTCTTCCGAGGAATACCAAAGTGTTTTTTCCAGCTCTTAATTAAAAACCACGTCACTACCCAAACCAAATTCAGGTAAGGTTATACTACCACCACTGCACGTAAATGTGTACCTATTGTTTTAGTGTACCCTTCATTGTAGCATTAACAGACCAGGATTTATTTCTCATGGGAGAATTCGGGTTCTTATTACCAAATTTAAATAGAATGGAAGAAAAATCAAATCCGATTCAAAAAGCCACAACGCTACGCAACGTTCTTTGCATTTCGTAGTTTTTCAAACGAGTTTGTTATCAATCTCAAGTTATAGAAAAAATCAGTATACATAGAGAGTTTGTTATAGATACAGTACAGTACTAATAGAATCGTTCACTAAAGTTTTTCAGTTGTTTAATATTTATACTAAACGAGTAAAGTAAAGAAACCAGTCACTATATTGACTATTACTAGGGACTTCTGACATGTAAGGCATTATAGGTTAATAATTAACAAATAATTGCTAATGGCTTTACATGCTGTTACATTCTGTGCTAATAATGCTGTTCGAGTTTCTTGGAAAAGTTCATGACTGAAATACGAAATCGAATGCAAAACCAGATGAAATAATAACACAACCGACCAGTCTGCCTTCTCTCCTATTTCTCAACTCATTATTGTGAAATGGAATAAAAAATCTTTCGAGCAAATTGAGATCAATCAAATCAAACTCCTCACAGCATCTCTGTTTGATTCTGCCGTCATTTGTGGTGTGCCAGCATTTTTCGGCAATTGGATTTTTATAATGATATTTATATTTCAATAGCAAAGGCAGACCTTTCTCATTGACATTTTTCTTCCATGTAGGTAATGTCATTCTTTATTGTCTCGTATTTCCACTCAGGTTTGCATTTATTTATTCGAGTAATGACCTCTATTATTCCTTTAGCTAGAGATCTTCAATTCATCGCAAGTATATCACACTCAAATGTTGTTTTCTTAAATTCAATTCAGAAAAGTAACATTTTCTTTACCAGTAGATATCTATTCACACAAGAAAGCATCCACCCTCCTGCCATCCTCTCACATTTTGGCAGAATCCTATATGGAATCACAAATGTGTTGAGTCTTTCCTGTATTATTACCCATTCCTTAATGTTCTTCATCAACTGGATTATCAAGAAAAGTGATTTTGCTGCATTGCAATTAGCAATGGCTGTTAATTGCGTTGCATGTGCCTCACACACACCTTATAAGAATTGTTCGTCTCTCCCTTTTGGGTCTATGACTTTTCGTAAACATTCGGCCACATTTTCAATTATTATTTAGCACGTTGACTAAAGACATGAGATGAAAATCATAGAGAACAGTAGTGTCATATAATATAGTCTATATAGTCTGATAGTTACTGATATAATTTTTACAGTTGCAATATTCAGTATAGCTGTTAGTATAGTACTACGATAATAATTTAGTAAAAATGGACTGAATGATACCAATAAATATTATACAGCTGAGTTCTTTTAATTAGGCTAGCTATACAAATTGAGGCATTCGTATGTATATTGAGGTAAAGCGTATAGAATTATTGCTCCTACTACATTTCTGAGTATAGACATAGGTGTACAAGAATATATGAGCACTTTCCATGATTGCGTCAAGTTGTGCGATACAGAATCTACAGATCAGCTCTCTCTCTCGTGTCTGATCTCATCTTGGTATGTGCTTTGATATTATTATCAGCAACGAGCCTTTACCTTGCACTTCCACTTCAGCAAGTAAACAATACAATAACGGAGTGTAGGTAATAATTTATGATACCTACGTACAAGTAATTTGCTGTATGTGTAGTAGCAATGATCTGTGTGCCCAGCTGCAGTCAGAAGGAGTGTTTGTTAGCCAAGAAGGGATATGAACTTTGCCAGAGCAAGAAAAGCAGTCAGAGTCACAGTCCAAGCTTTCTTGCTTCCTTCCTCATCATTCAATACTTTTATTCCTTACCTGTTCGCTTGTTGTTTGGTGATTTCGACAGATTATGACTTTTTGCTCATGCTGCCCTACAAACTTGGCAGAAAGTGTTAGTGTGTGTAATAAACGTTGTAGTCGAGTTTCTGTTATATATTAAAAAGATGTTAAGTACGAAAGAGCAAACGTGGACAAACCCACTGCACTCACATGACATGGATGTGAGTAAGAGTGTCGGCAGAAATATTATTCTCTGTGTGTGTGTTTCATGATATCAAGTCCTTCATACCTAGTACAGTTTAGATGGACGTTAGAGAGAGAGAGAGAATTTCTGCAGTTCTTGCAAATTGTAAAGGCGAAGCACGATCTGAGACAAAATTCCGGTTTGGCAAAAATCCCAGTGGCCAACCATTCATCCATTTGGCGTTGATTTAAGTTTTCCAATGTTTCCGCTGCATTTTCTGACACTCGCATTATATTCTAATGTCGTGTCAACACTTATTATTATTTCAGAGCAGAGGTTTTCTCGTTTATTTTCTCCTCAGAACCATTAAATTGCTCTCTTCTCCAAGTACGTAGTAGAAATGAGTGTACCTGTTGATCATAACACAACCACTTGTTGAGTTTATGCAGGGAATTCACATTTGGGAAGGTTTTCAATGAATTTCATTATCTCTTCTTCCATCTTCTAGATAATCATCGTCGTCTCTCCAAAATACAAAACAACATCAGCAATAACAACTCATCGGTTTGCCTCATTAGTAAAACATTTATAATTCATCGGCAATATCAAATTGACTCACTCAGTCTACTTGCGATCATTTCCCTCAATCAATACTACATATAAGGATTTTAAAGCAACCATTTCAACCTACGACTGCCATTGCACTATTCTTCCACAAGTACCTACCCATACACACGTCAGAGCAAAGGGTGTGCATATTTACACGTGAAAAGTTATATTATGCGACATAAAAATTATTAGGAGAATTCTCATCATTGTTAGAAATTCGAAATGTTTGATATTCGTCAGTGGGTTCTGTGAAAGAGTTTCCGGCATCAATTATAATTATAATACTAGTTATTGTAATATGACAATGGGGCTAGCTTAGCAAGAAAAGGGTTAGGGATTGAGCATTTGGTCAGCCGATGAATAGGCATAGTTTAAATTCAAGGATAATTATACAATATGCCAGCAAAATAATTATATCCAAATAATGCACGTAGAGAGGTATATGCCTTTTTCTCCCAAGTATTATAATATTTGTATTTTTTGTTGAGTTTAAAGTCTATATGGGCATGTTGCAACGTATTTTGTCTATGTATTTAATTCTGGCAATATTTCTTTTGCTGTCAAGTTATTCCACTTTCACTTGAATCATCTCTGTCTCAGAATTATACGATGTGCATTGCACGAATAAATCTCAAAGTGCTTCTATTTATGGCTTTTTCCTGTTATGGCATAAAATTCCATTAGAAGCCATAAACACAATAGAAAACTCCAGTAGGAACTTACAAATGCTGCAGTAGTCACATACTTTGTTATGTTATTTATGACAAGTATTATTCCCTTTACTAGTTCCAAAGTGTAATTTAGTGAAATAATACATGAAGCCATAAAATTTCTTTACTTTTATTTTGTATCCCAGCATTATAATTTTTAATGGGATGAACTTTTGAGCAGCAGTCCTAATTATTAACGTAGTATTTCATATTTATTAATTTATAGCTGATTGTACGCAAATGCAAGAGATTATAATACAAACTACAATAAAATGAGCATTCATAATCTGAGTCATGAATTAGCCCACATAGTAAATGCAGTGTTCACTTTCAAGCGTGTTAGTGTTAATATTATTATTATTATTATTTGTAATGGTGTTAGTGTTAGAGTGTATAGGGAAAAGTGTTTGTTGCTTACATACAGCAATAAAATACTTTTGGTAGTTACTTGATTCAGGTAGACATAATATATCTTGGCCGTATTAGTGTGTGTAATTTAAGTGCTTTGTTTGATTGGCGACTGTGTGCTTGCTGTTGGTCGTTGTGTAATTATTGTTTGCTGCTGAGGCAATACTACATTCGTAGTTACTTAGCTCTTTGTGTGTTAGCTAAACTTATTATTACTATACTATCAAATTCCTAAGCTGGGTTTACTAATTACTCTCGCTGTAGTATTTCGCACTATAAGCTTATATAGTTTATACACGCTGTGATTACAATAACGTGAGTATCTTAAAGAGTATTATGTATGAAGTGCATAATATGCAAACGAGAGACTTGATTTATAATCTCTTTTCACTCTTCACAGTCACAGAGTGTTCTTTGTGTACCTACACACCAAACGAAAGAGTGAGAAGGCGATTTGTTCTTTAGCTCTTTGCCCCACTACTGCTGCAGTAGTAGGACAACATAATCAACACAACGGCATCTCCGTGTCTTTGTCTCCATTGCAGACTACGTAACACTCTTTATCTCGCCATAACGGATTACAGCCAAAAATCTTATTAGGGATGATGATATTTTTTATATAACTGCATTATTGCACGACGCAGTGTAATATCCTCGGGATTTTATTATACTGATTGTAGGTAGGTGGTTATGATCTGTGGAATTATTTTCTGTGTCTGTTGTTATTGTGAGATGAGTTGTTTCATTAATGGACTACTCATTTTATTATGTAGCTTTAATATCTCCTCCTAACCTATTTCTTATGGCGAGAAAGATGATGTGTTAATGCTCTCATGCACGTAACATACGTAACTCTCTTGATGACAAATGATGATAAAAATGATAAAAATGAATCTTTGCATAAGTAAAAAAATCAGCAGATAGTTCACTCGATTTCACTCGCTAGTGTTTAGATGCATTAAACTTTAAATTGTAGAGGTAGGCAAATGTAAATAATATATTAGTACGTGCAATGCACTCACATCCACCAAAAACAAGACTCAGCTTTTAGAATTTTCTTATATACTGTAGACACTGTCTTTTCACTACACTTTGAATATTATTTTTGTTACTCATCCACCGCAATTCAGTAAAATCAAAGAAGCCAAACCGCAGATTAAGGAGCGTGAACGATAATCGTCAAACTAAACAAATGCTACACTTATCGCACAATATACGTATGGAAAGCGAATGTCTTTACTCTCAAGTTTAGCAGATTCCATTTCTATTTTCATAATATGTGGCCAGAAACTAACGTGTGATGGTTACAGCATAAAAATGTCATGTTCGTTTGTCTAAGCGTGCACCGTTAATGTTATGTCAATGAAAAACTCAAAATTACACTTGCAGAAATTACGATGTGATTGCATATTTATTTGTGTCTGCACACAGAAGAAAAGCAGAGTGGATACACTAATCCAGTTTAAATTACTATTTTATGACAATTTTCATTGTTTTGTGTGTAGAATGACGAAATGGGAAATCGTAGTTTTTGGTTATGGTTTTAGTTGACAATGCTCGTGTTGAACTTACGCTTGCTTGTTTTCTCATCCATAAACACAAAGATCAGCGATTAACGTTAACAAGAGGTAAACGGACATTAGACATTTGGCTACACAAAATAGACATTCCATTGTATTCCGAATGCATAATCTATTTAACCATTCAAAACATGCACTATAACAAATTGAGTGACCACGCAAACACATCTTACTGCACTCTACGTTATCATGGTAATCTTCAAACTTTGTACAAACGAACACCTTTTAGACGGCTCGTAATGAATTTATCAAACAGTCTCAGGTTTCTATGCAAGATATTTTTCCAAGCTGAGGATTAAGCCATAAAATGATTTTATTTGTATAAAATGGAATATTTCACATTTTAACAAGAATGACTAAAATTATTTAAATTAACTAGAAAACTGTGATTGTTATAAAAATGGAAATGATTCTTTTTGTATTGATAAAGCAGCTAAGTAGGGAAAGGAACATCTTCAGACATGTTTGATTGATGAAGAGTGAATCTGATTGTTACGCTTTATACTTTTATGTAAGATTAGTAGTATTAGACTTGGGACGTGGTAATCGTGGCTGTGGGCTATGATTTAATCTGTGCGATGCAGTGCAATGCATTGTAGGAGATGTGATCAGGATAATTTGTACTTGTTGTAGTATATGAAAACACAGAAGTACACATTTAGTGTTCCTACTTAGAGTAATTTGTACAAATGCAAAACAGTTTTGCAAGCAAAGGGATTTATTTCGTTGGTCCACGGAGGCTTTCAATTCCACATATTTTATTACATGCTCTAGAGAGCACAAAACTACACATTTGTTGATTCAATTTTTATTTTCTCTAACTCTGAAGCGTTTCACTTATATAAAATACTCCACTGACTTGTCTCAATCATCTTAAGTAACGAGTGGAAAAGCTCGCAATCTTGTCAGCATGAGTGATTGCTTGTTTTACGTATTACGAATTGGTCTTTGCAAGACAGGTGTGTGTATAAGCACGAGCTTATTATTAGACACAGACATGGCATACCTACGTATACATATATCTTACAGTCCGAGTACAAAGTACAACTCAATCGACATATATAATTACTATAGCAGTAGCATTGCTAATTGTAATTGTAATATAAGTAGAGCATAATATACCTTGCTAATTTACAGCAGACACATTATGTTATCCAATACATATAGTAATTAGATAGGAACTAAAAAGTTTGCAAATACGTCTGTATACTTTATTAAGCATTACGCTGTGCAAACACGTTGCGAGCGTTCCTTGGCTCATTTGAATCTACTCAAGCCAACAGTTAACAATTAATATCCTGAGTCTTAAAAATAATCTGCAAATAATTATTTTCAATTATTAATTGTGAATTTATTTCTCCAAATTCAGAATGAAGTCGTGGACATTTGCCATTGCTGTTGCTCTCTTGGTCTCCATGATCAACGCCCTCCCAGTCCCAGAAGAATCTTCCTCCTCAACAGAAGACAAAGCTCCATCCGTAAGTTCAAATTTTAAGAAACTCACAATTTGCATTTAGTTTTAAGATTAGCTGTACATCAATCTCTTCCGTTTTTGATTCTTCTCATTTAAATCCGTTCAGTTTTTTTCACTATAATTTTTCATGTTAAGTAATTCAGTTTGTGGCAAGTAAGGTTGGATTTACAATATATACTAATTGCCAGTAATATAGTACTTCCTGGAGGGATATACTTTAAGTTCATGTAGTATAACAGTACAGATTCAAAAATGGAATAAGAAATATAAGTTTATTGTATCTATTATCACCGCAATATTATATTATTATATAAGTACAAAGTGAGTCCACTTAATCGGAACTCACGATTTTATTATTAGATTATAGTGGTAGCATTAAGCTTCTCATTATGAATAACCTACTGAATTATTTACAGTGGATTGTTTACTATAATATAAGAACTACTTACATACTATATAAAATATACTCTGCTGGGTTCTCCAACAATAAAACATAATGTTCTCAGAGTCAGTTGCAAAAGAAGTCGTAATGATGTAAAGTACAAAAGAAAATTTACATATTTAAATTGATTGTCCAAATCGAGGATTTCGTAACAAGTGAAATTAGAAAAGAGATTTCTTCTGGAAAAGCTCAATAATAAGAAGAGGACATCCTGGTTTAATTTTACACACGAATTACCCTACTACTGTAACTATCTATGGTACCTACAGGTGCTACAGAATCTATACTTACATCTTATAAATATCAGGAACAGTAGTAGTAGTAGCACTACAATAACAAATACAGATAAAGACTGCAGTTACGTTCTAGTACCAATTTAAATTTATTTTATCATGTGTCATGGCTATTATTCTGAGATTTAGTTTTTCATACACGAAGCCCAAAGTGTTGCTGAGTAAATGAAGCCATCACGGCATACACGAAACAAACAAATGATAATAGTGTTATAATGTGTGTCTTGTTGTTGGGATGAAGTATCTTTTTTTAGAATAACATCCGCACACACATCACATCACAGACACACTTGCCTTAGAGATATGAACGGCAAACCTACTTAACAATAGACAAGCAAGCTACTTATTATTATTATCATTATTATTACGTATGAGTACTTATACCCAGATGGACACAGGAATAAGTAGCATGACTATGACTGTGTAAACGACGTATATCCCAGATATCACAGGAGTTTCTTGCGACGACAAGTATTATGTAGCCTAAATCTTGACTCATTCAGTCCGACAAAGGAATAAACAACTCTGCCACTAATAAAATTCCTCATTCAGAGACGACCAGATGAAAATGGCGTATGGTCATGTCACGCCTTTCTGATTTTACTAAAGACAGACTTGCATGCGAGAATAAAAATACAGTAGGTACCTTAAATTTACTTTCTGTGAGGTAGTAGAAGACTTCCCTGCCTACTCCTAGAGCCTATACGACACACACTACAAAAAATAGGAGAGAAATGAACTTTAAAAGTACGTATGTGTATGAAAACGAAAGTAGAGTGCACGAATGTACAAAGAATAGCTATATACTACAATATGACGGTATTTCAGTGTGTATCAAAGATACCTTCGTTTACGTAAGTCAAGTTATTCAGAGAGAGAGAGAGAAATTATCATTGTCTTTAAGACAGTCGACTGCCCCTAGTTTTGCCTTGGCTCTATACATCTAGGCTAAAGCGTTTATCGCATCGCATAATAGAAGCATTATAATATTATTATTAAATATTATAATGTACGGATATAGGTGATACCGTAATACATGTCGTGTTGCTAGTCCCATTGAATTACGTTGCATATTAACTTCCTTCTTCCTGTCCTCATCTGACTCACTGGCTTCAGACACTTTTGCAGCTTATCATTACAATAGATTTCTACGAATGAATATTGCACACACTACGGTGGAGTTTTTTTACCTGTGATATTTTTGTGTAGTTGAGGTCCGTCCTCTGCTTTATTACACTTTTATTTTCATTTATAGCTAGCCAACACATATTTTAGGAATGATTGCCTTCTTTTTACATTTTTAGATTGAACTCCTTGGTTGAATATTAAATTCACACATGTAGAGTTGTTGTGTGTGTTCAGAGAGTGAATGAAAAGAGCGGACGTGCCAATGTGTGTACTTCTGGTCTGTGCAATCGCTACATTTAATTTACATTTTTACCTTTGCTATTATGAGTTGTAGGCATTAGTAACTTAACTAGCCACTATACTCTACCCACCTGTAGTAATATTTCTTCTAAACGTTAATACACGTGAGAGTTTAATCGTAAGTGGATGTATTATGCTACAAAGAAGGAACAGTAGCCAAAGGAGGCTTGGAAGGACTGCATAGGTGTACTTTATATTACACGAACATTAAATTGAATAATTGAGAGCGTATAACATAATGGAATATTATAGGGAGTAGTGTAGGTATTACAGGGCGCATAGCTTTGTGAGTGTGGGATACACGTGTAGAACTAATAGAACTAATATATAGTTGTGTGTTGACTCATTCAAATGCCTTCTGCTCTAAATCTCGACTCACTCACTGTAGTTTATTACAGATTGCAATCATTAGACTGTTTTATGCATCTCAGATTATCACTTTCGCTAATACGAAAATTATTTGGACGTGGTGCAATTATTAATAGTCTGTTGTGGCAGCAGCCCTCGTAAATTGCCATAAGCCTAGATCCCTACTCAGGTATGCAGTTGAAACGTTTAGTGTGAGCAGGTACCTACCTACTACAAGTAATATCGGAAATTATTTGTAGTTTCGTACTAGATATACTTTTGTACGCATATATCAGACTTGTTTCCAATTGAAAAGAACATAGGGAGAACAAGAAATGTTTTTGTAGTACGTACATATGGCAAATGCAATGTGCTGTAATGTCTGAGTGTGTTATGTACTACACGAAAAAGCATTCGCAGATAACTAATCGTGAAGCTTGGCTGATTTGAAGGATTTCCTTGTGCGAGAGCTTATTGCAACTTATCTCAGTCTTATGATATTTATGTATACATAATCATAATACGTGGTAGTAGGTATTTAGCAGGATTTGTACTCAACATTGACAGATCTACTAAGACAAAGATGTAGGGGATTTTGTGCAAGCATATATTTTTACGGCTTTAATCATGTTTACTGCCACTGTGCCACTAAGCAAAGCTGAAATCTCTTCCTTATAAACTAATTTTCTTTTCTTTGAAGTTATTATAACATTATTCTGAATGTACAATAATAAATATCTGGCACACAGAATCATTCATGTTTTCTGTAAAAGTAATAACTCTTTTTATATTGTTAACTTGAATAAAATCAAGCAATGTTGTATAAAAATAGAATTGGCTGTGTAATCATAAGCAAACAAATATTATTGCGCTTAACGATGACTAATAGGGAAATAAAAATACAATTACGTACTTCTTGCTCCTGTATTTATTAAGATTGTTGTAATTGCATGATTAGGACAGATTTTACTCTGCTTTTAATATTCGTGGTAAGAATATCTTAGGAAATTTCAGGTAGGTATGTAGCCTTGTCGTTTACTAACTTCTTACTACACTGTTTAATATTCTTACAATCATGGTTCAAAGTTCACACCTGATATTTCTTACCATTTCTGATTATATAATCAATATAATAGAATTGCTCTCAGGTACACAGAAAATTGAAAACAGTAATTTCTATGAATAAATAGAACTATTATGAATATCAATCAAGTTACTTACGTATAGTAGAATAAAAAGCTTACGGATTCATATTCATATCAAGTACTATGTTTTTATTATAGCTTTGTTTTCATCCGTCAGATCCAACTTTCTTTATATTAACCGTTACACGAAAATGGATAATTATTGAGTTATTTTGTTGTCATTGCTTACATTAGTAAATAATTCTGACAAGTATTTCCTCTCTCCTTTAGCTTAGCCAGACTTAAATGGTAAAATTTTCCAAAAATAATTATATTTTTATAATGTAGGTATTGCAAGTTAGTAATGGTTGTGTCAAACTAGAATATTAATATTAATTTACAGAATAAAGCTGAGTAACTAAGAATAAGTGGAGTGACGCTACTTAGAAAAAGTCTCAGGCACGTCATCATCGTTGTAGTGCAATTGCGAAAAATTGCCTCGATCGTTGCTCGTCGTGAGAATGTCATCCAATCAAGTGAAATCAAATGAGCATGCATTGCATTCATTCACACACAAAGAGTGAACACTTATTTCATTATCATTTTCCATAACAAGATAGCAGACACGTATTATTTATTTTATTGTTGCACCTTTTGGTGTGAGTTTAGAGGATACAATGGCAATATTAGCTACTACTGCCACATTTAACACGACGTGACAGGAAAAAGTCCTTAGAGCTACTCATGCAAAGGTGCTACACTCATTGTTATAATAAATTATTATTTACTACTGAGAAAAATGATTTCCATGTCGTTTGAGAATGCTAGAAGGTATGCACTACAAAGGGGCATTTATTACACAAAGAATTGTTACGTAAAAACTACGAGAGTGTACTGCTCTCGAGAGAGGAATCAATTTTAAATTCAATAACAACTTAATAAAATAGTAATATTTACAGTACAGGCTTTGGATTTGCATAGATTACTTTGTAAGCACTTGGTCATGCCGTATTTGCATGAAGATGACTGCGTTTATGAAAGAGAAGATGAAGAATACTAATTGACCTACACACAGAGAAATAAAAGTAATGCATCCCACAGCTATTGCATAGGAATACCAAACCAAATCTTTCAAAACTATTTTTTGCTGTTGTAATATTGTA
Source organism: Pogonognathellus flavescens (assembly GCA_019776165.1). Taxonomy (NCBI): domain Eukaryota; kingdom Metazoa; phylum Arthropoda; class Collembola; order Entomobryomorpha; family Tomoceridae; genus Pogonognathellus; species Pogonognathellus flavescens. The sequence continues at coordinate 67,899 of JABASD010000033.1, read as the reverse complement.
AAATCCATTTCATCTTCAAGTAGCTACCTCAGGCAGATTTTTTCTCGTACAATTGCTCTTAGAAATAATTAAACTGTAGATTTTCATATTTATTATCATATTCTTTGTGTGTATAATGTGTTAATGACAATTACCATTATTATAGCATTAGTAAGTGCCTGCAGTAGAAATGATATATGAATTGTGAAGAACCGAGGGATTTTCTTGTAATATGAGACAGTATGAGGGACTAACTATAATATAATATAATCCATAAACCCTTCTACTGCTTATATGTACACGTACCTATACTGCTTTAGATTTTACATGTTGTGAATAAAATGTGAAACAGAGTTGTTGATAGTAAACCCAATTGAAGTGTGGTTGTGGGTTTACACGTAGAGTGGATGGACTTATTAAGAAGACAGCAAATAACGATGAACGTTAAAATCAGGTTAGAGAAGCAGGTGATGTTTATGAACATTTTCCATTTGGAAAAACCATATCATGTGTTGTGTTGCTGTTGGATGGAACTATGGACGTTAAGTAAAGAATTAAATGAAGTCATTATGGTAGTCGCAGTACTAAGAAAGACTTTCAGTGAGAAAGATTTACAAATAGAATGAAGAGAAACATAATAAGTCGTCCTAGTTTCGTTTCGTTTACTTTTTTCTGTGGACATCACACAATCATCATGTTTATGTAATGATGTAAGTGTATACATCACAATGTACATTGTACAAGTACACCGTGCACTATTCCACATTCTACACTGTGTAATACAGAAATTACATGCAGAAAAAACACATTTTACTGCATAATGCTTACCTCTTCTGTACACCTAACAACGATGTGGTAATCCCGTTGTGTGTGTGTTTTGTGTGTGAGCAAAGCACCACTTGAGACGATGCGTGATCATCATGACTTCATGACGTTCAAATCCTCCATGTCTTTCTTCCACACCATATACCTATAGCTCCGTCTTATAAAATGTGTCGTAAAGATTCTGATGAGTATAATAGCCACTAATGTCATATAATCATTGCATGTGAATAGGAGTATCAGTATAAAATACATACATAGGTATTGGTGGTATTGTGGTATGTTCACATAATAGTTTACGGAGTGAGACGTGTACAATGTACACAGACACCGTGTGGTCTGACTATCATCGTTAAGACCAGCATGGAAAGTGAGTTTGTTTTGTTTCCTTTTGTTTTTCTATAACCGGTGGTAGATATTGAGAGATTTCCGTTTGAAATGGAAAGTGTGATGGAATTCCCTCGTTTTGAGTCAAACTCCCAATTAATTAGAGTAGAGACTAGGAAGCCTGTTGTTGTTTGTAATGCTTAACTTGTTCATAATCGAAACACATTAATATTTCATGCTATGCAATGCATTAGTCTTGTAGCTCGGCAAAAAAAAAAGATAAAGTCATATGCTTAGTAATAGGAGTACCTATATAGAAGTTTTGAATTGTTTTCGATTTCAGACTGCCCCAGAATCATGTTTCTGTAGGTGTGCGGTATGTATATAGACATGGGTAGTGAGAGTAAAATATTCCATTGAATCTCGTGACTTCACTTGCCCTGACTGATGTTGATCATTTTATATACAATCTTCTACTAGACGATGTAATGATCAACACAGACGTCTTCTATGGAGCAACACGATAAGGTCTCCAATTTGGGCATTGACATTTATCCAAGAGATAAAAAGTTCCAACTATACATGTTTGACTAGAAATTTAAATGAACATTGATCTTTGAGAGAGTGAACTTGTTCTCAGCTTCTCTTATTATTACCGTTCATTTAACACATTGTCTTGGTGTTACAAACGTTACCGTTGTGTAGTAGTAAAAACATTCATACATATTGCAAATGAAATGTATTATGCTGCAGATAATATAGCACACAATAGTCAAGATCACTTACAGAAATCTTTTCGCTGTATGTGTAGCATGTTAGAAGAATTAGTGGACGAAGTTGTTTTTATGTAGACAAATGCTGTTTGGTTGCATTGCATTGATTACACAGGTAGCTACTACTCTATGCATTGTTATTGTAAATAGGTACTTCTCAATCACACTCAAGTTGTTGAATAACATATAATATGTAATGCTCCAACATTCATACAAAATATATAAATAAGTATCTACATAATGTTCTTACGACAGTGCTATGTTTATGTACCGGTGACTTCTTATATTATTTATTTACATTCAGTATGAACAGCACAGTCAAAAATTTACGTTGCATATCGCAAGCACATTCACACGCGACATTAGTTTGCATTTATTCGCAGGGAACTTACATAGTGAATTGAACTAAACTATAAAGAACACAATGGACAATGCTAACTCACAGTCAGATGTGAAGTTAATTCACGTTTATTTTATTTTATTTTATCATCAAAGATGCATGCACCACAGTTTTAGTGTTTTATGAGCATAGATGTACACATTACCAGGTTATGATGGTCGAAGTAATGTTAGTTGATATTGTCTAGAGCTGTTTGAAGCTAGATTCATTTATTCTTTCTTCGTACTTAAAAGTAATAATGAAAGTGATCAGCATACATTTTGTTACATAATAAATGTATGAATTTTTCTTGAGGTTAGTAGTAAAAAGCAGTCTGTTCAGTATTCAAATATTATACACATTAGGAAAACAAAGACAAACTATCTATTCATTATAATCGGATAGCAATTAGTCTTAAGGAGAGATTACTTTGACTTATTTTGCATGGAGTAGCGATACTCTACCACATAACTTTATCACCTTTGTATGTGCCAAACAATATTTCAGAAGAACATATTATATGAAATTAAGTTTTTATGGTTATTCGCATTTGCATTCCTTCTTGACGGTATTTAGTGTACAAATACTTGTACCTCAATTCGTTATGTTGTATACAATCACAATCTTATAAAGCTACTCGAAAACTTTTTCCGTAAAATTAGTCTGTGTGGTATGGTACACCACACACGTACAAATATGTAGGTTCCTATACGTCTGTTTAATTTGTACAGATCTTAAATATATAACTTTGCATTGGTCATTTGTACTGTAGTTGAGTAGGTAATAGAACTATCACAGAAGTCAATGATTTAGATGGAGCAAAATCCAAAACTGTGGTCATATGTACATATATAGGTATAGCCTAAGAATGTATAAGACACTGTGTACATTTTATAATAATAAGAACTAATTACGATAGGTAAAGTAGGAGGTCCTGCATGAGGTAAAGCGAGAACGTCAGACACAATCCGGTTCTGTGCAGTGATACAGCGTTAACGTTGAACGAATGCAATTTCTATAGCTTGTACCTGCACACTGAAAGTATGGTTTGCATTTTACAATTTGATATAGTGGGATATTGGACAGAGTTCAGGTAGATAGATTTACAGAAGATATCCACGTATACGCAGGTAGGATAGGCCAACGGGAATGTTTTGTGTGATATGCCCATTGTATTAAATGCAGACAAGTTTTCCTTACGAGGCTAAAGCCCCTTTGACCCATTGCTCGACTCAAGCTTCGTATATACCTACACAGAATAAATATTGCTTATGCAGATATTATTAATATAATTTATATGCAGGCCTGTTTATACGGATTGTTGTGTGGTAGAGTGTAAAAGTTAGAGTGGATGTGACTTTTGAACTTTACATGCTCGTGTATTTATTTGGCATGGCTAAGGTAGTAGTGGTAGTGGATGGGTACGTAGCAAAGCGATTTGTATTTCATTATTCACATAACACTATAATATTATATGGTAAAAGATATAATAAAGATAGATACGTACTGACTGTCCGTTCAAAACGTTTGATTCTGTATAATAATGTAATACGAAATGTTGGCATCGTTTGTCAATGTGTTTAATGATTACGTATTGTAAAAGAATGCTCTTCGGCAGAAGAAAACTAACAGTAACTTGGAAATCGAGATCGAGAGTCATGTAATCATTTAGTGGTAACACAAAACTGATTATTAGAAATTTGCGAAATCTGCATACACACTCAAATATCCATTTTGTTGTTTTAAAGGAGGAGGATCTTGATTTTGATCGTCACATTTATCCAGTACCTGCAAATGACAATAGAATGTTAGGATTAAAGTAAATAAGCGCATTAGGACATCCAAAGTGTACATACCTAATGTTACATACATTTCATGTTAGTCAAATAATAAATATTTAGTTTAACAGTCACACATAGGTCGTAAATACATTTGCCATGTAATTAAATGCGTGTATAGGGCAATGATTATTTCTTAAAGAGAAGAGTACACGAAGTGTGTTGTGGCGTCTTGACTGAAAATTCAATATCTTTTCTGATATTTGTTTTGCGAAATCCTCTCCATTTCAAGTTTTTAGTAGTTTGGTCATAGCTACTTATTGAGTTGGAGTGGAAGAAGGAATATTATGGCATAGGTGAGGTAGGTTTGCAAGTCAAAGGACCTTGTATCATCTTTTCTGTAGAACAGAATGAAATGCAAATTTTGTTTCTTTGACTGAGAAGAATATTATAATGGTTGAGTGAAGAGGTAACCGGACTAAATACTTTGCCTTTGTTTGCAATAGGGGCATAAGTAAGCAAAATCTTTTGTTTACAACACACACGACATAGACACATAATGTAAAATGTTATGTGGAAACGAAATGAGAGATTGCGTTAATCTTCAGACAAGGATTGATTGGTCGCAATGAAGAATCAAGACTGCTTAGTTTGCAGAAAGTATTTATTTTAAACATTATACTGCTACATTATTCTGTTTTCGAGAAAAGAGACTTTGCATCACTTCTATCACAATGAGATGAATGAGCATAATTAAATTTTCAGAAGAAGTTTTTATGAAACGTTGTTGTGATCAAGTAGACTGAGAAGACCTTGATGGTCTCTCTGCCTCTTGTCATTAAGAGCACTCTCGAATCGAAACAAACATGGAATCTGACGGAGAATGTGATTTTCTTTCAATGGGACATTTTTTCAAGAGTTTTTCTCTAGGCACAAATTTAATACGAATCTAATTGCTATGTCATTTCTCCTAATACAGCGATATACATACTTACTTTAATGTTAACTGACAATTAGTGCTTACGAATCCATTCTTTGTACTCAGGGATTTCGTTATGTAATAAGTCAAAGAGTTTAAATAAGCTCCTGGCATGAAAATCTTTTTTACAACGACTAAGGCACAACAAAGTACAATGAGAGCTCAGTTTTTCCCTCAGATTTTGTAACCGTTAGCACTAGAGCTAAGCAAAATTAAATGATGAATTATTAAATGCAGACAACAAAAAATACTTGAGTGTACCCTAAACTGAGAATGCATTTTTAAATTGAAAGTTAAAAAAGAATTTGTACATTTAAATTGTTATATAATAGTTGGATTATTTTTACACTTCTTTTTCTTCTCTTTATAATTTATTTGTAAAGGGCTAAACTGTGGATTGTATTTCATTCAACTCTTTTACTTTTATTACGTATTAATTTTTTAATGTATGAGATTAGCAAAATTGAATTTACGGTACTGTACACAGAAAAAGAATAATATTCGCATGACAAACTTCAGTCTGATATTAATTAGTGGCCTTCGTGCTGCCTGCCATTTAATTCGGCTTTGTTTATAATACTTAAGTAGATTATGCATTCTCATGCTTTAGTATTGTTTTTTAAGTCGAGCTGAATTGACAAGAAGAAAAGTAGAAACACAGCACTGTCATCGTAACCATTCATTATATCATAAAATAATTTTCCTATCTTTTCATTTTATGCAATTGTAATGGAACAAGCCGAAGCTGAATGAACGGTTCTTATTGTTGCTGATTTCATAATGTGCATTCGTATCGCATCATAGCCTCATTCTCACAGAAAGATGGGGCATTTAATTCTCACATTTAGTTGCAAATCTCTCAGTCACTTTTGACTTCGTCTCTCTCTTTCTCTCGTTCCACGTAATTTATGAGTACGCATTTAGTGTGGCGTGCATGTATAATGTGCATAGGTGATAGGGACAATGAGGATCGGGTAAAATGCTTAATAATTAATTTGACCGTATACCTATGAGCTTATTATTACTCTTTTAGTACTTCAGGCCTCTCTAATACATGTGCCAGGACACTGGCAAGGAAAATTATAATAGAATTGAAATTATACAATAATAGTAAGTATATCTTTACATACATTCTAAGTATTTGTACACACATTACACGTTTTAACTGCAGGTGCTACAATGCTCGCGTTAAATATAAGCAACGCATTATTGAACCAAGTATTAAATATTTATTACACACGGACAAATGCTATTTACATTTACACTACATACAATTGCACCATTTCTGGCAATTTAAAATTGATTGCTGTTAGAAAATGAACTGAAATTCTCTCCTACCTTGTCTTGTCCTTTTGCTGGCAGGGTTGAGATTACTACACCAATATTTGCACACTTTGTGCAAGTCTCAGACATTGAAATGGATCTTGAAAAATGTGTAATTGTCGGTTGTAATTTGTAATCGTAGGCTTGAAGCTACAGCTTCTAGTAATATTCTGCCTCGGTAGAACGGTTATCTCAAAAAAGAAAATTACGGACATTTTTTTAGTTTGTTATGGATAATTTGTTGGTGAGTAGAAGGACTGCTTTTATTTCACAGAAATACCTTTAAAATTTAATACCTACAATTAATCAGCTATACATCACAACTAAAGAATAACTATTACCTGTTACCATAACACAGTATTTTGAAGGAACTGTGTTATGTAACGGACTGTTTTGTTTGGTACCATGAAAAAATAATATTACACTGTGTAATTACCGGGCGAGGTCATTTGAATGGAAAATCCTTTAGAAAATTAACCACGTTTTGAAGGGTTTGTTGTTTCCACACGAAAATACGAGGAAATAGTGGAATAATTCAGTAAAATTGTTGACGTTCCAACTAGTAGAGGAATGAAATAGATAAATGGTGAATGGAATGTAGGGTAGTGCTAACATTATCTTTGCATGCGATAATAAAAGTACATTCTAGTTTGTAAAAGGTGGACAGGACTCCATGCACATTGTGCACTCTGCAAAAGTATCCAACAATTTATGTTGTCATAGTCCAAGGACATGAGAAAGAGTTGAGAAGAAAGAATTCATTAAAATTCTAAATAAATATCACATGATGATGTGAGAAACGATGAGCCAAGTCAAAATTTAGCATGCCGTTTTGAAATTGCATTAATCTAAATAATTAATACGAGTCGTATGATACAGTAGCGCGTAATTATATCATAAAGTAGAGACGTATACCTATGCAGAAGTATTTTAAATTAATAGCATGCCTGTAGTACTTATTTGTATGTAGAACTTTGGTGGTTTTCAGATGCATGAAAAGCACATTATTTTAGAATTTGTTTTCCTTGACTCAAATTTTACCACTTATGCCCACAGTAGTAAACGCAGGCTTAACAGGTTTGAGGAAGCCAGACTTACCTGACAATTCCTACACAATTTACAAAATTATGAGAAAATAAACATCTAGAAATAAAAACAATGAGAATCGATTTTTTTTAACAAAGCAGAGAAATTAGTATGACAACTACTACAATCGACTTGAACGAACACAGAGTACAAAATAAATTAATTTGAAATATTTCTTTTATTCCAATTTACAAAATTCAATATATTCAAAGCTTTGACTGAATATTGACCTTTGCTGTACAAAGTTAGAACGTAATGAGAATTAATTGGACAAATAAAGAAGAGACATTTTCTAACTAGAAGAACCAATTGACTTTTAAACGTGAACTGTAATATTCTGTATGCAATGACTGTGTGAACTGATTCAGGTGTTTGCGGAGGAGGATGGTGCAGAAAGCAAAAGTAAAATAGTGGCGAGACACATCGCTTCCAACGAGCCCAGCGTCCCTGAAGAACCTCCAATGGAGAGAATAACAAAAGCCCTCGAGGTGGTTCCATCTCCAAATTAAAATTTCTTTTACTTTTTCTACAAATTCAGAATACAAAAGACGACACTCGACTGAATGACCAATTCGTACATTTATACGATAAGTGGACTACTTGACTTTGAATTACTTACAATACATTTATTATTACATTACAGCATTTCGTTTAATCTATGAAATCCAGTTCTACAAATGCTCTCCGCTTAGAAATATCTCATTTAATTTATCCGTTTATTTTATTCCTATGGGATGGATTCTACTATCATTTTCTTTAAAAGCTTCCTCTGCTTAATTCAAAAACAAATTCTTATAACTTCAAAAATTTGGCGTGTATAAAATATTCATTTTTCTCATATCTTATTTCTTATACAAACAAATAATCTCCAATTTTCCTTTCAATCAGACTTTTACAATAATACGGCTTCTAATGTGCAAAAAACTGCTTGGCTTTTCTAAAGAAACTGTTTGGACGGATGGTCTACGAATGGTGTTTATATTTTCGACTCTGTATGCATTTCTCTGTCTCTGTCTCTAAGACTTATAATTAGTAATAATATTTTTATTGGTAAATAAGGATGATGGTTGAATAACTATGACCAAATTACTTATATTCCCATTAAAAAGGCATAATGATTAACATAATTTTTCCAAACAAAGGGATTGAATTGCCAGAAGGGACTTTTCTATTGAAACTTCAATTTGGTACTATGCTAGGTGGAATGTGGGTTTATTTTTATCATAATTACTAACATTATTTTGCAATTTCAATCAAGCGACCACTAAAACTACATTCACTACTATGTGAGTGGTATTGGTGTATAAAGGGTAATAGCTGTATATTTGCATGAAATGCCCAGTGCTATTAAAACTGAAGCATTATCTCTACTTGTGGTTTATTGCGGTGATTGATAATACCTCGGCGTATAATTGTAGAAGAGCTAAGGACTATCTAAGAAGGTATTTATTGTTGTTAATGATTAACACCTGCTGTAAGAGCTACGCAGCATGGGCCAAGTTTTGCAATTAATTCAAAGTGATAGCTAAGGGGGAAAATAGCTGGCGGAGTACAGACGTAAACAAACGAATTAGAGAGACGGCTTATTCTTACTAAAGACGCTTTTGGCTGATGAGCAAATGGAAGGAGAACTACAACTGCGACTTGTTCTGGTGTGAGTGTGACATGGAGAAATGGACAAGGACGGTAGCCATAGCCGAAAGAACGGTAACAAAGACTTGTATAGAATAAAGAGTGATGATAGTAGACGACAGAGCATTATGGATTATTACCAGGGTTGAGGGTTGTTTGTGGTGGCGGCTATGGATATTTATTGTTCACGAAGTATTTTGATGAAATGCCTTTTCAGTAGCATTATAATTAAATAGTTGAGTTGCTCTGTTGCTCACTATTCCTCGACTCCTGACGTAAACAACACACGGACAGAGACTAAACTTTGAAAAACGAATACAATACTTGACGGGTAAAATATACAAAGGTGCATGATTCGGGTGATTGGTAAGTAATTGTGAATGTTGTATATATTATGGCTGAAAAGGATGTGTCGAAAACATTGGGGTCTGGACTGAAAAACTTGGGGACTTCCGCCATACAAATACTCGAAGGTACTGGAGTAGCAGCCGAACAGGCTCTCGGTACCGGAGCCAGAATTGTCACTGGTGTTGCAGAAACAGCGGCTGAGGCTGCTGAGACTGGCGCTAGAAAAGCCATTCGTATTGCCAATGTGAGCATTCTAAGCACTTAGTTAGTTTCTGGTTCTCAAGCTCCTCCCTCCCGCTGGGGTTCTCCATGCACTCTGCACACTTCCGGTCTTCCTCAATTCTCCCCATTTGCTAGACCACTTCCCCGTATTGTTCTTCTTATCAACTTCCTCTTTTCAACTTTTTCTTCATTATTCCATCATATCCCAGATCACACCCACGTATTGCACTTTCCACTATTACAATTTTCTTTTGATAAAACCTTTTTCCGTTTTTTCTTGTATATTATTATTATTATTACAGTTTGTCAATTCCCATTACGATTTCTATATCTGATGCAATGCATTCCTTCGCCTACAAATTACTCTGAACCTACTACTGTACTACCTGGGAGTTTCGCTTTTATTTTATATTATACTTCTTTTGCATTATCCTTTGTACTTACCTGAAGCACTTAAGCACTATGTATGTAGCACTAGAATCGATTTACACATAATAATATTTTATTATGCTTTGTTGTCAAGCGCCACTGGGCTTTTATTAAATACAATCTGTCTGTAATTATTTCCACGTAGGCATTTATGGTTACGTAGAAGTCTACTACCTTTCTATAGTCACTTAAAATGTTCTGCACCTGCATGAATCTCAAAGAATAATTTCTAATTGATTTCATTTGTTTTTATAATTTATTTCACAATTGCAATCAATTCAGTGTGTTTCGAGACGCACGCTATATTAACTATTACTTTTGGCAAATAGTGTTGTATGAATTATTTGGGTGAACGATCAAAATGACTAATGGTGACGGAACGGTGACTTGACAGACTGATATTGATAAATAATTTACACAAGGACAGCATTTACAATTACAACCACCACACACCAAGCGACACTTTGACTCGTCGCTTAATTATACAAAAAGCAATCCACTAAATTATATTTGTTTATACAAATGTTCTGTACCAACTTTAAATACTGTACATGAGCTTCTACTACACTCGTTCACGAATTTTCCTCATTTTCGTTTCACTTCAGATGAATCTTCTTGGGCTCTCTCTATTATATATTATTACGGTCTAAGAAATGCACAAAATCTACTTCTATTTAAATAAATAAGAAAAATAAATTAGCGTAGTATTTATTTATCGACTGCTCAGTCGACTCACGTGTGGTTCACTTCATAAAATGAAAATCATAGTGAGATCAATGTTGTACTATTTGTGTGTAATTAATATGTCTAAATGTCACGTGTAATTTTATATTATTTGTTTATTTATACATATATAAATACTCGTGTGCAATACTGTACTAATGCTACATGCAATAGATGCGTTCTTAGAGATATTTTAATTTTATATCTCGTTCTTAATGGAATTAAGAGTTTCGAATGATTGCTAATGGTTTTCTCGGGTATGAATTAACAGGGAGTTGCCAACTCACTCACCCAAGGAACTAAAGCTATTGTGGATGGAAAGACGAATCTTCTCAAGGGATTGACCGGAGTCCCCTCTTCTCTTCAGGCTGACGCTTCTTCCACCAATGAAGCAGTTCAGAGGAACGAACGAGGCTCAGCTTCTTCTGGATTCGGAGGATATCCAAGCCCGGCTTATGTACGTCAAAAAATTTCATTTTTAATTATTCCCATGTAACTTATCCTTCACTTCATCCCAATTTATTTACGTTATCCTTGTCTTAAAACTTGACTTGACCTTTCTTGTCAAGAATTTTTGAAAAATCTTGAAATTCTGCGTTGTCATTCATTTCGTTTTCTTTAATAATTTAATCAAACACAAATACCTTGAAAAATTGATTGAGATACCTACAATCTTTTAGTATTGCATATTGTGTATTTATTTACTAATTAACTGTATCGTATTATTCTTATTAATTGCAATCACATTTTTTCCCCGAATCTCAATTTGGTTCAGCGTTGATGGCATTTGTGTATCAAAGTATTTTTTGTTTAATTTTTGTGTTGTATTGTTACACAGGGACCCAATACCGTCGCGGAGACGCCCAACAACTTCGTCAACGTTTTCTCTCAAGCTGCTGCCAATACTGTCAACTTTGGAACACAATTGCTCAACAGTTTAGTCGGAGTCGCTGCCAATATTCTCCAAGTATGAATCTCTGTTTGTCTCTGTTAATATTCATGGCATATTATGCATTATAAATAATACCGTTTACTCTATACACAATCTATACAACAGCTGAAAAAACTCGTTTATAAATAAATTAGCTTACTCATGTTTCTGTATGGGGAGCTTACAGCTTACGTAGTAGATTACAGCAAGATACATGAATATGGAGAAGGATTGCCAATTACAAACTGAATATTACATTATTTCGTATATTGTATTGTATTGGTATAGGTAGATGAAGCCTTAGACACAGAAAAGTTGCCCAGTCGAGCATAATAATGATATTACTTACTGCACATTACCTATAACGTTGTTGCAGTACTTTCTACAATTCCATGTGTGTTAGAGTATAGCATAGCTCTGCACTATCTGCATGTACTAATAGTATGTGCATTATATTGTCGAGTAATGATAGTGCAATGTAAATGTAACCAGGATTTTTTGTGAATTAGTCAAGTGTATAGGAGTTGAGACAAGTGTAATAATGCAATTGCTTAAGATATTTACCAATCGACCAGTCTGACCAGAAAGGCTTTAGTATAGCTGTGTAAGCAGAACAGTACAAAGTACAACGCACACAGTACACCCGAGAATAGTAAACACATTATTCTAATATGCCTAATAGGCAAAATCATAAATAAGATACCTACTGCTACCACAATATACTCCTCTCGTATCTTTCCCAGCCCTTTACTCTCTGTTTACAGAAGAAACATTGCAAAGGTGTGCAATTGCAAAGATATATTCATTATAATGCACTACACACACACTTTATATTGATAGAATGGAATATCCCTATAGTTTTTATAATATATTCAGTTGGTAGTGTTTGATGCACTCTGACAGTGTCATTGCAAGAAAGAATATTGAATATTACATGAGACAGTTAGCTGTAGCAATTATAATAAGTTCACATAGGTAAATAATATTCACACTTGAATGTCGGAGAGAGAGAGAGAATTAATGAAATGGCTCGCAGCACTTCAAAGTTCAGTGCTGGTTAAAAATGATGGCAATAGAACTTTGTACACCAAATGAATATGAATACTTAAAGAACGATGAGAATCTGCAACTCATAGTCAAGTTGACCTATTCGAGTTTTCTTGACTGGGCGTGGGCTTTTGTGCATTTTCTCAATGATTCAATGTTGCATAAGAAAATGTTATATATGAGCGAGCAATGTGCCTTAAAGAATACATCTCACTTTTGTTTGCCGTTTGTTTGTTTATATGAGCTGGTATAATATGTGTCTGTTGTGAAGAATGTTAAAAAACATTGATTGCTCGCTTATATCCGAAAGGGAATCTACCTAAATGTGTTGTACAGGTTTATCGTGCATTTGTAGGGCGATTGCTTGTGAGTACCATACGAAAAGAGAATGATCAGGGTGAAAAAACTGTGTCGTTGTGGCTGTTGTGTAAAGGGAAGGTGGTATTGATATATTTGCGATAAATGGAGCAGTCTAGAAAATAATGAGTGCACGTCTTTATTTGTTGGGTAATTTTTGGGTTTGTTTTTTATAGGGAACCGTGTCAACGTTGCTGAGTCTTTTGAATGCCAAGGGTCAAGTTGTAGGTGCGGTCGTTCAATCTGCTCCTCCAGTGTTGGCTTCTGTCACCAGAACAGCGGGTGATGTTTTAGCTGCCAAAGCCAGAATCTTCGGTGCCGTGACACAGGTAGGAGCTGCTGTGGCCAATTCTATTGGGAACCTTGCTGCCAATCATGCTAGTTCCCTCACTAACTCCCACTCTAGTTCTGGCTATGGCCCCAGCAAGGGCTATTAGACTGGAAAATCATTTCTAGCAGAGGTGTAGACAAGTCTTAGTTACTTAGGTGTAGTTCATAGTTAAGTAATGTTAAGAAGAGTCATATAAAATCCTTACTCGAAATTCAATTGCATGTAGAAGAATTGAATTTTGGACGACGCGTCGCTTCAAGTCCTTTATGTAAAACTACCTTCCTCATCACCACACCTACAAAAAATGGACAGTTCCAAATTTTGCACCGACAAACTGCTAAAGCTACTTCGTATGTTTCTTAGTAGTCCTTAAATCACTTTAGTCGTGACCAAGAGAAATTGTGACAAAATTGAATTTTATTTTGTTGATCATTCGTTGATGATTTAGTATTATATGCCACGAATTGATTTGTACATCCTCGATTGGCTAGTTGCATAGAATAATGCTACTTTATTACTTTTTGGTGCAATTAGAATGAATGCATGATGCATGGATTTGTATGTTCAATGAATCGTTTAAAGTTTATAGTCATTTTTTATGTATGCTTAGATATATACTGTAGCCTTTAGATGTTTTTTCTAGTTGTAAGTCAATACTCACTACTACACGCTTAAAAACTTGGCTGGAACGACTTCCAAAGTATTAATTCCACAATCCTTGTCCTCTTCCTATTTTCTTTTCATTTATCAATGGATAACAACATTTTCCTATGTTCTACTTTTATGTTAGCCTAGAAAATTGTAGCAGCTCAGAAAGGGCTGATTTCATACGTACTTTGCTTGCTCTCTTTAATATACCAAAGTTTATGTAAGAAAATGATTACGTAGCTCACAGCTAAAATCGTGTACTTTAGAAAAGCACAATAGAAATTGCTCTGAATTGACGCAGCATTATATATGGCCCCTGATGGCATAAAGATTAAATTGTATTACAGCCGTCGTAAATTGTTAATGCGGTGCTGTGCCGTAAAAACGTAAAAGACTCGTAATGTATCTTTGTAGTATTGACACTGGACGCTTGTTAAACATGTTGTTGTCTGTTCTTCTTGAATGAGTGTTTGTATTTTGTATGTTCATTGTGTGTGAGCTGTTTTGTTGTTTGCCACGAATATTTTGATTAGGTTAACCATTCACTTGCTTTCAGTTGTGTCAATATGCTTTAGGTATGTTTTTGGGTTTTTGCTGCAGCTGTAATTTTACCTATGTAATCTTACAATTCGTCGAGCTGCGAAGTATGAATGAAAATTGGATTTTATTTTTCAAACAAAAATCCTTGTGTGAGCAATAATTTTAAAATAAAAGTCCTTTTCTGTTTCCTATCAAATACACAATAGTAGAAGTACCCCAGAGATTCCGTCTGGAGCGTTTTCATTCCTTTTTGGTATGAATGGGTACTTTTTTGAGACTATTTTCCTACTTCTTTTATTCAGGGAATAAAGAACACCTCTTACTTTACTATGATGTCATTATTATTATTTTGTTTTTATGAGTCCAGTAATGAGCTCTCTTATCTTGACGATGATAAGGAGCCTTTTTAGTTTTTCTACTATTTTGAATGCCAATTCTTGTCATCAGGTATCTCTCTCCTTTCAGTAACCATCCTTATCGTTCAACGTGTTTTTTCACACCCTTTCTTTGAGCAAATAAATGACCTTAGGTTTGTCCACTCACACATGTAACTTGTAGGTAAAGCCTTTTATGTCTATTTTTTGACCTACTGTTAGTTAATTGAGTTTAGACTCTTCGAGCAAACTGCGGACATTATTACCAGATATCCTCAAGTGCTCAAGAGCGTTGATTTGATACCAAATATTAATTTTTAGAATAGGTAAATAGAACACACTTATAAATCTCTTGTGGTGGCTCAGTTTTATTTTAGAGAATAAAGCAGATTTAGATAAATTGTAGGTAGTTAGTTAGAATAGGTCAGTAATTAGCTTTACACGTCTTCCAGCACACAGAGACACAGAGATGTCTTCTACGTAAAACTATTCCATTCTCCCTCACATAACAATTCCTCAGAGTTAGCGCTGTTACCGATGAAGCCTCTCTACAAACACATTTCACCACCATCCTCCTATTCCAATCCTTTGAAAATGATTTGAAATATGAAATACGATTTGTGAATGTAATTACGATAAAATTAAACTCTTGATAAAGTAGTTAATGGCTGTGAATGTAATTGTGTTGTGTGATTGATTGTGGGGAAGCTTATTGCATGTTCAATAATGAAATGAATGTCATTCGTGTGTGAAAACGTATAACATGAGTTTCTCGTTACTTTATTTTTGCCTTATTATATTGTTACTAAGTAGATATCGTATCATAAGACACCATAGCGTAGATTTTCCATGTAGATTAACATCACCAATTGCACCCAACCGGACAAGACAAATTTAGACACTTTTAGATCGCATTATTACTTAACAAGTGCATTGTGCTATGCTATTTGCACATAGATTAGTTTGGCAGAGCCTTATCTGACTTACACTTCGTAGGAATTATCAAAAATATGCCTTGGAAATGCATCAACTGCTATAAAGACAGATTATTTGCTTTTGCATTATTTGATTGTTGCAAAAAAATTATGAATAGTGGACCTAGGTACGTTACTCCACAACAAAAACAATTGACCCAGACTGCTCTCTAAACTACCAAAAACTGTTTGTACAATCTTTGCAACAACTGTAGGTACCTTACGTGTATCTCTTCAATGGTAGAACGATTCTCTACGTAGATTAGTTTGAAATAATCATTTTATTCATGAACGAGTACTGATTCACTTTTTCCCAATTATTATTATTCTTTCGACAATCAAAGATATCAAACGGTTTGTTTTAATTCTATTCGTAGTAATATTATTATTAGTAGTAGTAGGTATTTTTTAAATTGACCTTCTATATACCTACAGACAATTAGTATTCCAATTATTATATTCCTCAAGTCTCAACCTTAAGCTTAGCAACTATAGGTACTTTATTACTCTCTCTATAGCGTATTTACTTGAGACACCTAAGTAGTAGCTACTTGTTATTTGAGATGATAATGCAGTAGTAGCAATAAGTGTTGAGGTAATTATGCCTGTATACTTGTACTGTACGCATGAACTGTAAAAATAGATGGACTCAACTGAATTGAACTTGAGCAGACTATTAGCCTGTTAGTAAAATTAATTGTTTGTATAAACCTTATTACAATTAGTGTAATGTAAATCTATATTTAACCAAATGTTTAGATGTTGACTGGACAAATAAATAATTTCTGATGTACTATGACATGAATTGACTTATTTGCATGATCTTACGACATTTTTAGTGACAACAACAACTACAACAACAACAACTACTTGTGTTAAATATACACTCCCAACGAATCTCTACTGCAGAACACTAAATGACCGCCGACCACAACAAACGACATGGAATCCCCCATCTGTTTTTAGAAAAAGAAACACCTTGCATCAAATAACGTAATCTTAATGCATGTAATCTTAATTAACCTTGCATTACATTCCACACCGAATTGCAACACCGTCAAAACATTAATGACGTTATCCCTTCATAATTTTAATTTTAATCGCAGTAGGTCTTAATTAATAATTAATTCTTGCATGTTTCAGTTTGCATGACTAATGATTGCCCATTATTTATTTATTTATATTTACTACACAATTAATATTTAAATGAGCATGGATTCTTTATCGTCGCGATCCCTGGATACTCAACTCCTGTGTGGTCTCCAGATGAACGGAATCAACTGAATGGAATGGAATTGACCTTGCTAAATTTGGAATGGTTTGTTTACTGCATGAAAAGCTTCGTGTTTTGTGTGAATGACTGATGCATGCATTGTGTAAGTTTCTGAATAATTCTGAATGTTTGTGTGAATTCATTTATTTAATAAGCTTCGACGAGAACGAAAAATATTTAAGAAATGAGAAATGACCAAAGAATTTGTATTACAAAGCAAAAGACTGTTACTTACAACCGCAGTAACAGAAACTGCAGTGGTAAGTGAACGGTGGACAATTGAAATTGAAAAGCTTGAGCCCGACGTAAATTGACGGGGTGGACGAGTACACGTACTTTGCATATGAAATGATTATATAAATCTTGTGTAATTTTGTGTGGATGCACAAAGGACGGGTCCCGACTGGCGATTGATACTTTGAATATTATTATTCGCACTTTGAGAGCTGTTGCTACTAAATTCGTCACCACTGGAACGAACGTCTTTGCTGCAGGTGGCAAAGCTTTCAGAATCAGTGTAGGGGCTGTCGTGAGAAGTGTACAGAGCATATTTGAGGTACGTACGCACGTAACGGGACAAAAAATTAAATCTCCACTCTGCAATAACAATACTAACTTTTTACATCTCTCATGCAATTCTCAGGCTGCCTCGAGTCACATACTGACATTTATTAGGAGAAAAAGTTTATATAAAAAGAAATCACATTTTTGTAGATCAAATATTATGTGGTGCGTGATCATATTTTATTATTGTATTCCCTCTCAAGTCAGTGCCTATACAAATATGAATTCTTTTGTCTTTTCACTGTTTACGGCTACGAAAGCAATTTACATACCAAAACTTTGTAAAAAGTATTTTTATATTTTCTAACCTTGGGGTAATGCAATATTTCCTAATGGACTGTTTTAATACAAGGGAATTTCTTCCACCTGCACACATGCAGCAATTATTATGGCAAATTCTGTAAATGAACACGAATAACATCACGGAAGAATGTAATGTCTATCCTAACTAACACTAAATATGTACAGTATCGTTTCGTGAGTACTTTCCTTTCTATTTTCACTTTCCTTAAATTGCTCGTTCGTTTCTTTCTGACATTCATTAGTTTTAATAATACAGCGCGACAAAAAACTTCTTGTTGTTGCCTGCTAACAATTTTCTTGTAAATATCCAAATAACTCAGAGTCTCTATCAGCTAGTAGTACCTTTATTAAAATTACAATGACATTGTATCTGCAAGTAACAATAGCTGTAAGTTACGAACGATCGTCCTCAAATACGCTCCGTCCTCTTCAATGCCAAAACTTAATTATTTATATCTACCAAATGTAATCGGCCAACCTTTTAGCGTGTGTGAAAATTATCTCACGTAGTTTGTCTACATTTATTTGCAATTTATAGGATATCATGCGACACACCTATATTTAGTACTATACAACGTCCTACGGAATTCCCAATTCTCACACAGTGTGATTGTTGTAAATCAGATACAGAAAGTGCTTTGATCATATTGTTAGTGTCAGTTGGTAAAAACACTAACAATTCATATAGATATTTCATCCAAATTGCATCGTTTGCACGTCTGCATCGATATTAATGATTACACAGTGACTACGCATTTATTTTTACAACTTCCTTGTAAATAACCACACTGGATTAAATCAAATCTCCACAAATTGGCGAAATGCAATTTTACATAATGCTTCTTAGCATAATGTGTTACAACTGAAAGTTTTAGCTGCAATGTCTATTAATTGAACAAATTTGTTTGCATTATGTATTGGATGATGTTTTACATAGAAAATAATGAAAGGGCGTAACGAGTGCTGCAAATAAAGTATAACGAAGGGAAATAAGATTAACTATGTGGTGTACACACAAACAAAATATGAAACTTGGTTAGAATGCAGTGCGTTGCAGTTGTCTAGAAATGAATGCGACTGCGACTACTTTTATGTAGGGAAGAGTTCAAAAAAATCAAAACTTGATTTGCAAATATTCACTTTCGTTTTCTTACTTATTACAATAAAGGTATGGTGACTTATTATCAAGGTACATACTTTGTGCTCTTGTCTCGATGTTATATTCCACAGTTGATAAAGATAACAATGAACTCCACGACGAGAGACACAGAGAAACAAATAAAAATTAAACCTATTACAAATTACGTAGTTTTTCCTTTTAAGAGCAATGAAGTCATTTTCTCTCTTATTCGGTCATGATCGTCTATAAAATTCCACTTAGCTCAGTTTTACCTAACACCTTTTTTACCATGACAGTCGTTTACGTCATGTCTAATGGCTCTCGCCGTTTTCCCTAATATTTTACCAAAAATTTACATATGTCTATCACACGAACCCCTTTATATACAAAAAAGTATGCACATAACAGAATTACTTAGCTGTATCCGTTATATATTTTTCTACTCGATTTCACTTAATCGTCACTCAAAGTAAATAAATATTGCGGTTGAGCATTTGTTCCGGTTTACGCATTGCCGTGCCTAGACCCAAGATACACCCAAAATCAAACATTATTTACCACACAACAATAATGCGCAATGTCTAAATGTTTTTAAAATGATTATTTTAAAGTTTGTTATCTCTTAATGATTTTTTTGGTATCTCTTTGCTTTCCTTTTCTATTCGTTAATGTTATTGTGTAGTCTTGGGTGGATACGTCGTCCTAAGTAATTGTTGATCGTTGTTGTCGTGAAAGACATGGATGGTGTGTGCGTAACTTACGTAGTCCACACGTCCCTGCAGCGTTGTCGTGTAAAGAGCATAACAATTTTGGAATCTGAGAATGAGTGGGGTAGATTTTAGAGTCGAGGTACATGACAGAATAATGGTGATGTGCAGATCTGTCCTCCTGGTCGGCTTGTTGTTCGAATTCCGACTCATTGTATTTTGCAGTAATAGTTGAGCCTAATGTAATCATGCAGCACTGTAGAAATTGAAAGTGACTTCCATTTTTTCCAAAAGAGATGAGAGCTGCTACAGAGAGAGAGAGAGAGAGATATGATGTGACCACGTCCGATCCAAATCAACCCTTGTCGAGTCAGAATGCTGAATATTGAATTAGAAAGGAAATTTTTGACCTTGTCATAACTTTCTCCTCGGCTTCTCTGCCAGGATTTTTTTCTAACTTGCAGTCGTCTCGTGTCTCAGAAATGTAACAGAAGTGCAATTACTGTATAAATATATTGCAGCAAGACTCGTTACTCGTTAGGGTTGGAGTGAAACATATTGGATTTACTATAAGTGCTTTATGTTCTTCCTGTTTTTCTGGTTTTGAATTTGCACAACATCCACATGCATTTTCCCAGCAGGATTTTACTATTTGTTGTTTTTTCTGAGAGAGATGACTGTGACTCACTAACTAATAGGATGTGCGATGATGTGATAATACCTCTTAGACCATCAGCCACCTAAATTACATTATCTGTGTTAAAATCTTTGCATATTTACAAAACTCACAAGTAGCAACCATAAAAAACTTGGCAGATTACAATTTTACTCTACTTTTTACTACAACTAGTCCAGTTTCATGAATAATAGTAAAGTTATGTATAACAATGCTCCTTTACTTACGATTAGCTGTTGGGATTCCTATCTTTATTGATAATTCCGATCATGTCGGACCTATTCAAGTCAGACGTAGATGGTTCTCGGACATTCTACCTACGCTGAGTATGTATATCTTCCCAGACAGGATTTTCCATTGATTTATTTTCTTTCACGACAGAAAAGTTATTACTGTAATTTATTACCATTTAATATTTAAAGACATTATTAGCATCAGTTTCGTCAGTCATGACCATGCAAAGCCACTGGGGCAAATGTATGTTGCAGTCTTGTATTTATTATTTCTTTTATGGCCAATGGTCTCTCATTTACATTCCCATTAGTATTTTGAGATAAAAGCATCCCTCAGCATCCCTACATCAGTTGAGACATACCTATGGCGTGTGTTTATATTGCTGCATTCCCATATGACAATTTCCTGAGAGGGTGAAGAGTGAGATTCGAATTTCTCAGACAGGTAGGGCAAATGTAACTTAAAGGCAAATAACCTCTCTCACCTGCATAATGAATACGTAAACACATTTGTTCGTTGGTCAAGTCACTTCGTCATATACGACGTTGGTAATTTTGCAAAGATCGTTTATTTTGTTGTGTACAGAAGCGTAAGTAAAAATGAAGGAATTTATCGGCTGAGGTAATTTCTTGGCTCAATTAGTATATTTATGCTCCTCCATTATAAAATACTTATGTATTGTGAAGTGCAGTTCACAGTCATGATTTATTTGTACTTATATTTCATACGTACATAAGAATAAGCTCCTGAGTGCCTCGGCTTGAAAAGCACAATGATTTCATATATGAGACGCTCACGTCGTTCACGTAGGTATTCCCACAGAAATTGCAATTTTTCTCAGCATTCACGTATGAAAATGATTTCTCAATCATATCAATTATTACGCTGGCGCTATTAACTGCTCTGTATTGTTATTCTGAATGAAACATTATTATAGTCATGTCGGTATCCACCAAGTCAATGTTTTTGCGCTGAAAACGTTGTTGTTACACACTCAAGGCATGGTCATGCTACAACAAGAGTAATAATGTGCAGGACTGAAGGCAAGGGAAGAAAAGCATCCAAACAGTCAGAATTCAATGAGAAACAGACAATAATTAGCCAATGTGTCTTAATGGAGATGGACAGATAGTGCGGCTTTTAACGTAGCCCATATGTGTGCAACCGTTTTTTCGCAATTGATTATTATTGTGGCGATTACATTAGCCAATTTTCATTCTTTTATTGAAGACAATGATGGCATGTCTGTGCGTTGTTATTTTATCATTTGCATGTTCCGCATCGTTCATATCACGATCAACTAAATGAATGAATGTACCTGATTTTGAGAATCTTCTCAACAGTCAAACTTCAAACCTACAGGTATCGTTGGTTGGTTGGTAGATATTAAAAAGTAAATGCCAGTAGGTACAAACATACCTTATACCTTTTGAAGATTGTTCATATGTTTCGCAGTAAAACTTTTTCAATTTGTCTACTGACGCTGATGACCGTTAGTGTTAATCAGTTTTTCAAATTGTATCCTTAAATGGAATTTTAGAAAATGTATCGCAAAATGTACATTTGTCTTATTAGTAATTTTTATTGCATTGCAATTACATATGCTTTTGAAGACTTACAATTAGGTCATTATAGATTTCCGCATTATTAAATTCAAACCTCTGGATTTTTTAAAACCAATTTGCAATCAGTAATTCACTCCAGTTTAGAATCTGGAATGACTTATCAGACAAAGCAAATTGAGAACAAAAAATCGGACTGTTTCTGTTTATGGGAATCATAAGATTGGTTGCGTCAATGGTGCACCTTGATGTGAAATATACGAAACAAAATTTTCTTACAGCGTAATTTGAGGTTATTATTTTTCATTCATTATTTTTCTCATATTTTATATTTTGGGGATACTCCAACTTTTTCGTACAATAACTTAAGAAGAAAACTTTCAATAGCTGCTTCATGAGAACACACAGGAAACTGTATTATTTATGATAATTTCGAAACGTGTTGTTTAGGAGGATCTTTTTTGACTATTAGGTGTAAAAGCCATGGTTAAGGTTGAGTGTTGTTGTAAGTAAAATAGTGCGTGGCCAGCTATTGTTAGTTGAGTTGGATAATTACTATGTGACGGATAATTACATTTGCGATGAGAGGAATAAGGTTGCCTTTCAAAAGTTAATGAATGGCAGTGGGAGACGTGTTTTTGTGACAGGAGAGAGGTACAAAAGGTATTGCACTACTAATGCGTCCTTAACTCTGACCTGACGAAGCTTTATTGGCTGCTGGTTTTGTCCCTGACCACAAATTGAAAGTTGTGTAGCAGCTATCTGCAATTGCAGTAATACATAAAACACACGGGGAAGATAATAGCCTTTTTATTACACATTTTTACATCTAGAACATTAACTCATTCACAATTAACTAAATAACGTTGGTTTTCATCTCTCTAATCCCTTAATATCATGTTCTTACACAGCCTAACATCTCCTCCACTACTCGAACAATATGCACTACATGTATCTCTGCATACATGTTCAACATTAAACACCTGTACGCAGCAAACCACAATTTGCACATACTTTCAACAGTTATTAACGAACAAATAAAACAATAATGAGCATTGTTGGTTGTTTGAACTCGTGGTATGTGCAGAATGCAAAAATATATCGAATATCAAACGCAAAATGTTTTGTTCAGATGTTTGGGAAGCCATTTTACACATATAAAATGTCATTACTACTAAATTCATGATCATATAGTGATATGGAATTCATTTCATAACATATTGTTGTTTCTCTACAAACGTAAATAGTTCTGGGAGTTCTATTCAATGTTAATGCCAACAACTTCCAATAATTGTGTAGCAACAGACTTACTCAACTTTGTGCAATATTATTATTATCATGCCGCTACGTTTTGTGCCATGACGAAATTGTGAGACGACTTTTCTGAAACAAAGCTTGCATGTCATGCTGCTTACTTAACGAACGAATTACATTTCTGAATACAAGTTATCTATACTATAAGAAATACAGCTCTTATCTTGCATGCTGGAATTGGGAAGATAAGCTAACTCTGTTCGGGCTGCATTTTGGAAGGAAGTGTTTCGTACAAATATTATTATTGATATTGCATGCGCATTTCGTATTCTCATTACTGACAAGGAGTATAATAAGGACAAACTAATAGTCCCCTACTTACATCACACGCTACTTGCTTTACCAAACGAAATAACGGATTCCTCATATCCAGGTACTAATTCCTAAAAAGTCAAACTTTACCTTAAGACATTTTAAAATAACATTTCACTTCCCTGTATCTTCGTAGGTCACTGCAATACCGTTGAATTTTTGAATGCACGCCAACTTAAACTTTACATTCCTTAAGAATCATTTTCTAGCCTACGGATAGTTTCCCAATTCTACATTGACACAGTTTCCTACATTCCTTTCTTGTACTCATAACCATATGGATTATCCACACACTTATTGACAGAGTTGTGCAATTTTTAATTTCAAAACCATAAAAAAATTTATTGAAGGAAAATAAGGAAAAATTCAGTGTGGACTGAAATACTATACACTTGGACATTGTATGAGACTTTAATATGATTTGATAATTATTGAGACACTTTCCAAAAGTTAGTCATATTTGTGTATCATCCCCGTTCTTGTAAACTTTTCTGAGTACTACTAGTATTAGTAAGCCTAACAAAAATAATAATTACTAATAATTACTAATACTGCATGCCTACCTACTAATTAATATTTCTAGTAAAAGTTTAGTTGTAATATTTTAATCATGAAAATGAATCACTGAAACCCACCCTTATTTTAATTCTCGTAGACTTGATTTCTCTTTTTTGTTTTATCTTTGTTCATTTCATATCGCAATAGAGATAATACATTGAACTCATACACTAACACTTCTTGCCTAAATGATTTAATTTGCACTATTGTGTAGTATTTTATCAGGGAAAAGATATTTCAAATTTATTCACACAGAAAATACAAAATGGATGGAAAAGAATTGTATTTAATAATAATTTGTGATTTTGTAACAGTCTGCCGTGAATTTTGGAAGTCAATTGGCCCGAACCATTTCTGATGTCTTTTCTGGTCTTTTCAATGGTCCAAATGCCATCAATTTCAATGCTTTGACCGGAGGAGCTCGTAATAATGACGGAGGAAGCGGTGGACCATTGGGCGCTCTTGGCGGAGGAGCTGGACAACTTCTCGGAGGCGTCGGAAATGTACACATAAAATAAATAACTAAATTATCTGAAAAAACAAACGATTCAGAAACCTAAGTCGATAGCTCTGTGTATATTACGCTTGCTTAACGCTCAACAACCAAAGAAGATCACACCATTTTTCAAAGTCCCTTATTCGTTGGTGTTTTTAGCAACTTCCTAGTGTGTATGTTTGTTTTGTACTGTTTCAAAGATTGAATCTGAGTGGACATGCAACGCAATTTTTTAGTCAGCGTTTTTAATGTAACAACGCAATCAATGTTAGCAATAATTCAAATGGATGCGAGGAAATTAAAATAGAGGAAAATATTAGTAAAAAGCTAGTTAGATGTTTTTATTGATTATGATTTTGCTAATACTAACTCTATAAGTATATTTAACAGTGGTAGGTACGGATATAAGCTTGACCGGGTCAATAATTTTATTTTTGATACAATTAAACATTATGTAGATAAAGGCTGGAGGTTAAGCCACTAAACATTAAAAATACTACCATGGGCTTTTTATTAATTGTTAAATGCTGGGCTCGGCTGCTATGCTGGTGAATAATGTCCACGCCGCTCTCTAATCATTTGGATAATGCAATTTTTGAATCATTTATTTAGTCACTAATAATTTACGGATTTTGTGTGAATGTGTGTGTTGATGTTGATGTGAATTGTGAGATGTATGGAAATTTTATAAATATTATGCTGCTTCAAGCTAACCTATTGACTTAGAAGAACTGAATAAAGATTTGTAATAACCATTTTTTAACTTAACCCATTTACAAACTCCAATTCCACATAATACGGAGCATGGCTAACGTAACCAATTAGCATTAAATTATAAACGGCAAATTTGAACTCATTGATTAATTTAAACAATAAAATGAAAATTTACAGTTTGCACAAACCTTGATCAACGCTAAACTGAACTTGTTGAACGGTCTTCTGTCTCCATTTACCGGAGGACGGCCTTTGATCAATTTTGGTGGTGCTGGAAGCTCCTCGAATTCTGGACCTGGCGGATATGCTTCCGAACCAAACTTCCGCATTACCATCGCAGCATCCACACCTTCAAGTGTGTCATTGTCCAGTCCAGACTCAAGCAATGGTCCAGTAGGTGTTTCTTCCCCAATCATCTCCTCTCCTTAAAATAGTTTTTATTTTTAAAATACTAGAATTTGATCTGCAGGCAAATCATCTCATCTACTTGGAATTTGCATACCTATTATGGCTCAGTGTCACTCACAAATCCTGTTAGCAATTTACGATATGCTAAAAATATGTACCTACGCTAAAATATTACTACTATTATACGTAAACTATAAACTACGTCTCAACAAGTACACAAACTCAAGTTAGAATTTTAGTACACGTACTTCCTGTACAGTTAGATCATAAGTATTAGTTTCAACGACATACAGTATAGATATAAAAACGCTGGCTTCTCCTTTCATGGTGTCCAGTTATATTTTATGTTCCAGGTATACGCACATTACAATATAATAAATATCTACTCCCGATAATTAAATGCAGGTGTAGGAATCCAGGATTGCTTAGTACCTCTGTATGCCTCTAAATATTTACATCTGTCAGATTAACTGACACTAAGTAATTATTCGGCATTTCAATAGCTTGAAATTATCACCACTAAAATTATTTTGTACTTCAATGATAAAAGAGGACTTTTATGTACATTTTGTACAATTACTAAATATTTGTACCTAAAATCCAATTAGTAAGAAGATAGTTTCTTCTATTATCAACGCAAGGCTATGGGTTTTTAATTTTGCTCGAACAAATCAAGCAATACATTTCTTTATGAAGTTATTAATTCGATTGCTATACTTTCAATTGTCGCTCTTGTAAAAAAATTCCGGAAATTTTAAGGCAAAATGAGATTAATGAGTATTGAGACCTTGTGACCTTTAAACGTTGGATTAATTCAATGAGATTTAAAAATCTCGATGCACTTTTAAATCTTAATTTCGATGTTAAAATCCACGTTTTACATTTATCATGTTCCTGCATTGAGCGTTATAATGTTTAATTCCTTACGTATTACTTATATTTACCCGTGCAAATAATACGCATCATCGGCACGTATTATTCAAAATATCTAGTTAGATTTGTCATTCCTTATATCCTTATACACACATAGCTGTATTTTCCTTTACTAATTTTACAAAGTAATTTTCAAGATATATTTTTTCAATTTAATGTACACATATGTAATTACTTCTTCGCGACATTTTTAACATTGAAAGTTGTACATTAATTAATATTTTGTTACTGCTTCGATGGAATGTATGCTATTTTTGAGTTTGAGACGAGTTCAAAAATTATGGAGAAGGCTGGAATTTATTTTTTAACGTAACCAAGGTCAGGGAATATATTCTGGGACTTGGTAATCCGATTTATTAAGGTTGGATTACTTTAGACTAAAAATTTGCTTATCAAGTCCTAAAAGTCGACTCCAGAAAATACATGTTGACATCCCTGCACAAAAATTTAAAAAATAAACTCTCGGCAATTTTACTGGATAATGATTTCCAAACCAATCTGTAAGGAATTAGGGTGAAAAAAATGCGCTCCTAATCTGTCAACATAAATCATTTTGCTAATTTCAGTTTTTGGAATTACATAATTGAAAATTGATCAGAAATATTAAAAGAGTAGATGCAGAGTCGTTTAGGATTGAAATGCGCATCTCTATAATGCCCCTCCTAATTGACAAATGAATTATTAGTGATACACCTTATAAATAAAAATGTCGTTGTGAGTGGAACACACAGAGAGAATGTGTGAATAGAGAGCGTAAAAATTAAAATTGGACATACTAATGTCATTTGTGAATATAATTCCCAAACTGCTTAATCTAAATGAACTAGAAATTAATTGAAGGTAAGAAATTATTTGTCGATGAATTAACTAGCAGGTGATTGTATGTGATCGCTTTGTGACAGATGACAAGGACAAAGAGATTCGAAATATACTGCTCTTGTGCCATTTATTCTTTAGTATGGTATAAAAGTGAGTGACTTGAGTGTGGCTGACGAGTATGAATTGTTATTATTAAAGCGGGCAGAAATCGGTACTGATTGCTCTTTATTAGTCAGTAGTACCACACTAGCTGAATACCTTAAATAGACTTGTAGAATTTCTAGATTAGTACTCAAATATTGTAATTAAAATATGTTAGTGTATGAAAATGGATCAATAATTGGAGAAAACGATTAAGGTTAATAATATTATAAGGAGCTCAATTGAGGCCAAATCCGGAAGAAGAGCTCCAGCGTTCTTTAGGTGCAACGATTTTAGTGTCTTTGCACTGTGAGTGTGCAAATTGAATGTTTTTGAGTACCACAGTCAAGAAAATTGTGATTATATGCTCAATTTATGTGTTAGACAAAGTGTTTCTTTATTTTGTTTCTATGTTGGAAACTTTAGCTATACTGGGCAGTATATAAATATAAGAAACTTTGTCCACTTCTAGTAAATATTTTCGGAAAAGCTTTACGGTGAATCTGCTGAGGCTGAATTGGTGCAGTAGAATTTGAGACGTTTACTATTTCAGCACGGTGCCTGGGCTTTATACTTTCAATTGGCATTTTATAAATACTACAAAAAACCATACTATCAAATCCTACCATTACTGTGGGATTTCTATACTCCACATAGAATCCTTCTTTCAATGCTAAAAACCTTTAAGACTTTTAAGATTTAGGAACTTTCAAAATAAATAACAATATTTCTATACAGCTTTTTGTTTAGGGTTAGGTCTTGACAAAAATATTGTCGTGTAAAGTTGAGGAAGGGTAATTAAGTTTGTTTTACCTGTTTCCTGATTGTAATAATGAGTGTGCTGTAACTACGACGGAATGATGGACGGGATGAAGGTGTGCCATTAATGCCATGCCAGACTTCGTTGTGTGTGAAAAGTGTGAATATTGCTGCGCATATGTATAAATATGTTTTGTGAATACAAACTAAATGCATAAGATGTAATGTATTCAAAATAAAATATTACATACAGCTGACAAGATTTTCGAAAATCATTATTACGTTAATTTACATTTAATCGATTGAGCATTTCAAATTGTTTTCCTCTTCTGTGCAGCGCTCATATTTTTCCATGTAATCAATCCTGCCTTCCATATTTGCCTAATTCATCTTATTCGTTTTATTATACACATTGCAAAATGATTTGGTTAATGTGGAGAACGTGGGGTAGTCGAATAAAAATGACGCATATACGGACAACTAATAACTTCACTTATAACTATACCGACTGACGTTAATATTTCTTTGAGATTTTCGAATACGTCATTCTCATGCGATGGAATCGAACTGATTTCATTTAATGAAAATCAAATTACTCCGTATGTAAATGCTTTTGAAAAATATCATTTTGAAAAGCTGAGTAGGTATCTATGTAAATTATGCAACAAAAACTGGTAAAACTGGACTCCAATCGCGTGCAAATCTGATAAGAAGCACTTATGCATGACCATATATTGAAATATACTTACATCTACAATTTTTGAAAAGCATAGGTGCTATTTTGACAATCTGGAGGATTATTGTTTACTTGTAGAATGGATCAACTTAATTATAAGTGGCATTCAAATAGTTTGGGACGCGGTAACAGTTAGTCAAGAACTTCATAAAAAACAGTAAAAATGTATTATATTTGTTTGTGCGTGTAATATAAAACGGATGATGTGTGAGACTGCTTATAACTATATTTAAGTAGCTATACGATTATTATGTGTACCATACCTTCTTTTCCGATAACGCAGTAAACGTGTACATAATATTGAACGTGCGTGGAAAACTTATGACCTAGCTTATTATGCTATCTGCTATGTACAGTTAGAAAATGTACTGATAATTAAATTTCATTGTTTATGACACCCTTTGTAAATTATTAATTTTACTTTCCTTGCCAATGTATACATTATTG
Source organism: Pogonognathellus flavescens (assembly GCA_019776165.1). Classification (NCBI taxonomy): domain Eukaryota; kingdom Metazoa; phylum Arthropoda; class Collembola; order Entomobryomorpha; family Tomoceridae; genus Pogonognathellus; species Pogonognathellus flavescens. The sequence goes on along the minus strand of JABASD010000033.1, from coordinate 37,821 downwards.
CAGTAGTGCATGTTTCCACCGAAGTATTTGTTTGTGAATATTAGAATCACCCTGCGTAGACATCCTCAATTTTTAATTCGCTGTAATAGTGGATTCCCCCAAGATATAGATACTACTCCCATAAAGCAACAAATGGATGAAAAGTAATATGAACTTGGAAGAAAAGAACGGATGTTATTTTTTATGGAAGAACATTATACCTGCAACAATATGCCAAAAAATGAATACACTGGACGGAAAGACGGGTTCCTGCTGAAAATATTTTGTTTGCGAAGATTGGGCTGATGGAGAAACGTTTTATTCGAATTTCAAGCTTTGTTTCCAAAATGACCCACAATTTGTTTCTGGCGTCGTTGGAAGGCCTAGAAAGACAATCAAAGGTACCTACACATTTACGATAATAATATGTTCAGTTAAATTACCTCTGCACTGAAGAATAATTTAAAAACTCTTTAGACGATACTTTAATTATTACCATGCATTTGCTAAAACTAATCCAACCCTCAAATCCTTACAAATAATTAAAGACATTTTCTTTACTTGTTATCATATCAATAACAAAAATCCCCAATAATATTTTCACATGCATTACAACTACAATTACAACATGTAGACAGCTCTAAAAAATATGGGAGGGGCATCAATGTATATAATTATTTTATGGGATATCAGTACAATAGTGAATGTGCCTGTGCCTGTAGTTTCAGCTTCATGTAAACTTTTATCATGCTCGGAAAACAAAATATCGGCAAGAATCTTAATGGAATATATTCTCAACATGTAATTAATGTAATACAAAAGAATTGTTCCAACCGGGTGCTTACATTATACATTCTTATTACTTATTATGTAAATATACACAATTGCTTAGTACATGGCTGAATTTTCTGTCGCGTGAGAATTCGTGCAAATATTAAAATACTTTCAGTATGCATACTACACATAATAAATACATAGGCCGAGTGAGTTATTATTTATTATAAAGTCTCAAGAGCATGTGCTTGGTGCGAATGTGGAATCACACAAGTGACTCAAGTGAGACTCTATCCGTCAAACATTAATAAATAATAAATAAATATGACACAATTCCGAATAGGTGATTAAAATTGTCGCTTATTGTTGTTCTTATCAATTTGCATGTACTTGCAAAAATGGAGGTGCTAGTCTGAAAATGTAATATTCTGATGAGACATTCATTTCTAAGGATATTTCAAAGTTAACACAAACAGTGTGCAGTATTACTCAATGAAAATGCCTCCACCTATAATCTTACCTAACCTTTAACTGCCTCTACTTTTACACACAGGGTTGAGCGGAAACAAAGATTAAAGAAAACTAAACTATAAATACTGAAAACTAATCAAATATTATTTTATAAACACACTAAACGGTTTAGGAAAAGGAGAAATAATTATAATCTTTAACCATCCCTGATACTAATTCGATCACACATTAATATTAATGTAATTGAAGTACATAGTAGAATTAACTTGACTAACAAAATCTAACAATTCGTAGCACACGGTTCAGTTTCCACTAAATTAATATATTTACAGTCACTAACAAAATTCTTAGTAGTAGAAAGTACTTAGATAATAACATAGACCTAGTCTTCCCAATTACTAATAAATCGTCAAATTGTATGTAATTAAATCTAATCCGTTTTGTTTTTGTTGTGCAGTTTCGTCCCCCGAGATTTTACCAATCTCCTGAAGTGACACAGAGAACTCCTGCTGAGAATCCGCTGAATAGTTTGAATCCAGCCAACTTATTCGCTACATTCGGAGGGGGGATTGTCAAGGGCATTTTTGATCAATTCACAAACGGACTCTCGCAACCCACAAACGCTCCAAATAGTCACGACCTTTTGTCCAGGAGTTTTGACAACAATGGAGCCTTCTCGTCAAACATTTTTCAAGGCTTGGGTAATTTAGGTGTAGAAACGAAACCAACGCAAGCAGCTCCTTTGTTTCCCCTTAATTTCTTAGCACGACCCACACAACAAAAGGTGGCCGTAAACCCAACCGTGGCTGCCGCACAACCTCAACAGCAACCGCAACAATTGACTGCAGAGAGTTTAGCAAATAGCATGGAATTGATGCAACAATTGGACACGATTTTAGCTAGAATCTTACCCGCATTTACAAATCCTTAGAACATGAAACCTTAGATTATTTTTGTAATAATTTATTATCATTCATTTACTTACTGCAAAATGAACTGATGCTATATAAAGTAGCATGCATAAGTTATGTGCGTATCCATAGCATAAAATTTCAATATTTTTACAATAATTGTAGTATCACTATGTAGTATGTCTTAAATGTAACTGAAATTTATTCGTCTGGACTATTAGTATTTATAATATTTATGTAATTTGAGTCGTAATTGTATTTACTAATGGCCTCATACTAATGTGATTTTACAATAAGAAGCCATTTACCGAATTGAAAGGGTGATAATTAAACTAATGAGAATTTACGAAGTGAAGATAAGTATAACTTACTGCAAATGAAATATTTTGTGTAATTGATTTGTACTTGTCGGCACAGAAGATTATACCTATAGAAGTACCTATACTGCCGCCTACCTATTTCTTATACCTTTCTTGATATGTTTGTGCACAATTTAATGGAATATCATATTATCCGTAATTGTTATAATGTAACAGAATGGCATGAGTCGTATATTAAACTGACTTTTGTATACGAACCACAGATTATAAATAAACGATCTACATCTTAAGATTTTTAATTCATGCTGAATTTTTCATTTGCCTGCATTTCATTCACAATTATCACAATGCATTATACATATTATGGAATCATATTATTACTGTATGTCCTACAAGAATTTCAATGTACCTAGAGTTAAAAAACATTTAGTGCAATATTTCGATGGAGACCTTCGATATGGTCTTGCAAAATTTTATTATATATTATATGAGAAATTATGAAAAATGAAAACTCGAATATTATTTATAACTTTGTAAAGTCAGAACAGACATCGTTACTCTTTGTTTTATTATTTATCATCGGCCATTTTCAACTTTAGATTATGACAGTTATAGCATACATACCCTCTTCACAAATAACATCAGTTACACTTATGTAAAGGTGTTTCCATTTGCAGTGAATAATCTTAACACTCTTATAGACTTCACTATATATAATACTAGCGAAAACCCGACTGCTATGTGCAATCGACTATTTATGGCAATATTATTATTTCGGCCATTTGCATAATGAATAGGAAATAATTATCTCACGGGCTAGTCTAGCAGGCAATGTCTATCTCTTCAACTGTCTAATTCAACTGTTTCAGGTGAAAGAAAAAAAATCATAAAGAAAAGACAGGTGGACCTTGATGACATTGACTATTTTGATTTTTGATCACCTTACATTTTACATTCACAGCTGCGAAGCACGACACACGGAAAGACATTACCTGTTTAGATTAGAGTAAAATACATTAGAACGGACATACGCATGTAGAGGAATCAGCATAGCAGTATCAATAATGAATTAAGCGGTATTTATTTAGTAAGGTACTTCACTGTGCATCCATTGAATTACAAAAATGCACAGTTCTATTAAACACTACATAACAAAAAGTGAAAAAACTGCTAAACGGGAATAGGATGTTAAATTTAATAACTTTAAGCAAAACTCCTTTCCGCATTAATCCACATTCACATCTATTTACAGCATTACATTTCCATTGTAAACCATGAAAAGCAAAACCTCACATTAGGAATATTACTAATAAATAATAGATCACAGATCATTTTCTCAAATTTCCATAAGCACGCTTCGAAATAATAATATCTCAGGCTCTGCACTACTCGTTAAAATATACTCTGCAAAGTATATTTTAACGTTAATCTGTCCACACTTCCATAGGTCATAGCATCATTCATAGCATCATCATTCAGTTCGCAAATTACTGTCCCACGTTCATCGCAAAACACATCAGACTCAAATAATATTGTTGCATTGGCTTTTTTACATCTCAGTTTTATTTTACGACAGTGATGATAGTAAATAAAATGAATTGACCATGAGAGTGTGAACCTAACCTTGGACTACAAGTTTGGCTTTTAACATTTAATCTGTCTATTACCCTACCAACAAAAAATGTAAATCAAAATTGAATTGTGATATATATTCCCACTACATCTAAAAAGAAACGTCAACAAAGCCATCAAATCTAATGTAACAAAAGGAATGCGTATAAAGCATACCTATATAAAGTTATTGTGATGTGTTATGGATGTGTTTCTACATGTATTGTATTCAAAGCCATCAAAATGAGTTCACAAAAGTTCTTTGGGTAATTGCACATTTAGACCATGAAAAAGTGATTGAGATTCATAAATTGAAAGGGCTTTGAAAAGATTTTACATTTTTCAGTGTCATTTGAAAAAACCAAACATATTGCAGATATTCACACTACAATATTCCTTTCTCTCTTTTCTGTGTCTTGGTTGAAAAAATTAAGAGACGATGTGATTTACACTGTTCATTTGTAATTTCAAAGCTTATACTCTTTAAAAAAAGAACAAAATTAGATATAACCCCTTTATCCAACTCCCAAACCGATTACACTTGCACCATGGAAAAATGCTTACAGCAATATTAATATTATTAACTCTTTTGCATAATGACTAATAGTAAATGATCACATATTTTGGTTTTAAATATTTACCAGCTTTTGTTCCTCTGCATTTGATTGTAAAATCTGCAATACGAAAATCACAGCAACGACAATCATTTAAATCGAATAATAATTCAGCTTCCCGTGATTTAAAGTTACAACAGTACAATATTACCGACAAAATACATGGAAACAGTCTTATTTAAAAAATTGCAATGGCTCACTCATCCGTATGTAATATATATTATACTTGAGTACTCATAAAAAGTCTTAACTATTATATTAAATGCGTACTGAAAATTCCCAAATACTTATACATTTAATGGCCATATTTGTATACTACATGATAACAGTGCATAATATTAACGTGTAACAATTGACAATAAAGAGTATATTATCTTATAACAATTATTACTTAATTCAATGTACATATCGCGTTGCATTGATTGGCTGTACCAACAGACAAACTGGATTCCTCTCATACAAGTAACGAAATGTGAAGTTGCATGAATTTGTAGTAGTATCAGTAGCATATCACCCCCTTGTTGTAAACTTCCAATGAACCCATAATAATAGAGTTCAGAATATAGCTGGTTTAAGGAAATGTCATTCAAAACGAAATGTTCAAACCAGAAATGGCAAATGGTACATGGAGGACGATAAATGTTCCAAAAGTAAATCAATAGCCGCCCCGGGTAACTTTAATGAAAAATGACAAAACAAGAAAAGTAGGAAAGTGGAAAAAAATTGCAATTTGAAATTGCAAAAACATGGCAATGATAATTTTGACTATAATCAGAATCTTTCTGGCTACCACTTTCTCACGTTAGTCTCCTTGTTGTGGAAGACTATTTATTGAATTACATAGTTGACCTTTGTCTGTGTACTCTGAGGTTATGGTAAATAAAACATTTTTGCACTCATATTGTTTATGCAATGTAACTTGATATGATATTTTTTGGTATAACATCATATTAGTGACTTACTATTGGAACATTTAACACCCTTTTGCCAATTACATACAAACCATTTCATTTTGAATGTTCATTGTTGCTACATATTGAGACCGCGCGGCAAGGTGCATACCTTGAGGTTTACAAAACCTAAAACTAAATATATATTTTATTTTAATATGTGAGTAAGATTATATATATTGTAGGCAGATTATAGATTAATGTTAACTACGTCTGCTATTGACACAATAATTATGCCTAGCGTAGACAATATTTTTATTAATTACCTAGAAACAGTAACGACGAAATTGAATGAGCAAACAGTAAGCAAATATCCTTTAAGCGAAAAATTATTCACTTGACAGAATTCGGTATTAACGGCACTGTAAATGCGTTGATATAATTTTCATTAACTCATTACTTCCTAGTAGTTCTTTAATTACATTGCACAAAATAACAATATAATGATATCGATCGATTTTCAAAAAAAAACTGAAGACATTGACTGAACGAGTGCTACGTAGTAAATTCACGTGGAGAGACGTATCATTAATTATGATTATTACAATATTTTACACTATGAATGTACTACAATATAATGGAAAGTAGATTGAGTACTAATATTGAAGGATAGATTCAGGTAATAATGCTTTTATGAGTAAAACAAAAGCATGGATTTGTTTCCAGGTACAGTCAAGTCCAGTCATGCAACTGCATCGTTTTCTTTGGTAAGATGCAGGTATTGTGGTAGCAGCAGTAATGATGAATCATTCAGTTTCACTTTAATTTAAAGTACTCTCTTTTGCACAAGAGCCAGTATCTAAAGTGATCAAGTGCTACGCTTGTAATAATTTAGTTATATTTTGTGTCATTTTGTTGTATTTCCGTGACTGCAAGTCGTGACTTCCATGTTTATGTAAATCCACCATTGTTGTCAATTGCATTTTCGTTGGAGATAACAGCAAAGAATATTGTTGAGATTTCTTGACGATTTTTATGATGAAGGTGGGTGGAACTAACTTTCACTTTCAAAAGTATTATTTTGTAATTTGCTATGAGACGATGATAGTTCCTCTAATGTAACGTTAGAATTTTCTTTTGAGACTGTTGTGTCTATGTCGTTCATGCATGCTTCCACCGGTCCTAAGTTGGAAATTGAAGGAGAGGAAGAAACGATGACGTTTTCTTGAGTGAGATCTTCAACGTCTATGTCCGCTGATGCTTTACTGTGTATGACTGGTGAGCAGATGTCTTTGACTGGGTGTACAGAGCGTTTTTCGTTCACGACCATATGATTTGTTGTAAACATCCCTAGCTCTGGAATATCGTCTCTCAGTGGGTTCAGACACATTGGGTGTTGATCTTCCAGGAGACTAGCAGGATTTTCAAATGAGTTGCTCTTTTTCTTCTCCATTTTGACAGCATGACTGTCACACATCGAAAAATCGTTCGAACTTGAACTCTCAGGGCAGGGATTTGACCTTTTGTCTGTCACCATTTTCTGAAAAGACATGTACATTTTATTAAATACATCAATGCATTAATTAAATAGTTTTAATTTTGTCAAGTAAAGCTTACCAACGATATGAGTGACGCTTTTCGAATTGAGCTGTTTTGCACAGGACCATTTGCAAATATTGTCCCTTGTGAAGAATTCGAAATTTCGTCCAACTGAGCTATCGGAGGATTTGATTGGTTGTCTTGAGTAGGTGAATCAGTCTCCCGAGATTCGGACGAATTTATTGCTCCATCCTCGAAATGTAAAATGCTTTCTTGGCTTCCTGTGAACTAAATTATAAAATTGCCTTTTGTATTTCACATCAGAATAATCAGACAACAGAACAAGCAACAAAAAGTAAAGATGTAGGAAAACTCTCCATGCGAAGGCAATAATTTATAGCCTGCCTGCATTCCAGCAGTACAGTGGGAGACAGTGAAAACAACAAATTACTAATTTCGCTTTTAATTATACGAACAGAAAACACCAAGATACAAATAAATTGTATTTACCCTTACAATGTATCCGTAGTATTTGAGAATATCCATTTTGCACATAGGACATGTTCTGTGTTCCAAAAGCCAAGGGTCTACACATCCTTTGTGAAATTCATGCCTGCACACAACATCATCCTATTTATTACCTACTATATAATTCTAATAAGGAAGTTTATTCACGAGTTTTATAGCGTGTGTCTGCGTGACTCATCTATAACTAATTTGTCACATGCCTGCATGGAAGAGTTCGGAGAATATCCCCTGATCGATACGTTTCCAAACAAACTGCACATGTTTCGCCTTCACCAATTATTTCCTGTAAAATAATTTTTAAAACTAAATAAACGTCTAAAGCTCTTCAGTAATTATTATTAATACACTCATTAGATATTCCTCTGTTGGAGAATGTTAATTTTTTCTTCAAACGAAGAATTGTTTGGTTTGGTCCATAATGTAAATTACCTAAGTGTAAAATATTTACACTTGAGATAAATGTTGTGAGTGTGCGGCTTACCTTATCAGTGATTTTGACGTTTCTTATGGGGATTTTGGCTAATGCTTTCTTTGCAGCGTTGCATAATCTTTGCTGCGAGGTGGATAGAACCAAAACAACTCCATTAATAGCAGTACTAACTAGCATCGTTACGCGATGCATCAATATAGCAAAACATTAAATGATTAAACAGAAATATTTTCGACTTACAGCAAGTCTGTCCTTAGCGTGAAGATAACGAAACCGTTGAACATAATAGAACACAAGCCAGGCCAGAGAAATGATCATTAGTACAATGAAAGAAATCGATACGAAAAGCACAGATGTCCTGAAAATTACAAACTCCTTCTCAATTCATTTGTCATTAAGTCTTATACGGTTTGTTAAAATGTAAGGATAACGCTAAAACTAGAATAGTATTCATTCCTCAGAAAATTCTGGACTATAAAACTCATGAAAATAAAATTTGTTACCTATTGATTCCATTGTAAGGGCGAGAACAGGATTTTCCAACTGTTATATACATGTAAACTTTTATCCCCCGATCTGTTAAATTGGCGATTTCTTCGCCTTTCGACTTATACGTGAGAATACCAGGAATGCCAGGAAGACCAATACCACCTACCACAATTACAAATTTTCTTTCATCAAATACTTATAAAATCGATAATCGTTATTAAGGGAAATAATGCTACAAGAGCATACATCCGTTGCATGTTTTACATGTTTTGCACGTTAGAGTCATCTTCTCCAATGAATCCTTTTCTTCGCTGTCATACACCACCATAGCAGAAGCATTCGATCTCCAAGCATTTTCTAGCTTCTTATCAAAGTAACAACTGAAAATAAAACCCCATTACACATGGTTAATGTTAGTAAAAATGCAAAATATTCATATACCTCTTAGAATACATGTGCGACTACAATGAATTGTTTAATATTAACTCTTTTGAAGAGCAGGGAACCTCACATTTTTACAACCTCGTTAGTAATTTAAACCTGTTTCCTAACTTTAAATTGTTTTCAAAGCTTTCATGATAATATGATGAATATTAAAACGGAGTGGTTATATCATTGACTTGTAATACATTTGTAGTAGGCAACCAGAGCCGTTGGGCAACGAGCAATCTTTGCCTAGATTGTTTGAGCCGGTTTCCAGTTTAGAATTGCGCTTAACCCTATAGTTTGAATCTTAAACATGCACCGTTTGTTCTGATTTTTTTCCAGACATACATTTTTACAAATATATTGTAAATTTTAACCCTCATTTTATCATATTTTATACTTTCTATTTCATGAGAAGCTTGTGTTTAGGGTTAAAACTATGGAGTTAAGCAAAATTCCAAACTGGAAACCGGCTCAAACTGTCCTGGCAATAGGCAGTGGGTGTTTATTTCCCAACAGCTCTGGTTGCTTACGACATATTCATAAACATAAACGCATCACATATACTTACTAGTTTTAAGCGAAAAATAAACTCAATTTTAGGAGTTTAACACAATTAAGAGACGAATTTTACGTTCCTTCACTGAATAATGGATATATGGCATGCTATTAACAGTAAAATTCACCTTCCACGTTCAATAAGGGCAATCCATGGCTCCTTTGGTATTTCATTACTAAAAGGGTATTCACATCCAAAGTGATTAGGTTTTTGCGAGTCTGCAGTTGGTACTGACTTAACATGTACCACTAAACCACGGGCTGGAACTGCTAGCGGACCTGAGCCATATTTTCCAGTCTAAAAAAACAAGTATATTATTATAATTTTACACATTCACAAGAAATATTCAGTGCATATAATGTGCTTGACACAGTGACTGTTTGTATCAATGTGGGAGAAAAATCTTACCTCTTCTTTCTCAGTATGAACTTTTCCTCCAATGTAATATGTGAGATTAATGAAGGCATTGGTGCAATCGTTATCACGAAATTCTGGTCCTAAGGAGATTTCCGACGCAACTGCTGAGATATTCAAATACGCCGAAAAAATAACTCCGAGGGTAATAATAACCTTCAGTAAGCTAGCCATTGTTCCCACAATAAATTTCGTCAATTATCTAATTTCCTGCTGTTCAACGTTCTTTCTTCTTTCAACCCACTCCCAAAGGAATTGATCTGAATACTTTTTCTCTGCTCTGAATAGCACTGCTATTTCTTCTTTATGTTGCAGTATAGTTACAAACCACAGTGGCCTGAAAATCGGGATATGGTAGATGAGTAAACTGTAATTAGAATAGAAAACTTTAATTTAATAAGAAACACATTACAATCATGATTCTTTGAAGGTCTCACAGAAGTTAGAATCAATATTTTCTGCTGTGAAAAGTTAAATAATTTTTGGTTTCCAACTTTTTTGCACAACTCTTTCTGTATTGTATAAGACTTTCTCAGAAAATGTGAACAAAAAAGAAACTTCTATAAGAAACTAAAATGAACCAGCAGTATCGTAATAAACCAATTATTTTTCACTGTGAGTGTATGAAAAATAATTATTTTTAATAATCTAGCTTGCTTACCTGAAACTTAGTAAAATGTTAGGCTGTATAGGTATAAGGAATATATCTGACAGGAAACTGCTCTTCCAATTGTCCTGTGTCAATGGTCAGTGTTGCTTGCAACGATGTATCTGAAAGTAACCAAAATATGGTTTCATAAGTAAGTAATTTATACTGTATGGATTTCATCAGTATCAAGTGCTGTTCTTCAGAAAAATTCGCGATCTTTCTCTTGTCTGTTCTAGCAATTACTGATGAAATGTATGTATTCGTTTAAAAAGCGTTAAACAAATAATAAATAAATTACGAGAATGGATGTGTATTGATTATAAACTTAATTGGGGTGACTCGCTACATATTTACTGTGATCTTTACAATGAACATAATGTAAATAAAATGAAATAAGTATAATGTATATCTGTAACAGTATAACTGTTGACATATTAACAGTTCGGAATAAAATAGAATGTGCAAATATTGAGTGTCATAATAAACCGACAAAATCCTATGAGCAAATAATATTATATCCATCGGCCCAGTAAAACTTATCACGCAATAACACACAAAAGATAGATAATAAATAACGTTTTAAAACATGTTCCAAGTCATAGAAAATAAACAACTTTGTTCACGTCCTGGACTTTTGCAAAGAAATAAAATGTTATGGTGGTTGCTTTGAAATTGATATGAATGAAATTAAATTACATATTATTTTTTAATGCTAAAGCCAAATGATTGCAATAAGTTTAGGCAATTGTACGGATAAAAGTTGTTATGCTAGGGTCAATTATTATCACAAACCTCCTATTAATTTTCAGTTATAATTAGTTTCATATTCTATTTTTTGTCAGAGCGGCGTTGAAGTTCAGACACAAAACAGAAACACTTAATCTCATCTTACGCATTAAACTATACGAACCATCAAATAAAACTAAATCGGTAAAAAACCGGACGTAGACAAGTAACGAAGCGAACAGTTACACTGATGTGAACTATGACACACTAACATTAACTGTGACATCGATACGTAAAATCTGAAACCGTGTTAGCAGCCATATAATTACTACTGTATGACTAGTACATGTATTTAAAAATAACTTGTCATTTAATTGAAGGCATTGGCTGTCTACAAATTCAAACTTTTAGCGGATATGAATTTCAAACCTAAATAGAATTACATAGCAGTATTTTGTTGAGGCAGTATTGACACGGTAGTTAGTCTAAAAGGTCAAAGGTCATGAAGGAGTTGACCGATTGACCCCATCTGCAAACTTAGCCTTCCAATAAACCGCTAGAACACATACACTAAGTTTGAAGTCATTATCTCAAAAACCGTTCTTCAGGTTTTGTGCGAACAGACGGACAGACACGAATTTCCATACAAGTAACTTCGTTACTGAATAAAAATAACAGTACAAATTTATTATTATGTTGTTCAAGTGGCGTTGAATCAGTGAGATTAATTTTCATTTATACGATAGTTAAAACCGAAATATAAGTTTATGCGACCACAACAGAGACGGATAGACCTACATATTATTGTACATGCATATTATTTGCACACACTATCAATCTATTCAATCTATATCTGAATTGTTTACTTGCTTCTTAATTTAGATAATTGGAAATAGAACATGTATGCATTCAAATGTTAACAATTATCGTATTATTTGCTGATAGTGATAACTGATTAGAGCTAAAAATAAAATGTAAGTTCTATATTGTCCTAAATATAGGTCACCTACTCAGAGATACATGTGGAATGCTGTAATAATTGTAACACATACATTCAATTATTATTAAAAAAATTATATTATACTGCATACTACTAAACTACTACGTCCCATTGTCTCATCGCGTCGTATCATTGTATACATTGTCTGAGTCTGAGGCCTTCAACTTTCAACAATGACGTGTGTAGACTGTAATGGATAATAAAGAATTTTATTTGGTCATAAGAATAAGAGTGAACCAAAAGTAAATGGTCTACACAACTAGAAAACATTTTGTTTTAGTTTTAACTTGGGTAGTCATACTCCGCTCATATGAATGTCACCTTTTTATACTTGCTAATATCCCATTTGATGTAAAACCAATTCATTCTTTAAAAAAATTACACAATAACTGTTTTCACAATTAGTTCTTTACTTTTTCGGTATTGCAAAATTGGCCAACTTTAATTCGTCAACATTTGTTAGCGATTGGGTTGTTTCTTGCAGTTGCAGCTTTACTAAACTGTAAAATTAAACCGCTTTTACCTATCTATACTGACACTGAAGTATTATTACTACATTATTAATATTTAATCGCAGAAAATCTCACCTCACCACAGTACCTACACAATGGATTACTATTTAAAAATAACTTACTTGGAAAATATCACTTCCACAATGTGATCAGTTATCACTATACTATCAAAATAAGTGAATATTTAATTTTATGTGTGGATATTGTATTAGGATCGAAAATAGTAGTTTCACAATCTGGGTAAGAATTATCAAGTACGAGTATATTCATAATCAATGAAACAATGATGCACCATAATTTTCAATGCCATGATTTTTACGTAATGTTAATGAATGAGAATAAATATAGGTTGACTAGGCTAACTGTTAACTGCTACTGGTAGGTATGGTATTTATATTATGCACTGTGATTATTGTTTCTTTGTCTTTGAGTATGGTATACAATGCTTATTACAGTTATTACTAAATACCATTTATAAATATATAGTCAACTAAACACCAATTCGTCCTTTGTCTTTGCACACACTGATACTCTGTGGTTTGGAGAGTCTTTTGATACTAAACAGAAAGTATTATAGATACTGCAATAATATTAACGACTTATTTACTTGGCTGAGTGTGTACTCTACCACGCTCATTAACAATCAGCAATTAAAGCTCAACGTAAATTATTATTGGGTCTACTTTATACAAAACTACAAAGAAAAAATATTTCCTGTGTATAAAATTACAGTTACCTTTATATGTATATTAGTATAACCGATTAACCTCCTGTCCAATGTCACAGTTTCCAGTTATGGCTCTAGCTGATTTCCGGGAACAACAGATTTATAAACTTATTCTTTCTCAAGTTCCAGACAATTAACTGAATGATTTTGCATATTATTATTATTCTAACCACTTCTTTCACTGTGACTCTTCTGGGTTTTACTATAAAAATGTATTAATCGTGTACATATATTGAGAATTTCTTGTTTACGTCGTTTTCTTCGTCGTTGATGTATTTTGAAAACGGATACATTATCCATAAATACCAACACGAATGGAAAATGATCATCATGAGAAAAACGGGGATTGACTTTTTGAATTATAAACAATAACTGAACAAGTCACTGTGATGACTGAAAATGATGGTTTCTGATGCCAATTATTAACTAGCAAATAAACTAATTTCAAAATAGTTATCAGTTCAAAATGAAATTGTAGAACACAGATAAGAAAATATGAAGTTTTAGTAATGAGGCACTTGTAGCAATAAAAGAATTTTCTGCTTCACTTGATGTATGTGTTGTCTATTTTGTTGGTAATAACGGCTGGCGTGGTAAATAATGAATCAATGTTGGTCTTTATATAAATTATGAGTCACAGACAGAAATATTGGACACCATTAACTAATTACTTTGTAGCAAGTGAGAGGAATGACTGAATCTAAAAGCCAAAAATGATGCACACAATCAACAATGGCTTTAGTTAGTCCATGTGTGATTTAAAGTTAATATAGTTTTAATTGTCTATTGAGTCTGTTCTGTGGCTGAACTTGAAAGCGTTGATAAAGGTTATTACGGTGCACAGTTTGATAATAGCCAACAGCTAATGTGCATTAATAACATCTTTATAGTAACGAGGCAATTACTAGCTAACATTTAAAAGTTTCTTTGCGATGTAACAATTTATTATTTATGTTCAATGTTTACCACCAAGAAAGTAACCTTAGTAGAACCTTACCAACCTTTAATACATTAGCTTAGCTTAGCGCGAAACCCACATTTGGTTTTGGTAGTGGTAGAAAATTGTTAGTCTGACTCTGATTCTTAAATCCAAACAAAATTCCACTTTAATAGTACTTCCTATTTTTCTCAACCCATCTAATACAACTAGTAGATGCCAGTAGTAAAATATTTTTTCCAAAAAAACTTTAATTGCAAAGATTTAATATCTTTAATGTAAAGTTTTCAGAAATACAATTATGAAATGCCTCTATGTATATCTATCTACTACAATCTGTATGAAACAGCTAATCGCTATAGCCAGTAGATATAAATCGGAGCAGATTATTGTTCAAATTCAGATGATGAGTAGGAATCGGGATAAGAGTCCCAGATTAGTATGCAAGTAGAATATATTAGAATCAGAACACAAATTCAATCTTGTCAGAAAGGAGAGAAAATATTTTAGTGTAGGCCAACCTATGTATTAAGCCAAATGAAAAATGAATACTGTTATGGTGTTTGGTAAATGAATGAGATTTTTGAGATAATCAAAATATATTATTAAAGGCAAGTCCGGAAGTAAAGCCAAAACCTTTTTAGGACCAGGCTGGTATACCATATTAGAAGAATATTATTTGCACACTAAAATCAACGTGTGTTGCAGGTCGGCAGGCGGAAGGTATTTGTAACAAAGTTACCTATACACAGGTTGTAACACAAACCTAACACTCCGATACCGATTTTGCAAATTATTCATGTCATCTAACAACTGCACTGCACTACTTTTACAGTCAATAGAAAAGAATACGCCATTCTTACGCTGGTTAGGGTATTCTATTATTGACCTTAGAAATAATCATGATGTTCATGAAACAATCATTCATCTATGTTACTATTTAGACTGTGTTGGAAGTTCTTACCATGTAATCGCTTCAGTAAATATTATCAGGGTCAATTCAATGATGACAATCTTGCTTTAATTACTCTTGAATGAATCAACATCATCCATGAATTGTTTTTTGCCGTCGGGAGCACAACAAAACATTTTAAACACAAGGCATTATTTTATTAATTGTAGAAGTCGAAGAAGATGAGACGACAACGACAAGCTAAATAGGATTTGCTATATTCAGGTTAATAGTCTCTTTTCTGTATTTCAGTGCAGAAATTATTGATTTGCCACTTACTCCAGGCACTAAATAAACACTATTTGCTCAAAAGACTCGGAAGATGATACGTGTGATGGGTTTTAATTAATTAAAGTGGTAGTTCTTGTAATTAAAAGCTTGTCAATGTTGTAAACCACATATAACACTGTTCTACGCACGTTTAATATTAAACTGCTCTAAACAAACACGACTAAATTCATTGGGATATTCACACTTGATACTTTAATATGAAATTCAGAAATAGTATTAAAATATTGTTCGTCTCATTTAAACAGTGAGCTAAATTAAACGCTGTTTGATGCACTGATGAAAGTAGCAGATGTTTGATCGATGGCAACTTGAGACTATAATAATACTAGCACACCGTTATCAAACTATCGACTAACTATATATCCACATTTGATATGTATTGACATATATTTTGTAAATAATTATTGATTTAAATTTGCAGCTTAAACAATGTTCTATTTTGTTCACATAACAGTAACAGTTAAAAAAATATTATATGTTAATGTACTGGACATACATAATTATTATAGTTGCTGGCAGATGTGTTACAGTGCGTTCTCTACTTATGTAAAATAAATGTTGGAATGAATAGTTAATGATAATGATAAAGAAAGGACAAACAGGGAGGTCTTTTGTACAGCAAGGTGAACAGATTATTTATCACCGTGACGGCAATTAGCAAATGACCACTTTTGAGAATGTGGAGTAGATTTATAATATTTTATTTCGTAGTATAAATATTTGCTAAGTTGAGTATGGCACCAGATTATAAATTAATTACAATTTACAATGTACTCAATTCACGGTTTTCTCCGTTGCTGCTTTCTCGCTCTCTCTCTCTCTCTCTGGATCCTTGACTTTCTTTATAACCTCCTTACTGTGTACGGCAACTGTAACTACTCTAATAGTAACGACTAGTCAAAAATAACTGTACACATTCAAGTTGAGTAGCAATACCTGATAAAGCCCTTTAAACAGTAATTTCGGGAGGAAACCTCATAGAAACCAAGCAGCCCGTGGCAAAACAACAACATGTACGAGACAAAAGGATGTATCGTGATCGTGAATTCAGCCATCCATTTAATTCCAGCCAACATGGAGAATATAGTCAAGAATATACTGCGCATATAATACATACCCTATACTACTAGAGCCGTCATAATCTGCAAAACTTCACTACCCGGACTCGATCCTGTGATTTAAGTCTTTAACCGACTGCCAATTTCGTACACACAAGAAGGAGACTCCAGAAAATATCTGTTTGAATGTTCTGGGATTCATTTATTTAATAAAGTTTTTTTTTTAAATTTTTCATACCACCATTTCTTAAATCAATCAGATTTCATAATCATATTTAAAACGCTACCCTGAACGAACAAATTGATTTATAGCAGTTATAAAGCCTTAAATCAATTTTAAATCTACAAGGCGTTTTAAAATTTATAAACACTTTTAATATTTACTATTTCGTGTGCCAAAATTACCTGGATAACAACCTAAACAACACATTCTATTACAATTTAGGTATGAATAATATATTAACTAATATTACATAAGGTATCTCAAAGCTACGACTTAACAGGTTCTAACCCGGGTCGGGGTACGATTTTCAACTCTATTAACTGAAAGGCTACCACCATACAATACAAGTTATACTAAAGAGGGGCTGCCCCGAACTGTCTGTCCTTGTCAAAATATCAGATGAAAGATAAGTCAGAATGAGAAAATAGCCATAGTTTATTCTTTCATATTATGTTTTGTAAAAGCAGCTATCTATATACCATGTAATTACAGTAAGCTATACTCCCGAATTAATTTTGAGTCTGAATGTCAAGTAGGTTTTAAATGACCTACTACAAGTGTACAATTTTTAGAAAAATGTTAGCAGTATAAACTCTAAAACTATGCGATAATTGAGTTTAATTGATAAGCTTAAATTATTCTATGCAATTTTTACTTGACAATCATTCCGTCCGTTAAAATTCCATGTGGATGGAAAACTGTCACATCGTAGTTTACATTTTCAATTATGTAATTTAACTCCCCATTTTTAATTCCGTTGGATGCAGTAATATCCATGCAATATTTATATTAGGGACATTATGAACATGACGGATTTTCGGCACTATGCAGATCGATAAAATTTGCAATTTCAGCAACATTCAAATACGACAAACATAACAATCAGCTATATAACCCTACTAGCATTCGGTGTGGGAATGCACTGGTTGTCGTATGGTGGTGGTAATTTTATATTGCAGAGATAAAGACAATCAGTCATGCCAACATAACCTTTCCCATAACCCTATGTAGATATCTCGGTCGCCTATAGCTATGCGTATATGCACGGCATTAGCATTACATATAGTAAAAATGAATGTAAGTTGCTTGCAATGACGCTTTCCCCGTTGTACTTTCATCTCCTCCAGTTTCTACGTACGCAATGAACAGGAGAGAATTTCCACGGCTTTCTCTCTCCACTCCCTCAGACCTGTCTCAACGCTTCCACCCAACACTGCGCTTTGCGGGACGTTGCCAGCCCTTGGCCGACTTCACCGACTCTTCTGCCTCTGCGTCGCTTTCACCCACTCCGATTTGCTGCACTGCAATTCCACTGCACACACAACTCCTTTTCTGTATGCTTTTCCTACATGTTTATTTCATGTATTATTTCTATACATACATAATGTAACACAGAATTCTCCTAGAATGACTACAATTTAGATATACATAGAATATGTCTAAATATAGGACGAAATTCTGTTCCAGTTGTAATATTTAAAAATATTTACTCATTGGGGGATTGGCACTCTCACAGATATTCAGCTAATGAACCAAATGAACATTATAGATGCGTTTTCATAGGGAACGAAAATACCACGCTCATTGGTTTGTCTGGGTTGCTTCGGGTAATAGGCTTTTGGAAATTGGTTTGTTATACCAAAGACATCAATAATTTCCAATCTCATGCATTTTTTAGTATATTTTTCATTTTTCTTTCTATAGTAAATTAAACACTTGTTTTATAAACAATTATAAGCAAAATTAATGATATTTTATATGAATTCAAGTAAAAAAATTATATAATTTTCATAAGAGCGATTTGAAAAACCCACTTGGATGGGTTTTTTAATTTTTCGATCACCCAAAAAACTCATACCCAAGGGTTTTGGGTATGAGTTTTCAGTGTGTTTTGCACAACTGTGGGAAGTTAGGCTCTGGTGTATGTATATGATTTCGGGACGTCTCTTACAATCTACGTGTATACAAATTGTGGAAGTGAAATAATTTTGTGCGATTAGATATCACTGCTTCGAGTTGAGTAATTTTTAGTTAATTTCATTTCAGTTATCGGCATGAAATAAATAAGTCACGATTTTTACATACACCAGAGGAGAGCCTAAAATTCCCACTACTACTGTTTTACACAGTTATTTTCATAGCTAGTTTATCTAGCATAATATATGCCATAAAATTGTGATCAAACGTTGATACTTGAATAAATGCAGGATTTGCACGGGTTGTCCCAATATTTTACATGGGGATATGTCAAAAGTGAAAGTTGCGCTCCTTCTCACACTTTTGGGGGAAATAAACGTTTGGACATTTATCGAAATTTTACGGTGATACGTTTTTGACCCTGGGTAGGATGCAGAAACTAAGACTCCGCTTGAACATTGCCATTGGGCAGTGATAGTCTCATTTGGCTGTATGAAGTATGATGTATTTTTAAGCAGGTGGTGTCATCGTCTCGATGAATATTAATGCAATTAAGACATTGTCCTGTGTCCATAATACTCACGTGTAATGTTCAACAATAAATACCATTATAATTATAACTCTAAAGCTAATTAGGCAGATTACACGAGTCTCATGCTTAGAATTACAATAAAGTATTCAGACAGAGATGAAACTGTAGCTTCATCACATTTTCATACCATAATTCTTTAAGTTACTGTTTTTCATTATTTATTTCTATGCATTTTGTAGGAAAATGGTGCAGAAACTATACCTACTTGATTTTTAAAATCCTTATTTTGTCAGCAAGTGACAACTACATTTTAATTACTTTTTTTATAACTTTTTTTATAATTTTTGCTTTTTAATTTGACTCATTTGACGGTTGTATATAATATTAGTATTATGGTTAGTAATTTACAAGCCTTTCATTAAAAGACTAATTATATTGCATAAAATATTCCAAACCCTAATAATATTAATAATTGTGTTATGCTTACGGATTTGAGAATGGAGAGTCTAGGCGTCTTGGTCCATTGTCCGTAAATCTTTAGAATTATGTATCTACTACCTACAGCACACATTTAAAAACTTGTCATAGCCCGTTTTTCTTGAGGGATTTGAACCATAATTCTTTACTCTCCCGTTGATTACTTTTCTGGATATAACTATAGCATAGCCATGATAATATACTGTTACTATTATTGGCTTACTTCACCAGGTTCTTTACCTTGAACATAAGTTTGAGGTCATTTTAATACATTTTTGCTTTCTCTTGAGTTGTCAGGACATGCTATGTATTATGAATGAGCGTTCAGAGTCCAGATCCTGAGTGTTCCACTAATTCTTCTCAACGGTGACATTTCTGCAAAGTATAAAGCATACCAAATTACCGACAAATACCAACACTCGATCTACTTTCATGCAACTCACGTGTGGGATTTTTTATGTTGCCTTTCATAATTGACACAAAAACATAGTTGTGTAGGGTATAAGTAAAACATTGCATTGTATTTATATAGCTTTTCAATGTGTAACAGTCTCATTGAATCAGTACAGTGTAAAAAGTTAATCCTCTTGTGTCGCTTTTGACTAGCTAACTTTTACAATTACGCTATCACGTTTCTCGTTGCATATTGATATCAAAAATTCCAACTTTGAGTAAGGTAGTGTATTAGTAGTAAATTATACTCAGGTATTTGCATGTTCTAGCTAGGGCTTAGAATATAAGCATTAATGTCGAGAAAGGCGATATTATACCGAAATACCAACTAGGTAAGCTGAGGAAAAGAAAGGCAGAGGGTTTTTGGCAACACATAATGCATGGTGCAGTAGTAAAGTAGTATAGCCAAAGAACGAATTAATATTTACAAAAATTTTCGATCAGACGATGCATTTAACTCAAAAAGGAATAATTTATTTGTTAGTAATTATACTGCTTTCACTTTTGTAAAAGTTAAATTTATTAATTCAAGTTTAAGTTTAAAGATACATATTTTGTGAAGTAGTCTAATATTTATTATTATTTTTATACATTTTTGGTGCTAGAAATTCAATTTGGTAAGCTTAATTGTATATTATTACATGTATGAAATAATGCTGGGCGATTATAATAAAATGCTAGGATTCATTTTCACCATTAAATCACCATCAAAAGAGTCGATTTTAAGATCATTAAAATACAGTTTATTCCCATTGTATAAATGTCTGCATTTGGTTAGTTGAAATTAATCATTCCATTGAATAGTTAGTTACAAATTTCTTTTTAATAATTTTTTATGTTACATGGTTTGAAGTTAGCACATTGCAGATCACAGATTATTCTTATTATATTATAGCTTAGTACTTCATTGTATATTGGTATAAATTGCGTCAGTTGTAATATCTGTATTATATTTGTTACTCAGTCTCATTCTTTAATTAATCATTAAGCACATTAAGTAAGCCAGCAATCATAATAATATTATATGTTACCTACGTCAATGAAACATAACAAGGAATTAATGAAAATTCCCATGAAAATGAGCACAATACTTGTGAAAGTATTAAACTCAAGGAATGATACATTGTGAGTGTTACAATTTTATAATGTTTCATGTGTTTATGCATAGTGTATAATGTCTATAATATTAATAGGTTTCGCAGTAATAGTATATACTATATACAGATAAATATAGTTCAATTAAAATGTCTAATTGGAGCGAATAGTAAATAACATATAATTGTAATTAGCCGCACACTGGAAACACGATACTTATTGTGACAACAACAATTTATACAACAACTTATAAAATTTTAAATATACATTCGGTTCCACACAAATGACCGATTTATTACAATTAACTCATAGTATTCATATTATATACGTACTCGTAGAATTCAAGGAACCTCCACATTCAAATGTTCATGCAATTTCGTTTTCTGAATGTTGCAACACCACTTTATAGTAGCAGTTGTGATTAAGATTCATACAGAAACACTGGGCGGATTTTGTTGAGGAAATCGACGCTATGCCTCCATAAAATTAATGGGCATAGCAATATGAATAACAATTAATTTAGATAAAACGCAACTGAGAGATTAATACGAAAGATAGTTAAACACAAATATTATTTTGTCTTTCCGCGTCGAAAGTTGGGCAAGCTTTCAGAAAACCGGATGCAACAATGGAGTTATACCATCTTGAAATAGCTGGATATTCTTTCAAAGCGTCTTCATTTAGAATATCTTTTAGTGCGTATAAAACCTGGCGATCCTTGTCCGTTGGTTTATCTCTAGAAAAATGTTTCAAAAATTTCATTTAGTTTTGTGAGTCTTGCTACATAATTGCATTCCAAAAGTTTCAAGTTTAATATTATTGCTAAAGTTCATTGTCCCAATAAAATATGTATATATTATATTATACAATATAAGACAAGAATACTTACCCTTTAATAAATACGATGCAGTTGGAGCACTCTTCGAAATCTTCATCCCTGTCTTCTATTGACGCGGCGGTAGTAAACGATTCCATGTCGCAATTGTCATCGTCATCCAGGCAATCATCTTTACTGCACTCAGACAGAGTTCCTTCTAAAGAATCTGCGCCAATGATTGAATTAGCACTAGATCCAGATGTATTCATGACATCTCTATAATCCCAACACAGTCTTTTAATGTTCATTTCCACGCAATTCTCTGTTACTGGGGACAAATTCATATTCTCCGTTTGGAATTCTCCTAAATCAGACTTTTTCGCCCAGCTGCCTTCTATATGTTTATAGCCACTTCCAATTACTGGACTCTTTTGCAACATGGTTGAGCTTTGATCAGGCACGCTTTCTACAGAAGAAGTGCTGAGCAACTTCATTTCTCCTAATCCTATATTACAGAGGTTAAAATGTGTTGTAATTAAAATTGCACATGATTATACGTTGAAATTTAAGTATATTATTAACATGCATTACTTTCTGCTAAGAAATCGACACTATCCGGAGAGTCGCCGAATCCTAAATCGTCATATCGTCTCGACTTTGAATTAAAAAATAGATTCCTTTTGATCGGTGTATGTTGATCAAATAAAACATCCGGTTGTTCTTTGTCTTCACATTTCAATGCATTCATTAGCAGAACACACAAATCCTAAAATCACATGGAAAACCTGAATAAAAATTGCAAGGCAAAAACATACCTAGTGTTAAATTGGAATAATTCTTACCTTAGATCTCTCTTGCTCCATCAAATACGTTTCCAATAAATCGAGTCCCTTGGGGGTTTCAAGGTTGCAGAACGCTTCCAAGAATGGCCAATATTCTGTCCATGGAACATTAAAAGTTTTAGCGTATTTGCGACACACTCTTTCCAAACCTTTGACTCCGTCTTCCATACGTAATGACATGTCCACCTTGGATTGGTTGCTTATAGACTTGGTTGGCGTGACAGGTAAAACAAGATCTTTAGATGAATATATTGGGGATCCTGCTAATGTTTTCACGGGTGACACCGCTGGAGAAACGTCGCTTGGAGGTGTCCTGAACCCTCTTAGTACTGGTGAAGCGCCAGGACTCCGATATGGACTTAAGGGATTTTCAGCAATTTTTCTGCCAGTACTTCCTTTCAATACATAGTAAAACTCGGTTGCTTGGTCTTTAGACATAGGACCAGCATAAGACGTTATTGTTGCAGGCTCCCCAGACTGCGTAGCGGGCAGAAGATCTTCATCACATATTCCGAGCATTTCATCCTGTGAGCGAAAAACATTTCATTAACTTTTGTAATAATATTCAGTATTCAGCAGGAATAAAATTTAATTAAAATTACGATTAATAACTAATATATTTTAAAGCAACTACCGGCAGTGTTGACAATGGTCCTAAGAAGAATTTGGGAATGCATTTTCCAAATGATCTCCACGAGCCATAAAGTCCCACTCGTGTGTTTGCGCTAAAAATATCCCGCCATAGAGGAACGATATAAGTATCATTCAATAATTGAAGTATTTCATTTTTCTTTATAGCTTCTTTTTCTCCCCTATAACGACTTCCAGCGATCTTTTAAAAGAATGTCAATGTTACATTTTTTAATGTTGTGGCTTATAAATTGATTTACTTTATTTTAGTTACCTCAGCTGGAGTCATTCCCTGGTCATTCTTAGGCTCTAACAAACATAAAGGGTGAGAAATAAGAAGTTTTAAAACACCGATCGAATTGAATTTGGCAGCGAAGTGCAATGGCGTCTCCAATAGCATTTTGTCTGGAGTGTTTAAATAAGATGTATTTAAATGGTTGCATCTCTCACTGAAAATAAATATTAAACCATTAAAATATACAGTTTTATCATGACACTGCACCAAAATATAGTAAAGCATTGAGCATGACTTCATACATTCGTATCACAGAATTATCTTGAGGATATAAAAGCTTGAACAATGCAATATCAGAAATCTTCGTTAATACAATTTCAGCTGCTTCGACATTGTCTGATTTAGCGGCAGCGTGAAGGGCATTCATTTTCGTTCCTTCATGTACTGCAGGAGCCAAGTCACAATCCGTACAAAGCAATCTGGGGTTCGATGTAATAGCGTCTAAAAACTTTCTGTTATCCTTCCTTGTAATATATGTGTTTAACAAAGCAAACTCTTGAGGTTTAGGGGTAGGATAAACAGTGACTAATACTTCTTCATTATTACTGCGTTTCTCAACTGGTCGAAGAGTATTTGGTAACGAAGCACGTCCTACAGGTTATTCATTTCATTACTTTTTATTTCAACATTTCGCTAATAACAAAAACTAATTGACAACTGATAAGTTTTTAATAAGGCGCTGATCAGTGTGAAGATTAGCAATGCACATCATCCACTGTTCATACGTAAATACAAAATAAATTACCTCTGGGGGCTGGTTGCGATCGTAAGGGCGTGCTACATTGAGGACTGTCTGGACTTTTCAGAAAACTAACGGCATCTTCGTAATTCGGGAAAGCGCGGAACCTTGCATGGGAATTTCTTTTCAACAAAGGCATCAAATCTTTGAGGTTCGTAACTATTACGGGTTTATCTGAAATTTAAAGAAAACAATTAGTCTTAATGTGGTAAGGCATAAGAAAGATACTTAAAAGAAAGTCAAATTCATCAATTGGATTTATTGTTGGCAGTTGACTCCAGTCATTGCAAACCTATTTTCAGAAACAAAATCTAATACAAACAATCTGAATACAATTATGTAAGTACAAAAAATACCTTGAGTAATTTTGGCATCTTCCTCTGGTATAACTAGAGAAAAATATGATTTGACGTCCTTCTTATTTTCAGCGAATTCCTCCATTATTTGTTGATAGCGAAGCAAATTTTAAACAATCTTGACGAACTGAAAAAAATCAATCAATGATAATCATTAGAATCAAATCTATTAGAATGTAACAGCTGATAAACACACAAATTCCAACAAACAACAAACAAAGGATTAACAAATGCTGCAGAAATTTCATAATTCTGAAAATTGCCAGTTCTTGATTGTAAGTTTGAAATGTTATCATTCTTACAATCAACACCTGTCAGCTGTATCATTATGTTCATCTACATATGACAAATGTAAATTATTTAACACACTTCCAATGATTATAAGTGTTGCAAGCCGACCTTTTTGAAATTACGAAAAGTGACGTGACGAAGCCTAAAGCTGACAGCACCGATTTTGCCACAACTCTCACAAAAGAACACAGATACGAAGAAAAACAACGAACAACTGAACCCACGGACTGATATAAATAAGTTTGAACGTCAATTTGACAAACCAAATATTGCTTCGCGCCTAAATTCGTTATCGCAGTCGTAGCAACCGACGCAAGACGGTGAACGCAGAGATTTACTTTATGAATTATATTATTAGGATTCTCTTGAGATGTCTTCAGATGTCGAGATGATCTTATCCTGGTTTTTCAACCTCAACCCAACTTACCCAACCCCAAGTACAAGGCTGAGTAATATTTAAAACCCCGACCCCAAATGACAAATTACTACAGAACCCCGACCGACACCCAACCCTAAACTGTCAACAGACAAATATTTACCTGTTTCTTGGGACAGTAAATAATTTCAGTGTAATTAGTCCTTCAGGGTTGAAATATTGCAGTAACTTGGGGAGGTTTAAATCGTATCGAACATGTTCCGTATAATGTTGGCTCCCGAGCTCTTATTAAGCTCTTAACCAGCCGAGCCGTTAACGAACAGAGCCGTTAACGAGCCGAGCCTGTATAGAGCGAGCCGTTAACAAACCGAGCGTTTTTAGAGCGAACCGTTAACGAGCCGAGCCGTTAACGAGCCGAGTCCTTATAGAGCGAGCCGTTAACCAACAGAGCTGTTAACGAGCCGAGCCGTTAACGAACAGAGCTGCAAACGAGCCGAGCCGTTAAAGAGCTTAGTTGTGCGTACAAACACTAGCTAAGCGAATAAAGTGTCGGCTGGTGCGAAATTTGCTTAGGTGCCCAGCTTAGCTCTTTAACGGCTCGGCTCGTTAAGAGCTTAACAAGTGCTCGAGAGCCAGCATTAGGAGCTCTAAGGTAGAGGTTTGAAAACTCAACAACATTAGTTCCGTACTAACAGTTGGTTAAGTACTCGAACACACCGGAATTGAGAACTTTCTGAATGTCCCCTGAGAAAATATCGTCAAACAATCGGAGAAACGGCTTTGCACTTGGCTCTCGTATACATACAATAGAGATTAACTTAAGTACGTAAGGTCAACAGTTGAGATTGTAACACGATGTTTTCTTAGGGGACATTAAAAATATCCTCTATTTCAGCGAAGAAGTTCCCTTGGTCATCTGTATCTGTACAGGGTCCCCTGGTTGATTAAGAGTATTTTTTTAAAAATTGGCAGTACTTATGGATATATCTAGTACTCACATGTGCCTTTCTTTAATGTTTAAGATGTGTAAACTTGACTGCGTAAATTCGTTACCAAAAGGGCAATCATCTTAAAATATTTCTGAAATCCTATCCCGCCAATCCCGCATATTTGTACTTTTCTCTGTATTGTAATATTTTTAATGATTTTAAGTGAGGTATTAAGTATTATTTTTAATTTTATGATGGTATTTTTAATATAATAAGCTTTTTTATAAAAGCGCGACCCCAAACAAACTTTTTCAATCCGATTCCAACCCAATCCCATACTTCACGGGGCTCAACCCCAACCCCGGATAAACCCCAAGGTTGAGGTTAACTCTAGGGTTGGGGTTTACAGATCTATGAGATATTAATGCACAGATAAACCATGAAAGCCTAGTACGAAGTGTAATTTAAAGCTGAGTAATGAGCCGTTCCCCTGTTCGCTGATAGTAATGTAATAAATTCATAAAGTTGATAACAATAATATCTGCAAGCTCCCCTGTGTATAACCGCGTGTAAGGGTGCGTGTGAGTAAGATGGTTTTTTCATTCCACAAGTATTATTTAAGGACTTGGTGTTGGAACTGAAGGTGTCAAACAAAGTAAAAATAGGAATGATACCACGCCAGAATCGCATCATTGGCATGGTGCACTTTTACACTCCACATAATAATATATAAAACAAAATATTAATATATGCACATTGCCCCGCACTGCTTTCATATTTTCATGGAATTAGTAAATATTATTTTCTGTGCAAGAGAAACATTAGGGGGAAGTAAAACATACCCACCGAAATACCGAAAACTGAAGTTAAGATTGTATTATAAATACAAATAATACTAAAATCCATATAGGTCATGAATAATGATGAGGTATATATTGTGTCTTAAATACTAAAGCTTGTGAATTAATAGCCATTGAACGCGTTTCCTACATGGATGAGTTTATTTCAAAAAACACATACTCAAGATTATATTTATTACCGTTAATATTATGGAGTACTAAAAATTATAACATGTACTGTAGGTGTTCTATTACATGTAAGATGTAAGTATAAGATACCAATAAAACAGGTAATCCGTCGGAGCTGCAGAATCTAGTACCGTCCTTAACTACTTGTTTGTGAGCACAACACCAGGATTGGGAAACGATTTAAAAATTGTACGAAAATGAACTGCATTTTCTAGATTAGTATTTGTGTAGTTTTGTACTGAATCGGAGATTTCACTTCACAAACTCTTTTCGAGTACACTGCTTGGATTGGTAAGGTTAACTAGGAGCTTAGTTAGGGATTTATTTCTCACAAAACAGGGTTAATGTGACCTGTAAGGATTCTCTCAGATTCTGCACTTCCGTAATGAACATTCTCCGGTCTGTAATTTGGCAGGTTTTACGAAGCGAAATTAAATTAAAAACATTCAACAGTTAATATTAAATAAAAACAGATTTAAACTTAAATTTAAATAGATAAGTGTGCCTGGAAATCTATCAACGAACCAGTTTGACTTCATGCGAAATTGGCTGTTTATAATCACCCTCGTGAATTCACAACCACCAACTCTAAACTCTATTGTCATTATTTAGAAAACATTTCTATGGTTAATTAAATACATTATTCAAGCGTAACATAGTCCGTCTATTATGCAAAATCATATTGTACTGCAATTTCTGAGTATTTACGGGTAAAAATCTATATTGAATAATCACTCTTCCAAAATTAGCACTTAGCAGCCCAACTTGGTCACAAACGGTAACATGGTGCCAAAAAGATATAAAAGTGAAACGCCATTTTATTTGAACCTTGACGTTGGTTTATTGGTCACTGAATCATTTTTGTGCCATGGATTGCAGTTAGTGGAGCTAGATTTCCAGGCACAACTTTAAAGAACAATTCGATTTTTACTAATGAGGTTTAACCAAAAAAGAAAATATTTGGTCTGAATTAGTTTAACCGTATTCAAAACAAATACATATTAGCATAAATTGAAGGTTAGGTCAATTACAGTTCTGATGTAAAAGAAGCAGTCAAAATCTAATCTAGTTTTCGCAAATATATAAGTTTTCATTGTAAACAAATGTAGGATGTATTTTTAAATTTGACAAGAGACATACTTGATAGGATAAATTAATTCTGAAGTATTTGATGCATTGCATACTTACATTAGTTACGGCACAAGAATCGGATAAGGGACAACCACGTCATGCACACCGAACATTTAAACAAATACACGTAAACATCTAATAGTTCTATCTACCTAGTACAACGGAAACAATTGCGTCACACTGACAGCCACACTACATTAACTATTGTAATTACCTTATAACGAACACCTGGTCTACATCGCTAGATATATTATAAACATAATATTTTTTAATATATTGATGTACTATACCTGAGTACATTATGTACTTAATGCATTACACCACGGTTACAAGAATGTGAGAAACATTATGTGCAAAAGCCGGAAATAAAAGAAATACTGCGTACGAGCTTATCAAAGTATAAACCAGAAAATCTTGGTATAAAATACGCCACTGTAGTTACACACAAAGCAAACCAACTTGAGAAAAATGCTGTTCACTAATTCACTACCTATAAGTAGCATGTAATTATATATCTAAATCTAAAGCACAACATCCAGACTTATTTCACAGTCAATGGCCCACATTTCCATTCGCCACATGGAGTTCTGCGTATGTCACCAATCCACGATAGATGAAATCATATTGTGCCTAATTCAGAATTAAGTAAACGTCAGTGATTTGGTTTTAATGTGGTAAGAAATTTTTATTTATTAAAATATTCACTTACGAAGTTTCTAAAAAGTCCTTGTCGTTGGGAACGTAATTTGCGAATCGCACTGAATACATCGACTCGGGGCTCATTCATCATTTGTTGTACAAGTATAGTCAATGCTACAAATATACAACTCCGATCCGCTCCATCACTATCAAACAAAACGTTAAAAACATTAGCCAATTAATATGATGCATTAACTAAAAAGAATGAAGGTAAAGCCAAACAAAGAGGTCACAATGATATTGTACTCAACACCAAAAGGTCTCGTTTTTCAGTCCCTTAGAAATAATTGTAGAATATAATTGCAGAAATAATAATCATTCAATCAGTAACCAATAATTAGAAGCAATTCCAAATAACTTAACGAACCTGCAATGGACAACCATCGGGCCACAACTCTTTTCTAATATTTCTTTGTGTTTGAATGTAGTGACAATCAGTTCCACAATTCCACGATCCACTTGAGGAACTTCACACTCTCCCACCGGCCACCCATTGTACTGGAACTGAGTCACCAAACAGGAGTCTTCTGTTTTTGTGTTGGACACAGTGAACTCTCGTCTGTAGTAGAAAGGAAAGCTCTGGCTTTGCATATATTTGACTTTAATATAGTCATGACTGGTTTCCTGATCCTTTTCCGGCCAGTAGCGAGGACATTTATCTTCACCTGTCTCAGACAACATCACAATACTACGAACGTTCTGCTCAATAATCATTCGCCAGAAATCCCCGACAGTTGCTTCCATCGGATCTTGAGCTATGATGAACTGTTCCGAATTGTCGTAGCCCTAATCAACAAATGAACAAAGCTTTAATGTTAAGTACCATGGAAAATATAAAAACACAAAATAAGGCAGAATTTGATACCCTCAGAGGAGGTTACAATCAACAATACCCATTTGAACTCGTCGAAAACTAACCACGAACCCTTTTAATATTATGCATTTGACTACGTAGGTAACTGGATAACGAACATAATACTAGTTATGTATGTACTTGTAATTCTTATATTGTCCATAAAAATTCATAATTTTCCAACCTCAATGAAAGACGCATTGATGTACGTGCAAATTTCCTTGTTCGGGCCTGGTATGGGTGAAAGTATAACTCGAGTCCTGTCATATGGAATTACAGTTTCGTGTCGGTTTCTATGACGATTTTCTTCGGATGCTCCGATAGATATTGGCTTTCTGTCTTCAATAACGTTGGCCAAGCGCTAACAATGGAAATATTTAATTGCATTAACTTGTAATTTTTAAAACTAGTTACAACTCCCAAACAATGTCGATTTCTAACCTCGAATTCTTCTTGCATTCGAGACATTTCCTTGCCCTCTGGAACTGCTTTTAATTGTTCTACAGATTGCTTGAGGTCTGTGACTATAACATCCGTGTCTCCAAATTGAGACATTTCCATGAGCGCTCGATAGATGAAAATGTATTGTTTCTGAACATTTAATGAAATAGGCCAAATGTATTACAAACGACACATCTATATAAGGAACAACATTATTCATCCTGCTAAAAATTAACATGCTAACTCACCAGTGACTGTACTAAGTAATTTCTTTGATGACGAAGGTCGCAAATTGTGTTGAAAATAGATACGCTGTTTTCTTCAGCAAGTTGTTGCAACAGAGAGTCGAGTGCCACCAAAGTCCCGGTTCGTCCAACCCCAGCACTACAATGTACCAATATTGGACCTTTCTCTGGAGTGTAAACTTCATTAAAACGCTTAATAAAGCGAATAATTCCCACGGGATGTTCTGGAGCCATGAAATCTTTCCACACCAAATAGTGATACTGGGTCACCTCTCGTTCTTCTTTGACTACTTCGTCTTGACCATTTGAATCTGGATGATTTTTGCTTAATTTGATACTTCGCACCAAATAATCTGCCATTAAAAACAAAGATTGTACAGTCAGTAGCCAAAACGAAATTGAGCTATATGCCAAGCGTGCTTTTATTTAGTTTAGTACCTGAATATCTTTTTTCGGCATAGTGAGTTACCAATATGTCACCATAATTTATTGACCCTTCCGATGGCCAATATTTGGCACATTTAGTTTTGTTGTATTCCTCCACATTAGTGAGCATTAAAATCAGATGAACATGCTGTTCCCAAATGAGACGCCACCAGTCCACAACAGTTGATTCCATCGGTCCTTGAGCACAAATAAACTTTTTTCTTTCTTTGTAGCCGACAACCATGTTAGCGTTTATATAGTCGGATCCTCCATCCGAAACCGACAATTTGACTCGAGTTTGGTCATAGGCTTTAATATCGGGGTATCGGTTTTTCCCTGCATTGTCCCTCTGATCTGATGCATTAGACGTACGGTCACAAAATCGATCAGGGAGGTTCTAAATATACGAACAAAATCCTCAGTTACACTGCCTACTTTATAATACCTTCAACATTTAATTTGCAAAAATTGTGCACTAAGAAACGAGGCTCTCACCTCAAATTCTGACTGGAAACCGTAATCTGAATCTTTATGTCTGTCAATATACGCAGCCACCAACTGTTCTCTTGGAACTGGAGGCATGTTAGGAGGCTCGTCAGAAGGAATTGGTTGTTGACCACGTAATCTGCGACACCATTGTTGAACTGAATGTGAAAACCCATATTCCTGACCTCCAGGTTCCTTACGGCGCCATCGCATGACGCACATAAGTGCCATCAAAACCACAACCAAAGCCAAAATCAAACTGCCCACGACGGCAACAGGCATAATAGTGTCTGGAGGATCAACAGGGTCTTGAGATCGAGATGGTTTGAGAGCAGGTTCCAAATAATTACTTTGCGATCGTAACGCCCCATGCTTTTCCGTAATAACTGAAGCATAACATACAACATTGTACCATTAATTGACAGCATGAATTTGACCATAGTTTTATGATGAGATATAAAAGTAGCAGCTAGAGGAGTAAGTTAATCAATGTTTTTACCAGTGGCTTCCAAATATGCTGTATATGTGCTATCAGCGTCGAGGGGACCATCTTTAAAATGGAATAAGGGAACATCTGATCGCATTTGACTGCCTGCATGTCTTTTACGATGAACTTTCTCGGTTTCTGGTGCATTTGTAGCATAATGCTGTGGTCGGTACACTCCACTCGATCCTGGATTTCCGCTTTCCAAAGCGCCACATTTATGGCAAGGTGTCCTCTTATCTTCAGATGCCGAATTTTCATCTCCGATTGTAATGTAACGACTGTAATCGACATACACAAAATTATTCCTCTTTACTCAATTTAATATTTTCGGACAAATCATGTTCAAACCTTTCATACTCGCAACGTCTTACCACATGCGTATTTATTACCAAAATAGTCGAGCTTGGTTTAATCTAAATTAGTATAATGTTCGTTTATTATTATTAATAGACAGTACCTGCTAGGGCTTGTTTCTAGCATTTCTGCAATGTATGCACCCCCGGTACTGCCATTGTGAACTTCGTCGTACGTGGAAATAACCAATCGTCCAGGCGGTAGCAAATCCTTAAGTTTTTCATCTTTCTGCATTCTAACAACAATGACTCGAAAACAGCAGATAGATCCATTCCTTTGTGAAATATGTGGTAGCGTTATCATGAAGTAAATTTTCGGGTTATTGTTTTTCTGCACAGCTTTCCAACTGGCTTTATTGAGTTCTTCAGAATCTGGAATACTGGGGGACGTTACACAAGAGCCTTCTCCATATTGACCACATATTCTAATTTTCGTTTTAGCACATACGCTGTAAAAATTAAAAACAGTATTATTCAGTAAACGCCTACAATTTATTAGCGACGACGAAGACAAATTGAAACCTTACTTCACAAATATATTTGTGTTTGGAGGTTGTTTGGTGAATTCCACTTTCTTTGGCTGAGTTGCAACAACGCTTCTTGAGTGAGATTGAATTTTCTCGACAGACTGGCGTCCATCACCGTCGTAAAAAGTTGCATTACCATTCAGTTCGACCACATACTCCTTAATGGTACCTTGCGGATCGCTTGGTTCATCCCATGTAACACGAACAACTGACTCTTTTGAATTAGTGTCGAAATTACATTCCACTCCAATATTTCGAGGGCGGCTCGAGGTTCCATCCATTGTATTGCCCTTTACTGTTGTAGACTCCTTGTCACACGTACGACTGAATTCTGAACAAGCTTGAACCTAAAACGCATTTCAATATAGGTATTCCATAAACTGAAAAACTTTTACAGTAGGTATATCCAGTACTCTATGACTCATAGCAGGTACTATTTATTGTTTACTTGAAATTCGTAGTCAGTTCCAGGTTTGAGATATTGCACCATGTAAGGTGTCTCGTAAGCTGTGTATCGACTGACAAATCCGTTTCTCGTACGCACGGACACATTATAATAGTGATACAAGTCAGTAAAGTTTTGAGGATCATTCCATCCTAAAGTGACAGTGTTGGATGTATGTCCATTAATCATAATTGTTGGCACAAATTCAGGATCTAGAGAAAATTCATAACGGAGGCAATTAATTTAATGGTAAACAAACCGAGTCAAACTGCTTGTCAACAAAATATCATTAAACATTTTTAAATACCTTGAGCCAAAGTAACAACCCCTTCACCAATGTCAATACTTTCTCCGACTTCATTTTCAGCCACAATGGTAAAATCTTCGTACCGAGTAGAAGGTAGAAGCTTTCTTACAATATACTCGGTTGACCTTGAATCAATGTCTGTCAGGAGTGTCGTTCCATTTGAGCTTTTGTACTGTGAACACACACACACATACACTAGATTAACATAGATAATTTACCAAGCTAGTAAAACATTGAACAGTTGATGTCCAGTTGTGACCAAGTGCACATTACTTAATACCACAAATAGGCATTGCTACGTTTCTTTTATCGTCTTGAAAACACAGACGATTAGATTAAAAATGAGCAAACTAAAATCCCATCTATTGAAAACTAAACTTCTGAGCTTTGTTAAATTACTATTTTGTGTTAAAAACAAACCTTGAATGTTAGCTTTTTTATCGGAGCGTTGCCACTGTCTATGGTCCAGTTAGCAAAAATTCTGGATTTTCCGATAGATTTCAGTTTGTCAAATCGAACGATAGGTTTACCTGTAATGCACGGAATTAAGTTAAGAACCATTAGTTGTCAAACAGGATTAGAACAATTTTCTGATGTCAGTCAAATATAAAATCAAAGTAACAAACAATTAGTACTAAATGCTTAACACAAATAACGATAGTAGTATTAAGCAAACATTTGCGTTGTCGCCAAAATGTCATTCTTCATACTATTTGTTGTTTCACAGATCTTTATATTATTACTCATGCTAGCAACTAACAAACTTATAAAATGTATGTTACAAAGGAACAACTTAGCTCACTTTTCACAACTAATGGGAGTTCCTTGTTGCTACCCTCATACACACAGAAATATGTTCCGTTGTGTGTAGCATTGGCATTTGAAATCAACACTTTTGAAACGATTTCTGTAGGACTAAGTGAACTGTCATCGATTCTTATTGTTTCAGAATTGGAAAGCTTGTTTTGGGGATGTAGATGACTCCATGAAATAGATCCTCCAACCGGAAAACCTTTGACTTTGCAAGTCAGACTGACATTTTCTGCTTGCCGTACAATTTCCAACTCTTTGTTTAGTTCAATAGTTGGGTATACTAAAAAAATTAAAATGAACTTTTAGAAACTCATGATTAATAGTATTTTTGTTAAAAACTTCGAATTTGAAAATAGCTCACCTCTAAAATGTAAAGAATAAGTTTTGTTAAGCACAATTCCTGAACTAATTTGGGCATTACAGGTGTAGTTGTTAAAATCTTGTAAAGTTAAATCGTTAAAAATGAGTTTCGCCTCACTGGAAAAGTTGTCTGGATGGGAAATTTTTGTGGTAACATTTTGGACAGTAGGATGGTCTAAAGACCACCAAATGTCTGCTGAGGAAGAATTAACCTTACAGCTTAGACTATGGAATGTTCCAATTTTATCAGTTCCATTGGTTGAAATGTTTAACTCAACGCCATCAGCATCTACATTATTCATAAAAAAATGAGAATATATCATTTACCACATTCGCATAACATTATAAAGCACGAATAAATACAATCACATTTATATCATCATCATTTCATTTCAAGTTTCATTTTCTAAGACTACTTTAGTTGAACCGTACTTACTAGTAAATAGAAGGTGGGTCACAAAAATGAAAACGATGACACAATAACGAAAAACTCCACGTGGTTTAATTTTCACAGTAGACAGCATTATTATTTTGTGTTTAATGCAAACTCGAAGAACACGAGTGAGAAGAGTGGCTATTTACTAAGCAACATTCAATAATGAATGGGGATGTCCAACTTGGACATCCCAGAAATGCTACCAGCAAAATCCGACTAAATTTCCTACGTAAGAAGTATTGACCATCGATACTAACTCAACTTATACGTGTTAATTTCACTATCCCGTTAAGTCGATAAGTCCAAGCTTCTTCGTAGTCATAAAGTCCACGTATATTCATTTACATGGAGAACTCGATTAGGAGCAGCATGGGATACTAGAACAGATAAAACAATCAACAAGTATTAATAATATTAAATATTTTGTCACATTTTCCTGCCAATATAATTGGTTTTAAACGTGTATTGTTCTTGTGACTAGTACTGATAACAGAAAACTAATCGAACTTTGTTATGTGTTTAGTATTTACATTATTTCCTGTGTGACATTGTATTGACGTAACGACGGTGAGAATCTAACCACAATTATAATATTTGTTATCTCGAGCTCTGTACTGGCACTGTTTAACTGAAGTCCCTGGAGTGTAAGTGAGACAATTCTACCATATACCAGAACTGTACTGTTCAATTTGTTAGCAAAATTTTTATTTATAGAAACTGTTCAGAGATAACACAAATTAATAAAACCACTACGAAATAAAAAGCAATGCTATGCTTTTATTATCCAGCCAACATTTATTAGCTGTGTAAACTCAAACTATAACTAGTTCGAACCCTAGTTACTCTAATTACAAACCTTTTTTTAATTTCGCTGCAATACATTGAAACAAACTCTGGACTATATTGCTTCTTGAGTCTTGAAGCATTATTGTATGTTTCTCTATAAACGAAAAACTACTACACACGTCAAGAATCTCTCTGCTTATTTATTTTTTAATGATATATTTCCACTCCTGTTCAGGTCACAGCTTTTTGTTTGAACCATACACTCCTCCGTACAAGCAATTTGTACTTTGAAAATTGAATTTGAGATTGTAGATATAAATATATCGTTTTGTATGTATTCAAAGTATTCATTCATTTAATCATGCACAGTTATGTTATAAAACATTTATGATTGGATTGCAAAACGAATTAGTTTCAACATAATATGCATTGTCATAATATACTGGATTAGTAGATACCCTTCGCAACTGTTCACATTCTGCTGATTAGATTTCATAATGCCTAGTCCTAGTCATCACCTAACCACTAAGCTGGAACCACAAAAATAAACTGATGGAGCAACATTCTTATCTATCTTATAATATGTCTTAACTACAATGCTCTTAGAATTATATTACTGCCACAACTACTATATTGTATTTTACAGAAACCATCAGAAGTGTCTACTATATAGTTATAGTTCATATATTAATCCAATAGTCGCCTCACCCCTACGCTACAATTAGGGGATGCATTTCCCGGGATTTTCCCGGGAAATGTACGTAGTATTTTGTGATCAGTTTGATTGAATCCACAAAAATTGTTTGGATTTGGAATTAAAAAGTAATTTAAGCTAACAATAATTCGCTTTTTTAGAAAATTAAATTTTAGAAGGAGAAAATAATTAAGGATTTTAATTATGTGTAATAAACCACAATGTCAATTCAAAATATTTAAACTGAAAAGAGATATTGTAGCATATATCAGCTTAGTTCTTGCTTCGTAAATGAAATCTTACTCTTAAACAGCCAAGATGATCAAGTGTGTCATCTTTAAAACTAAACTTTATTTTATTGAACAAATATTAACTGGACGATAAAGACATTTCTAATTCCACATTTGATTGAACAAATCCCATTAAATATAAAGGTTTAAAGGCTTGTATTATCTGTACATCATAAATTTGTACGCTCATAGCCAGTAATAGATTTTTAATGTCATTCCATCATAATGACTGAAC